>CM040421.1:37376900-37698125 GCA_022702705.1 Papilionanthe hookeriana x Papilionanthe teres
GACAAAGGACAGCAAACTATAAGGACGTGATTTAAACAAGACCCTGGTGTCTTAAGGGATTTCCACTTACAGTCAAACCAATGAATTGTTGGCCAAGGCTGCATCATGTTATATGCTCGTTTATTTTACTGTTAAAGAGGGGCTGCATGACTATGGCTGCAGTACCAATAAGTAAAACAGCATTCTTATTTATTGAAGAAAATACAGGGGAAGAAACACTAGTGTCAATAACAGTTACTTTTGCGCAAAAAGCAAAGCCTGATCAAACTGAACTGCATTGCATAAATTCTCCAACAAGATAACTGGTAACTAGGGTTAACAAAATAACAGGGGAAGTTAGAGATGACCGAAGAAAACACCATGAACGGTAATGGGATCGTACCATTTCCTCTACTAGGCTGCGGACCTCGTGCTCAGGGACTGTTTAGTAGGGTAACAGGATTTGAGCAGAATTTATGGTGGATTTAACAGAATCCTGCCAAACAGCAAAAATGACATCTTTAAATCCTACAGGTTCTTAAATCCCGTTTTTTCCATAAATCCAGGATTTAGGGCCTCTCTGGTAACGGATTTAGAGCAGGATTTAACCTAAATCTTGCCAGACGATTATTCGGGACAAAATAAAGCCGCAATTTTGATAAATCCAGCTTTCACATCTTCGGCCCTAAATCCCGTGGATCGACAGATTTAGTAAATCCGGGACGGGCTTTCGCGCGAAAAGGAAGATGTGAAGTTACCTTTCGATAGGAACAGAGCGGAAAGAGGAGAAAGATGAGAATTTCGGGTCTCTGTACACCGCGATCCCGTCGTTCCCTTCCCAGTCGTTCGTGTGAGGGTGTGATCGCGAAGCAGTGTTGTAAATATATGGAAATATTTTTTTGTAACCTATTAAAATAAAATTTTTCTTATATTTATAACCTATTAAAATATTTTTTTCTATTTATCTGTTTATTTGATTTGAGATTTATTAATAAAAAATATTAAACGTTAGTTTTAAGTAGAATTATTAATAAAATGAAAATACCCATGCAATTATGGAAAAAAAAAAGAAATTATTTATATTTATTATAATTTTAAATGTTGCATTATTGTTGTATTGGAGTTATAATAACCGGTGTTATTACCCTTGTAATTAGTTAACAAAAACGTGAAAATTTTGTCAAAACTACACTTAATAACTCACTCGAGAATAGCACAACACAGTGGCCGTAATTTCAGTTAAAATGACACCACGATAACACTTTAATAACACTCTAACATCGCGCAGTAATTCAATAACACCAGTAATTCAATAACACCGTGGAGTTTTTTGGAGGTGTTGTTGGCGTTGTATTTTGGTGGTATTGTTGTTTTTCGCAGTTTTATTGAAGTTCTCATCATTTTTATGCAATGATTAGCGGGATTTGGATCGGGTTGCGTATAAAAAAAAAATACAATTTTTATGCATTTACACACAGAGATTTTTAATTGGAGTCAATACGTAAATTTACGTCAGTGTCCGGACGCAATAATTTAATTTGACCTGAGAGGAGAAAGGGTTTTAGCCAAGGAGGAGAGAGGTTAATTTAGTAAATTAATAAAAATTAAAACAAACAAGCAAGCAAGCAAATACATGCAAATATGCACTCATGCAAGCGAATGGTCGACCGGGTCAGGGCAACTGGTCCGATCTAAGTGATCGATTGATCGGGTTGAATGGGCAGTCGGTCAGCAGTGATGTTGATGTCAATCTGCCCGGGCCCGGGACGTTCTATTGAGGCAAGAAGTGATGATGATCGATCTGGGATGATCAATGGAGGCACAAGGATGTTGATCGGTTCAGGGCAGCCGATTAAGGCCGGAAGTGATGTTCAATGACAAGGGACTGTCGGTCGAGGCATGAGTGTTGTCGATTGACCCATGGCGGCCAATCGAGGCTAGGGCTGGCAATTTGGCTCGTTGTTCACGAATAGCTCGTGTTCGGCTCGTTAAGTAGCTCGTGTTCGGCTCGATCGTTAAGCCTAACGAGCCGAACACGAACAAATTTTTAAGCTCGAAATGTTAACGAGCCGAACACAAACAACTGTTTATTCGCTCGTGTTCGGCTTGAATTGGCTCGAAATAAAAAAATAATCATATAATTATTTATATAATAATTTATTATATATATTATTATATATTAATATATTATATATATTTATATTTAAGCTTAAATCATAACTCGCTTGTGTGGTAGCGTGGTTATCGCTTCGTTTCCATTCATTTGGTCCAGGTTCGAATCCGGCGCTAGACATATATTTTTTCAATTAATTTTAACGAGCCAATTTCGAGCCGAACACGAGCCGAACACGATCAATAATATTTAATTCGAGCCGAACACGAACACACCTTTCACGAGCCATTTCGAACACGAGCCGAACACGAGCCGAGCTAATTTCGAACGAGTCGAGCACGAGCCAAGCCTGAGCTCGCTCAAGCTCGGCTCGTTTACAGCCCTAATCGAGGCACAAGTGTTGTTGATCAACCCAGGGCGGCTAATCGAGGTAACATGGAAATGCAATGCAATGCACACACATGCAAACGATGACTTGAAGCATATGATCATGCTCAATATCCAGCCATGCTAGTACTAACGACATCACCTTGGAAAACCTATGTTTTAGTGTTTGGATGTGCGGCGTAGCCTCCTCCTGCTTTTTGCGAGGTGTGTGGGGATTTTCTTCCTCGGATTCTCAAAGAGGAAACTCTCTACGATGTCGCGAAATGGTTTAGCCAAAGCTTTTTCCATTTTGTAAACTCCTCAAGGCTTTGCAAAGTGTGCTAGCTACAAAGTTTTCCACACTTTGCAAATACCTAAACATCTCAAATTCTCCAAGGAAAGTCGCGGGACTAAAGCAATGGGATGTAGAGACTCCAACCCACTGGGATTTCTGTCCTATAGCTCACATCATTAAATCAAATGGCTTTGTAGGATGATATGACCAAGCACGTGAAATCTTGCCCTGAGGCTTCCTCTAGTGAAAGCAACAATTCATCACAAAGGTGGAGCGGCCGCGTCGACTAACATTGGTCGACGCACTCATCCTGTGTGGGCAACCGAACTTACAAGCCTAAAACTAACCTTAGGGCTAGCTAGGAAGGAAAGGTGCAAAGGTTTTAAGAGGTTATACTGACGAGGTGATTGATCGAAGTCCCTCACTTGTGTTTTGGATGATGCTCTCCTAATAGTAGCAGGGAAGCCCCACAATGGTGCTCCGGTGATGCTCCGGCGACCCCGGCGATCCTTCCCAGAGTTGGGATGACGCTCTCCTTAAGCGTAGGATAGTGAATGCATTGCTCCTTTGCTCATCGAACTCTTCCTCAAGGAGCTCTTCTCACGCACACAATAGAAATTGTGGAGGAAGGCAAAGAAAATGAGGAATAAAGAGGTTGACAAAGAAGGAGAGAGCGGAGAGATATGCTTTCCAAGTCTTCTCTATTGAGTGAGATGAAAACCTTTCTCACCAAAGCCTCTCCAAGATGCTCTCCTTAGGATGAACTCTAGCTCCCATGCTTCAAACTCCAAAGGAAGAAAATGAGGAGGCTTTCAGCTCAAAAAGAGAAATGAGAGGGAGGGGAGCTTAAACCAGCTCCCCGCATACACGTCAAATCTCCAAAATGACCCTGTAGAAGTTTATTCAAGGGGGATAAAGAGGCTTTTCACACCGCCTTTCCCTGCTCCTAAGGTTAATCATCACCCTTCTGCGAATACGGCGACATCAGAAGTTGAAACGGCGCCCAAAACGGTCATTTTCACAACATGGGAAGTGGTTGGTTCCTAGGCGCCGAGTCCTTGGGCCCCTCAGCGCCACCTCATCCGTGCTCACTTTTCCAACTGTTGGGAAAATGGTCCTTTTCTGCCAGTTTTAGGTGCCTAGCGCTCTGCATGATGCCCAAGTGCCAAAGGCAAGTGCTAGACCTCCAGAGGCTCAGGCTTGAAGGCCCAAAAAGGTATTTTGGGGGCCTAAGCGCTCGGGGTCGTTGTAGTGGCGTCGTTATGGCCTGAATCCCTACTTTTCATCGGGGATGTCCGACTGAGCATTTTTCACTTTGTAAGTTATGGAAGACTCATTATGAGTGAAATGTAGTCCCATAGCTCTGAAAAGGAGTATTCTCATTGCTCATTCACTTATGAAATTGGTGCCAACGGTCGTCCTAAACCACGACGTGGTAGGGTGTCTCAAACCCTAATTTTCTTGTAGCACGTGTAGGAGGATACTGTCACTTCCCTTGGCTATGAGAGGTTCCAGACGAACGTATGGTGACTTCTAAACATCAATTTAGGCACCAAGCACGTTTCACATCTCGATTAACCCCTTCTATGGCAAGTTCTTCCAAGTAAGGCTAAATCATCGCCAACTCTAGCTTCCTTCCATCGAACAAGTGCCAGAGAGTCTCGGATGGGTGTCTGAACTACAATATGCTACGGGCAGGTCGTACACCACCCTGAGTCACGTAGGTGGACACCCCACACTCGTGACATAAAATTTTGATGCCAAAAAGGGTGTCAAAACTCTCCAAATCTTTCCCTCCCAGCTCTTGTGATCGCTCCCCGACTCCCTAAGTGAAAATGAGCATGGTATCCCCCAGAATATCCCCCACAAGAGGGATATTCAGATTTTAATGATCACTTGCCTCTTTTGGCAAGCACCTATGTTTGGTCAAAAGGACATTTTTTGTCTTATGATGGATCTAATGGCTTATAATGGATGTCGAAAGAAAATAGGTGAAGGGTGTGACGTGGTCACGCCACAAATAGGGTGTGGGTGTGGACACTCCTAAGCTTGTTCACGATCATGTGGGTATGGTCATGCCAAGCCAACTTGTGCCTTTTCGTGTTTTTTGTGGTTTAAGCCACACAACAAGACCTGAAAAAGCCATCCCTAAGCAAAAATGACTTTCCAGATGCATTTGGAGTCATTTAAATGATAATTCATCACGAGCAAATCAATTTATGGCCTGTTTTGTTCGCATTGCGCAAAAAAAAAAAAAAAAAAAAAAAAAAACTCATCTAGTCAGCGTCGTCTCATCAATGTAATGTCAGTTGGCCCTCACCTCATCGACAACCAAAGCCTAGCAAAAAGATTTTATCCACTTGCAGAAGATCAAAGACTGATATCTTGAGCATCGGGGAGTCATATGTGCGTGATACCCTAAGGACGTTTGAGCATACATCCTATGCCCGTGATATTAGAAGATGATGCCAACACTTAGATTAAATTCAATGCTCCACATGCCACAAATATTCCATTTTGTTTAAGATAAAGATTGGAGTATTTAGCTAGCTATACTATATCTACATAATGAGAAAGTTGTGCCGCTAGGCTTTACAAAAGCCAATTTAGGATTTGAGCCTAAGAGTGTTTCATAGATCATTAATTGTAATGGTTGAAGCAAGACTCTACAAAAAACCATATTAGCATTTCAAAAAATTAAATTTTCATAAACATCTATCATGCTAGACCATCTTTTCAATCTGCCATAAACAATCTCTATCAAATGTGATCACTGTAATAAAAGAACAACAATAGAGCTTGTTATTTTTTTAATTCAACTCCAATGATATAGTATGGATTGCAAACCTATATGGTCGGCTTATTTATTTGTAAGGGTATGGAAAATTACATTCGATTATATAATAGTTTAGTTATCACTGTTATAGTTTCAAATGCTTACTTTTTTATGTATAACTATTCAATAAAAAATATTCATAACCATAAATATCACACATTATAAGAAATATTGCAAAACTTTCAACCAAAACCTGTGAACTTCATTAATAATAAGGTTTGAAGGTGCAATACTTATTACAATAACATCAAATTAACTCATTTAATACACCTCTGCTTTAAGCATTAGGAAACTTTAAAACCATGTAAATAGTAAGAATTACAAATAGAACTTTCATTATATTTCACTCTACAAAAGACTCGATACAATATGATGAGTTTCATAGAATCTTACACTCCACTTCATGATGTACTTTATTAAAATTTATCTATATATCTCTCCTCCAGCCATTGCAGCTTCTATTCAGTCATCAGCGAAGTCCAAGTTTCTTTGCATATTAGTTGTATGAAGCATCGAGCTAAATTTTAGTCTCAACTAAAAGTATCTTCTACAGAGCTTTCTTATTTTCTATTTGCCAAACCATGATTTTCAACTCAGTGATCTGTAACAGTAGCAACTTAAGTTTATTTTTGATTAAACTCGTGCCTTCAAAACCTTCACTGAATTCAACTTCTAAGTTGGCAGAGGTCTTTTGTGATCAATTTTAGGCATTGTAACTAGTTTATCCATTCCAAGAAAGTCGTTTATTAAATCAATCTCAGTTGATGCAGTCCTGAACATTACTTGCAATTATTTTGTATTATTTTGAAGATGTCCCATTAATATGAATGAACAATTCAAAGTTATGCCCTACTAACCAGAGACAAATTACCTCAAGATTCTCTTCTAACACATAAACATTGAGTTTTATTTTCTTCAAATTCAACGGTCATTTGTCTGCCTCCATCATATCACTTCTTGCTTTGATTCTTCAATTTAATCACCAATATGTTTAAAATTTACACAGAAAGAAGCAATATTGAGGATGAACAATTCAGTTTACTTGAAAAGTATATCAGAAAAATTGCAAATGCAAAATTTAAAATTTATTAGTACGCTGCTAAATTTTATTATCAATATCCATATGAAAAATTATGCATTACCTTGCCCCCTGGGAGGCCTTCCCCAACATTAACACGAACTGACAGGCACTTGGTCCCCCAAAAACAATCAACATCTGCACTCAATTACTTCAATTCATCAACCAAACCCCTTATAAGTCTCCCCCTCATTCGTGAACACCATCAAATACAAAATGGAACACATTTCCAATCAATCCAACAGACCATACAACTTAAGAAATGCATAATGACTGAGACATACATATCACTTAATTCTCATGTATCTATGTTAAAAATGGAATAATATCAAAACAAGAGAAGAATCGTCCCAAAAAACAATATAAGTATTAATGTCACAAAAGGATTGGTATTCTCACACCAAACCCGCCCTCTTCTTGTTCATGATCGCCACCTACCAAACACCTGTGTTATTCCGTCACTTACCAAACTTATCAAACTCCGAAGATCAACTACTATATACAAAACTTAGGGTGTTAGAAGATTCCTCTCGGAGGATTACTTCGAGAGGAATTGAGCCAACAGTGTGGGGGGAGACGGTCAAGGAGTGGTATACGGTTTAACAGTGAATTTCAGAGTGGCATATGGTATAGTCATAGTATTAAGGCCTCCTTTGAGAGGGCTTTATTGTTCGTAATATTTTATTTAAAACCAACATATTACAGTGGAGAATATCTTGAATGTTTGAATTGCGATGGAGACTAGAAAAATACTGTAGGATATTTCCTGTCTCATTTCAAAGGCGAATTATTCCATCCGGAGCACGTACACAGCGTTAGGTGTGGATTTTTTGGGTACTGGATGGGTATAGATGGGTATGGATGGTATGGATGTGTATGGATGTGTATTGGATGTTGGGTATTGGCTATTAGGTGAGTATTGGTGGGTATTGGAGGGTACTGGATGGGTATTAGGAGGAGATGTGTGCGGATGCGTGCGTTCTCTGTATGGAATAATGGCTCCATTTCAAAAACATATGTACTAAAATCCAAAACGGTGGAACGTAGGGTCGAACGGTCGATCCCAAAATGTCGAAAATTGATTTTGCGGCGGACACGTTGCTGGAGAAATTTATCTTGCAAGCGATATTCTGACATTCTCACAACCGTTTCTGTGACGAAACGGAGCCCAAAATTCGCTCTCAAACAGAACTAAGTTTTTTGGTGCTAAACATGAAATAACAGGAGTTTTCTGTGTGTTAATCTATCTTCTTAATTAATTTTTTAATAACTAATTAATTTTAAATTATAATTTAATAATAGTTAGTTTGATAATTTATAATTTAATAATCACTTAGTTTATAAAGTCATTAGTTATTAATTAGCATAATTAAAATTAAATTGAATTTGTATTCAAATAAATTTAATGATCATTTTTTTATTTTATTAGTGAAATAGTACAAAACAAATTTATAAATCTTGATAAAAGTTGCCAGTTTTACAGGGTTTAACTGTATTTATAAAAATTGTTGCTAAACATTTTTTGGGATTTACTAAATCTATATTTACATGACTTACTAAATCATACCAACATAAATCTAATTTGCTGCCACACAACCCTCAAGATGTGGCAACAAATTAGATTTATCAGGATTTATAAAAATTATTGCCAAATATTTTTTGGGATTTACTAAATCTTACTTACACAAGTTTAATTTGTCGCCACCTAACTCGTAAGTTCTCATTCTTAGGTCTTTCTGCACCGTAAAGAATTTAATTGTTTGAAAAAATTCTCGAGATTCATCACAAATCTCGAAGCAAATTTTTAATAAGAGATGTTTAAACTTTAGTTGAAAAAGTATACAAAGCTCGGATTTCAACAAACTTATAGTCAAATTGGTCAACTCGATGAGAAAAATACAATGATACCAAGACTGACCAAATTGGACTCAAATCTTCATAGAGTGAGCCATTAAAACATTTTTTAAAGTTTATGGCGCCAAGTTGAAATGTCAAAGAGATTTCAAATTTTACAAGTTTATAGTCAAATCAAGTGTCTTAACAAGATAAATCCAACAAGCTCAAGATCATTCAATTATGATATCGTTAAGACACTCAAATTTCAGTGCAACATTGTCTTATTAAGAGAAACCTCTCTGGGGGATTTGATGAAGTGATTTGGATTAATTCCTTGTTTGTAGGGATGCCTCTATCATACTTCATAAATAAAGCCATGCTCCCTCCTTAAGTGCCCGTTTGGGGCAGCTCCGCACAGCCGTTTGGATTGCACTTATGAACTGCGTATTTCAAAACTGTGTTTTACTTTTGTATTACACGCGACCCGGGGGAGGACCCCTGCGGGCCGCTTTTTCCTTCGCGTTTTCGGATCAAATTTCTTCAGTGCCCTCGTCGCTCGCCTGTCTCGTGCGCTCCGCATTTTGGTCTTCTTCTTCGACATTTCCAAACCACCGAACGTCGGAGAAAATTGCATCGCTCGTCTCCTTCCGCGAAGTTCGCTGCATCCTCTTCCGCGACGAAGGGCTGCCTCTCACGACGGTTGTCTCCTTCCGCGAAGGTCGCTGCCTCCTCTTCGGCATTTCCAAACCACCGAACTGAGCGACGGTTGTCCAAGGAACCAAAAAGCAAAAAGCCCTAACTGAGCGCTCTCTGCTTGAGAAATTACAAAAAAAAAAAAACGAGGCGAGCTTCCCAGTTCTCTTGCTGTAGGTATGCCCTTGTATTCTGAAAGAGAACCCAATAGGTGCCTTCTTTTTCCTCTTAGTTTCTCCGTCAATTCTTTTGAAAGCTTAACATATTCAAGGTTTTCGATGATTTCAATGTTATTCGTCAACTGATTTACTGATTTTGATTTTCTTTCACTATATTTGTCCGAGAAGGAGAGTATACTATTCAAATGATTTTGCCTAATTCATCTTTTTCATATCCTTCTTTTCCGTCAATTCTTTTGAAAGCCTAACACATTAAAGGTTTTCTATATTGAGGGCAAAATGGTCATTTATCCTGGATCAGCTTGTTTACAAATGCACAAACCAAACAGTCAGACAGCTTATCCAGATCAGCTGCATATCGTCGATTATCCGGATAAGTCTGCTTATCGTCAGAAGATTTGGATAGTTCTGCATTGCCCCAAACAGACCCTAAGTGAGGACCTATACAAAGATCTTGAGCCAGAGGAAGCTAGGAGTTTGATGGAGAACGATTTGAACTCCTTGTGTGTCTACAGTGAATGTCCAGTGAACATCACCCTGTCCTGTAGTTGTCGATCACTTTCAATCACAGTTCATTGCCCATCGCTGATCGTCATCGACCACTGCCTGCTTATTGCGGTGAAAACATTATTGCAAAATCTCAACATACGTCGCAAAACAATGAAATACACGACGAATCAATATGTCATCCTATACAACGTATGACATCACACCCCAAATATAATGTAACAATGCATTTGAAATATGGTGCAAAGATACACCCCGCAACAACTACTTACAATTGTCATACTCAAAATACCATGACATTCAACTACAACCCATATGATAAGCTGATACTACAACCACCGTTTACAATATTTATGACGGACTACTGCCTCCACACCAATTGACTACGACCTTTGCAGTTTGTTATCCCCAAAAAGTATAATCATTATAATCAGACTACGACTATTATCTATGAACTACTGTTATATAGCTTTATAACTATGTCATCTCTAATTCAGAAGAACAGTGGATCCATATACTCAATTATATAATGAATTATTTGAATTAGTCTATGGGCCATAATTTTTTTTTATCTTCTGGATTTAAATATCGATGTCTCCTCATACTTTAATTTTATCTTTGTGTGCGCTATATTTTCGTTCACTGCTAAGAGGCTAAATTATTATTATACCACCACAGAACTTCCGATATGCATCTGGCCACTCTCCCTGGGAAGGCATTGATGGATAAGACCGTCAAAACTGCTCATCGTTCAAGAATAACTCGTGCTTGACTAATTGAGTATGTCATTTTCCATTCGTTCCTTGAGTAAAAAAGAAACGCAAATAATTTTTTTGCGCTCCATATATAAATAATCTGAACACGAACCTATATATATATAAATATATCATTTATGAGTATTAATTTTAAATAATTTAATTAACTTTTAAAATTCATGGCTCCTAAATTTTTTATATCACATAAAAAAATATAATAATTTTCACTGAAAGAAAAAGAAATATATGTAATATGGATAGTCATATCATATGCACTTCAAAATTAAAGTATAGGTGCTATATTTGTAAATACTAAAGAATTGAGTGGTAGCTTTGTCAATCCTTCATTCCGAAAAACCCTAGCAGCTTCTTCTATATATCGGTAGACGCCGCTCGCGACCTCTTTTGTAGAAGAGCTGCCGTCCTTCCTGAGATCCCGCTCTCTCGTCGTCTCAAAGAAGAAATGGTATCCTCCGTGAATTATTTCTCGTTCATGTTTAAATCCGCCGTGTTATTTTGAAGATTTTGATCTATTTTACGTTTTTTCGCATCCAGGCGCCAAAGAAGGAGAAGGCTCCGCCTCCGGCCTCTAAGCCAGCGAAGTCTGGTGGAGGAAAGCAGAAGAAGAAGGTTGGTTATTCTTCCCCTTCATCCGTGTTTCCCTTTTTTTTTTTTTTTTGGATTGGATTTTGTTTATCGCAGCGATCCTGTTTCCAAATCCAACAAACTGCAAATATGGTTTTTTTTCTTATATTTTTATTTTATTAATTTTAAAGCTTTAGTTCGGACTGTGATTTGTTATTTTTGGGCGTGCAGAAGTGGAGCAAGGGAAAGCAAAAGGAGAAGGTGAATAATGCTGTTCTGTTTGATCAAGCAAGCTATGATAAGATGCTTACAGAAGTTCCCAAGTACAAGATGATTACACCGTCCGTATTATCTGATAGATTGAGGGTATGGTCTTCATCAAATTTTCTATATATTTTTCCTTCCCTGTAAGGTTTATGCTTGATAATTTATATTGCATATCTGTGAAATTTTTTGAGTTTTAGTAGATGATGAGATTCCGGAGAGCAGGGATCTGTTACAGTATTATTTTTTATCCGTTTAGGAAGATTTTGCAAGCCATGGTTGAAATTTGAGAATTTTGTCTCTATGCTTAACATGTGAGGTTTAAATTTTATTGTAGAATTGAATTATGTATCAACAGATAGGCCTTGTAGCGATGCACATACGTGAAAATTTTGTGGATTTAGAAGCATTATTTTTACTGCAATGTGAGTTTTGTCTAGTAATATTTTGGAGTATTTACATACAATCTACTCATTTCTCATGCATTTACATTCATAACACCAAAACTTCAACATTTACATACATACCACCTTACCTCTGCATGAAAATGTGCATTTGACTCTTTAAAAAGTTCAAATTATGGTATTTCTTATGCTACATGAAAGATCTGGATGGTTGTGTAAATGTAAATAAGCAAAGTTTAGGTGTTGCACATGTAAATGCATAAGAATTGGGTGGTATGTATCTAACCGTTGCTATTATTTTTTGAAGCAAGTGTATTTTGTGTGGAATCATGATATGTTGTATAAGTTAGATAGTTTATAAAATAGCGAAGATACATTTTAAAAATCATTAACATGTCTGAATGCATTGCTAAGGCTGGATTGTACTGTAGAGGTGTAAAAAATTGAAGTTTGTAAGATCTTTTTTCATGGCATGGATAGTAAGAAAGTGAAAAGAAGTAATATATATTTGTTTTTGTACTATTACTCTACCTCGTAATGTTGAACTTGTCTGCATCGATAATTGCACAATGCGTGAGGCAACTTTAACGTTTCTCATGTTCTTTGAATGGCCTTTTTTTTTTCCCTTTCATGCCTCTCACCTCTTACTTTAGAAGGGTGTACATTTGAGTTAGAGGGAAGAGAAGGATGTAAGACAATAGATGATAAATTGGTTGAAAAAGAGTTTTAAGATCTGAAGAATAACTACATTTTTTAATCATTGTCATTTTATAGAGCAATTATGCCAAAATATTTTATTATCGAACCAACGGCTGCATGCCTTAATAATAGTAGGTCCGTGCATGTTCTTTGTCTGAAGCAGCTTTGGATTATTAGGAATTGTATTAAGAATATTTAGATGCTATTGGAATTATTGGTGCTCTTGCTGTTGTGATTTTCATCACAGTAATTTCCATTCCATTTTTTAGCAAAATCAAATTTTCACCACTTTTGGGTTTTTAATTGCTCTTAGATTCAGATGCCTCTTAGCATTTATGCAATTTAAGTGTTTAGGTGGATGTATTTTGGATAAACTGTTATGCTTAGCCATTTGTTAGCAGCTTTAAGTTCAGACTTGGATTCTAGGTGCTGTATGCTTTCCCATTTAAATGTTGCCTATTTTTATTTTGATCTGCTGCAAAAAGAGATATTCATTGCTTCTATAAAATAAAGAAGCATTGAAAGACATACCACATAATTCCTATGTATTTACATATCCAGAACCTAAATTTTGATTTTACATAACATCGAAAATGCCACTATTACTAGTTTTTTTTTTTTTTTGAAGCAAAAGTATACATTTTCAAACAAGAGTAATGTGTTATAGATGTAAAGATTAAAGTTTTGGTGTTGGAAATGTAAATACATAGAAATTGTATGGTACGTGGCTAACTCTTCCTAAAATAAAATGTTATACTGAATTCTTTGCCATTTTTAGTAACCATTTAATTAGCTGATTTGAGGTACGATTGTTTTTGTAATAGCTGTTATTTTTCCACTGTCACCCATCCTACAAACAATCCCTTTGTTCCTATATATATTCTTTTAATATTGAGATATACATGAGGATGAAAATAATCTCAAAAGTGAAAATAAGAGTTGATTTTTTAACATGAATAGTAGTGGACTCTGACTTTATATTAAATTTATTTGCTATTGTGTTTTCATCTACTAATATATTATGCATAAGTTGGGTCTATTTGGTTTTGTGTTGGAAGCAAAGTTTTAGCAGCCAGACTTGTTAGACCTTTTTTAATAGGAACAAAATCTATCATGCCACTAATTAAGAAAAATAATATTTTTGCTACATTATTTATAACTATTTTTACGAACAGTCACAGCTATGCAAATATATCTGTGAAAATAGTTTCAGAATTGTTTTTGTAAAAAGCAGATTTTTTAAAGATCTTTTTCGAAAAAACTGGACAATTATTTTTTTGGGTTATTTACATACATGACACTTGAAACATTAGAAATTACTTATCTCACATCCATTTCTTTCTATTTACCCACTAATACCCCAAATACAACACTTCATTTTCCCCCTTTTATTCCCGTTATCTTCATAGCTAAAAAAAGCCCCTAAGAGCTCCGATTCACAAAATGATCTCCACTGAAACATCTCACCTATCATTCAGGCTTCATTTTATTTCATCATACTTGTAATAGCGGCCTTACAAACTAACAAATTATAATTTCTGGCAAATAGACTTACAATTAAATAGCTTCATATGAATTTCTACTAGGTTCCTCTAGATTTAAATGTATAGAGATAACTTGGGCGAGAAGCCTTTAAACTAAATATGTTTATGCAAGCCAACATGTATATCCTATAAACTAAAGATATTTGCTTTTTTAGCTTTATCCAAATAAAAAGAGAATACAATCATTACTTGCTTAAAACTTCAGTCCATTTATATTTTGTGAGAAATTTAGATTAATTGCCGCAACAATGTAGGGGCATTCTAGATATTTTCTAAATGAATGAAGAGAGTAGAATTTAGAAAAAGATCAAATAATTAATGACATTTTATGCCCAAAAATTATTGATGAGAATAACCTCCCATATACATGTCTATAATTTTTCTTATTGCACTATTGTGAATTTCTAGTGAAATATGAACATGATTCTAAATTCTCCTTCCTTTCGAGCACACACAACTCTTTTAAAAAATATGAACATTCCTAATTGCTTATGGCTTGTCTAAGATAACTTTTATTTTTTATTTTTTGTTTTCATCTTAAAAAACTTATTTGTTTAGTGCATTTTTTACATGTTTTAAAAACTTATTTGTTTAGTTCATTTTTTACATGTTTTTATTGTTTGTTTTAAAAAGTAAATTAGCATGTTTTTAGAATTTCTAAAAAAAACTAAAATTTGTTATGAATGTTTTTAAAAATTACTGAACATGTTGTAAATCAAACATGTTTTATTTCAAGAAAAGACGTGTAAAACAAAAGTAAAATATAAAAAGACTGACTAAAAGTGATCCCAAACAGAGCACTTTTGTTTTTATTTTGCTTTGTTTATGTTTTGATTTAAAAGAAAACATGTTTGGCTCTTTGATTAATGTATTGTTGTTTTTCAAAACACTCAACGTCTTAAAGTTGTTTCTGAGTGTTTTTATAATCTATCTTAATTTGTTTTTAGAAACAGAAAAAATAAACATGTAAAAAACCTCCCACTAAACAAACATGTTTAAAAAAAAAAGGAAGAAAAAAAAAAAAACAAAAATAAAAAACAAATCCCAAACAAGCGTTAGAATCATGTGAATCTGCAGAAAGATTTACTACAAGAAGATATAAGATAGTATAACCTTATCAAACAGAGAGAGCTCAATAGTATAACCTCTTGAATACTTTCATCTTAGAAGTAATAGTATAACCTCTTGAATACTTTCATCTTAGAAGTAATAGTAAGATTGTAAATGAAGGAGAGCTCAATCCTGCCATTCATTTTAGGTAAAGTGGTTTAATTCTAGTATATTAACTAAAAATTTCTGTTAAAACCACTATCAAACAGAGAGAGCCTAGGACTCATTTAAGAAGGTTTTAATAAATCAGACTAACTAGGCAGTGTAAATATTTTGGGGTGTTAAAAAGGTTTTAAAATACTATTTTGGGGTAAAGTACTATTTTGGGGTGTTAAAAAGGTTTTAGGTGTTATAAGTGTAAATAGAATGATTCTAATATTTCAAATATCATGCATGTAAAAACCCTATATTATTACAGCTTCAACATTTTAGCATTTCAGTTTTGAATAAATCATTTATTATTACAAATTTTTGAAAAATATTAAGAAATTTTCTATTAAACTAGAAGAAAAGCAGCTTAATTTGACCCCTACTATTTTATTATTATTTTTTTAAAATTTCTTTTTCTGTCTGCTCAACATCATTTAAAATATGTATTTTTGCCAGCCAGCATGTTCATCTTCATTAAATTCGTCTGAAATATATATATGTTTTATGTTTGGAAGATTTACATACTTACCTCATAATTCGTATGTATTTACATATCAGAACACCTAAACACTTATTTTTACATTTATACTACTACCTATGCATAAAAAGGTGTATTTCACTTATACCGTGATATGATAGATTTTTAGTGTTGCAAACTAAAGTTTTGGCGTTTGATAGGTAAATATATAAGAATTGTGTGGTATGCATGTAAATTTGCCTTTTTGTTCTACTTATAGCTAGATTAATAATTCATGTTGATTTTCAGATTAATGGATCATTGGCTAGGAGGGCCATTAAAGATTTAATGGCCAGGGGTTCAATCAGGATGGTTTCTGCTCACTCTGCCCAACAAATTTACACAAGAGCTACCAACACTTGAACAATATCATATTTCTGTCCACTTTCTATCATGATTATTAGTATTCTGTAATGAGAGGATTTTCCCTTCTTACCATTTGTGGTTGTTGCTACAGTAGCTTCTGTTGCGGTTTCTGCTTCCAGTTCTTCTGTCTTATTTCATTGAAAATTTGTGGAACATAAACAAATATTTTCTTCTGCTTTAGCTTTTTTTAAAACTTAGTTTTGGTTTTAGATTCTGATGGGTTTGTGAAGTCTCTATAGTCTATAGTTTTGCATTGAAGTTGTTTCATGATTCATATAATTGGAATATTTAAATGAGAAATTTACATACATACCACCTAATTCTTATATATTCATTCCACTCAACTCAACTGTTAGATATGTAATTGCATATGAATTTATAGGTATGTATGTAAATCCCATCATTACAAATCTCCTGTAGTTTATAATTTTATATTGAGGTCTTGGAGAAATTTAAGGATGGCTGTGCTGTATAGTGTATCATCAATAATGTAACTTGGAGTAGATTCTTGACCAACTCATGAGTTTGACATCAACTTTTAGTGCATTTACTTATATAGAACACAATTCTTATATATTTAGATATCTAACATCTCAAAAGACTGCTATTAGTAGCTTCTAAAATTTCATTTTTAGGTTTATACCGCTAGTGTTATTTATGTAAATATCAAATTTTATGTTCCAAACTAGTGGTTATCTTAAATAGAAATTTACATTTATACCAAGCAATTCTTTGGAATTTACATTGACATTTACATTTATAACATTTTGGTACTTACAATAAATCTATGCAGTTCTTTTTTAAAAAAAAATAATTAAATGATGATTTTAATGTGATATTAAATGTTATGAATGTAAGTGCTGAAGTTTGGGTGTTAGATATGTAAACGCATTAGAATTGTGTTGTATATGCGTACATGCCCCTTAAATATAGGCAATGCATTGAGAAAATTAAAGTGATTTTTTAATTTTAAATGAATTAATTGAAATGGATTTCTCTGTGTAAGGTAAGTTCTGGTCCAAACTGAAGCAAATGAGCCAAATTTAACTAAAATTGTTACATGAGTGAATTTATATTATATCCCCATCAAACCTCTACATCAATTTACGTAAACTAATAGCTCCATATGCTGCTTATAAAGTAGACAGTGAATTTTCCTATCAATAACAAAAGAGACGAAAAGAGGGGCATTTACATGCATGCCACCCAAATTCTATGTATTTATACATCTAACACCAAGTCTTTACATTTTATATTTATGCCACAGCTTTCATGTTACATGAAATACTACTATTTCAATTTTTCAAAAGTGAAATACACTCTCAGGAATGCATAGGTAGGGTGACATGTAAAAATTAAAGTTTAGGTATTAGATATGTAAATATATAAGAATTGAGTGGGTATATGTATCTAAATCTTAAAAGAAAAAAGAAAAATGCCTAACAGGACCAATTTTTAACTCGCATCAAATATAAATTCAAACTAATCACCCAATATTTAGTAGGCCTCTGATTTCTTAAATGCCCACAAATACTACAAAACAGAGGACAATTTAGGCATCAATAATATAACAAAAAGATTTATCCTCTTCTCTGGTCTTACTTCTGCTTTAGTTTGAAGTGGTGGTGGATTCAGTGGTGCTTGGAGTGGCAGCAGAAGCAGTTTCTCTAACGCATTGTGAGACATATGGCTTCAGCTGCAATGTAACAATGCCAATTTGATGAAAAAAAAAAGGGTGAAAAATCAAATAAAAAATAATAATAGTCCATCCAAATAAGTTAAAAAAGAAAAATCGTTTCAACCAATGAATGGGCATCTACATGTATTTAGTCAAATCAAAACCAATTTGAACGTATTTGAGTAAAATTAAGTTTCAAGATCATCGAGATAAAAAATATCCTGCATATTATGTGAATTTACGGCGGTTTAATGAAAACTTGGTGTTGGTTTGAAGAATGGTTGAGGATCCATTTGTGTGTGTTCATATCTGTTTGAGACAGCTTTCTGCATACTTTATTTTTCAGGCTGTCACCACAATTCTGCTTTGGGAACTTTTTTCTTGCTGATTTTTAAAAATTTATGTGGTAGAAAGCTTTTTTTTTTCAACCTGAACTGTTAAAGTGTGGTGATTGCCAGAAAACTGTGACCTGACTTTTTAAAAATAAAATAAATTTGTAATAGCCACCACAATATTTTAAAAAACATTTTCCTCTGCAGCTGCTTCACAACTACTGCTTCAAGCAGCTGCATGTGCCGCAAACAGACCCCTATAAAATGAAATCTACTCATTATTTATTTGTAGATTCTAATTAGTTAAAACAACTATTTGGAGCTACATATATTATTGGTTCAGATGTACTGTCAGTCCTAAACATGAGAAATAGATTTATCTCCTATGATGTATAACTTTCTACATCATAATGGGATTGATTACAAAGTGCACACTATTATTTGGACGTCTTCATTAAACGTAAGGACTATGGTGTAAGCATCCATTTGTGGGTGTTGACATAAGGACAACAAGTTTAACTAAAATTTTTTCATGCTATAGCTGACCAGATGGGAGATAGCTGGCTCAGAGATTCATATTCATGAAGCTTTCGATGTTAATAACATTTATGATTGTTGTTTCATAAATGTTCATCGAGTATTCGTATAGCAGTCATCTCTTCAGGAGTCATCTCTTCAGGAGACGAGTTGTCAAAAGATGGGGTAGATCTACAGCGAGGTAAGTTGGAACATTGATTGTGGAAGTTTAGTTTTACCATATACAAATGAATTAACTTCACATCATCTTAATGTATTGGTGAGCTCAAATCTTTGCCTCCATATGTTATATAGACAAAAAAATAGTCAAATTTTTATTCATAACATATGATGATATCAAAATCTATATCAAAATCAATGCATTTGATAAATAATGGAATGTCTCTATATAATCATAAGATAATATTTGACTTGATTTGAGCCTCAATTTAAGATCAAAACCAATTTGAATAAGTTTAATTTGATTTCCAATGTGTTAGCTAATAGTTGATCTAGTTTAGAATAACGAGCAAAACCATAGTTGCATGCGATTGAGCTTTTGCCTGGAGTGCATGGCATGTATACCAAATTCAAGCCTCATATGTTCCTCTCGTATTTTGATAACCTCAATTATTAGCTTCACCACTTACACAAAAAGAAAGAGTTTGGGAGGAAAGGGAGTTCACATTATGTATGGAGAGACCAGTCAAGAGAGGCTTAGAGAGAGAGAGAGAGAGAGAGAGAGAGAGAGAGAGAGAGAGAGAGAGAGAGAGAGAGAGGGGTTAAAAGGACTTGGGATTGCTCCTGAAAAACTAAATGACTCGGGATCCATGACATTAATCCATTAAATAAGTATGAAATAGGTTGTTGTAATGAAAAGGATTTGACAAATTTAATCCGTTCCATGTTGTTGCTACTAGCTGCCTCACTTTCACACCATCATATAAGAGCATAAGACCAAAGGGAATAGTTAAATGAAACCAAGATGTTAAAATGATCTTTACTGTTCTGCGGTCGATGACTCAAGGCAACAGACAACATAGATATCAAGAATCAACCCAAGTCTTCTTGCCTAGACCTCATGTGAGAACTATGAACCGTTAGTAAATAAGTTCTATATTAACAACATGAAATTTATGTAATTCCCTCCGTGAATATGTTTTATATTAACATCATGATAATTATGTAATTCCCTTCATGCTAACATGCTTACATACTAGATATACTTCTTTAGCTTACCTGCATGACCAAATAATTGCATTCACAAAGTAACAAAACCAGCTTAGCTTGAATTCTTGAAAGCATGTGACCATTAGCAATGAAATGTTAGTACAAAATGATGCTTAGCTTGAATTCTTTAAATGAATGATTCTATAGTTGATCAACAACACAACAATAACAACGATGTCTACAACAAGCCTTTATCCCACTAAGTGGGGTAAGCGACATGAATCCTTTTTTCCCATTCGGTCCTATTGAGTGTCGTATTAGGACACAATGGAGAAAAATGATTCATGTAGCTGACCCCACTTAGTGGGATAAAAGCTTGTTGTTATTGTTGTGTTGTCTATCCACTATACAATCATTCATTTAAGGAATTCAAGCTAAGCAAAAAAATATTCTCAAAGTGCCACGAAATGATAGTTCTGACACTTTGAGGGCACCAGCTGTCTAGCAAGTTGGTTGATAGGTTTCTAGGCATAACTTCTGTATACTACAAAAAAAGCCAACACGAATCTTGAGGAGATCAGATGGCCTGAATTAGAGGCGTGCAGGTAAAGTTCCATACTAAATAATTGAAATTTCACAAGCAAACAAATGATCAGCTTTATAGCAGAGTCGTCTGACAGAGTTTGGAGCGACGAAATCTTCCGGCTGACAGGTCCACCGAACGAGAGCACACAAGCAAGTGAACGTACACTTCTGTCAAATTACCGGATCTCTCCGAGAGAACTGTGGTCAGTTGATAGAGTCAGCCGACCCGAACATCAGACGGTCGACTCGCACATCGAACGGTCGAAAAACATTAGATTTTTATTTGCATTACAAGGTAAATTTTTACTTGACAGACACGTCGCTTCAATGCTTGAGACAATTATAGTAACTGTTCTTTTCTTTTAAGTAACTGCATTTTGAGACCTCTATAAATAGGATGTCATGACATCAATCCTCACACGAGAGATTCTCTCAAACTCATTGACTTCTCTCTCTCTCCCATTTTTCTTCTTATAAGCTCTAACTCTCGGAGCGTCTTTCCAAGAATACAATTCAGGATTCAACAATCTCACAAACCAGTTTCATATAAGAGAGTGACGAAATAAATGATCACTTTAAAGATACATGTATCCTACTAAGACTTTATAGAGCCATGTCCCTTTGACTTCTCACATTTATTTTTCCTTGATTACACTGTGGACATATTACGAATTTTCAAGTTTGTTGTTTCAAATGTTTCACTAAGATTTCTCAAAAAAACTGCGATCTCCAGATGATGAGTTTGTACAAGACAAGGTAAAAGATCAGTGAAAAAATCATCAATGAAGTGTAAGTTGATGGGTGGTTATACTACTTGGCGCAAGCAATTTGAGCATGTTGGCTCTAAGAGAAAATGATAGTTCGGTTCTTCAGTGTTTATCTCACGTAATGATCGCATATCACAGCATAACCATGTAGAGTAAATCTCTCCCATGTTCTTACTGGTAGAGTAGCAGGCAATGTTGAACTTGCCAATAGACAAGGTATCTAGAGGTTGCCTAAAGTTCTCCTCGGCTTATGTTGCCAAATCCTAGGCACTGTGATGTGGCTTCTTATTGGAAATGATGAATCCAAAAGGATAGCCTGTCATCAATTGCCAAAAGGATGAACATTAGTTGTTTTGTGCAAAAAATGAAAAGATGGGAAGCAAATAGAGTTAGTGAAGGTCACAATTGTATAATAATTGCAATGGAATGAACAGAATGTTCCTACACACACACACACACACACACACACACACACACACACTCTCTCTCTCTCTCTCTCTCTCTCTCTCTCTCTCTCTCTCTCTCTCTCTGCAGCATGCAGAGTAAAAATGAATGGAAGATGAAACGACGATGATAGCAAGTGATTCCTCGATTATTAAAGGAGATGGAGCTGATAAGGTAGGAAGAGACAAAACATTTGGAAAGCAAGCACGGAGGCGCAAAGGAGACGGACCTCATTTGTTTAAAGCCAAGAGCAGAAGAGCGTGGGAGTTTAAACAACGAGAGAGGGAGCAAAAGCGAGAAGCAGACTGTGGGGGAGTGAGGGCGGAGTTGCACGATTTGTGCGATCGAGCAAGGTCAAAAGCAAGAGAAAACTAATGAATTGAAATTATAATAAGAATTGATGTGTGCTGGGAAATTCGCGACGGTAAAGTAGCGGATTATTGTCTTGGCGTTATACGAAAATTCAGCGCACACACAGATGAAAAATATGCGGTGAAGACTCCAGAAGTTTTTACGTGGAAAACCCGTAAAGGAAAAAATCTACTATTGATTAATGATTACATAAATCCCTTGTCCCACAGACGGGAAATGATAGCTATATTTTTCAGATTACAGCGTTAACTGACGGTGTTTGGTTAGTGGTGATGATTGGAGGAGTTCCACGGTGACGGAGGTTGACGGTGACGGAGATCGACGGAGGTCGGAGGTCGACGGTGACGAAGGTCGACGGTGACGAAGGTCGACGGTGACGGAGGTCGAAGGTGACGGAGATCGACAGTGACGAAGGTCGACGGTGACGGAGGTCGACGGTGCCGGAGGTCGAAGGTGACGAAGGTCGACGGTCGACGGTGATGGAGGTCGACAATGACGGAGGTCGACGGTGACGGAGATTGACGGTGACGGAGGTCGACGGTGACGACGGTGGTGCTAAGCAACAACTTCTCCTCAAGGCTTCAGACTCTTTCTAGGCTTCCCCTCATTTTCATGTGAGGGTTGGAGGCCTATTTATAGTGTTTTGGGTGAAATTAATGCAGTCAGTTTGATCGAACGGTCCAAAGGGCTCCCCCTGATTAGATGGTGTTTAAGAGGTATTTGATGGCCATAACGATGTCAGAATTGAGTGATCTTAGGCTCGTTGGATTCGTCTTGTCGAGACGCTCGATTCAAATATATGCTTGCTAGTGTCGACATCTATTTGACCTTCCAAATACGTCCAGAAATCTTCCCAATGTGGTTTAATGACTTGATCTGAACTTGATTTGACTCAGATTGGACAAATTTTTATATCGTTAGGTCTGTCTCATCGAGCCGGTTAGTTTGACTATAAGTTTGATGAAATCAGAGCTCTGGGTGAATTTTTATTAATATTTGAATGTTTCTTGTTCAAAATATTATCTCGGGCTCCGTGTTATACCTCAAGATTCGTGCCGAACGATGAAAAGCTGTTGGTGGCATATCAAGAATAAATTAAATAGGATGTATGAAGAGATCAAATTAAAAAAAATAATGCATAATTGTAAATATTTTTAATAAAAATTATAAGATTAATAAGTTAATTAAAGTAATATGTTAAACTTAATTTGAAGAATAATGACTATTAATTAAAACATATTAACTTTAATAGATAAATAAGTAGATAAAAATCATATAAACTTAATTAAATAATTTGAAAAAAGATCACTGATAAGGATGGTCTATTATATTAAAAAGATTAAACATTAAGCCATCTAAAATTGAGGGGAGTACTCTTGCTTTTAAATTGTGATAAATAATATTGTGTTTACTCTAGATCACCAGCATTAAAATAAAATTTGTTTAGATATATTGATATTATATGTATGATATGATTATTCTATGTTACCAACTAAATTAGCCATGCATATATAAATGTTACCAATTCACATGCTTATTTTTATTTATTATAGACTAATTATATTAGAAAAATATAAAATAAAAATTAGAATACAAATAAAATGATTTAGGTAGTAGGCTAAATGTGTATAATTAATTGATGAAATCCACTCCCTTGTGGCACAAGTTGATGATGCTAAGCTATCCAAACACATAATTAAAAAAAAAAAGAAAATTTACATAGATGTATCTTCATTGGTACATTTAAATGGTGCTCTCATGACAAATGTAAATAGATGACATAAAATAATAGACTATATGATATAATGTTATGAATTATCTTGAATGGTCACAATTGAATAGTAAATTTTCATTTATTTTTATGTTGATTGATTAATATGTATATTATTTTCTTATATTTTATATAACTGTAATTTAAAAGTATGAGTATTCATTGACTAGTTGATAGCTCACGCTATCTTAAACTAAACAATTTCAGCTTTAATATTGGATTATAGAACGAGTAACATAAGGATGAATGTTTATAAATGACGCAACCAATCCAGAAGAAGGTAAATTTATCTTTATTCGTTTTAATAGATTTTATTCATTAGTATATTTTTTGATAATTTATATGATTAATTGTTAATAGCTTTACGTCTATTGGGTAAAATAATAATTTTATTATTATTTTAATAAATAAATTATCTTATTTCTTTGAATTGTAATTTACTTTTCCTAAAGAATTTCAATATGTGAAATTATATTCCTTAAAATAAGGACTCATTCATTAAATTATGTCACGAGTCTCGTGACCATGCCCAGAGGCTTGGAAATTTTGAGATGAACAATGTGATACGATACTATAGGAGAAATAAAGTAAAGAACTTACTTCATCAATTTTATTTTATGTCCAATTATCCTTTCGTATAATTTTAATTTAGGCTCGATAAGAATATACTTGATTTCAATTTTGATACTCTTGTAACACAAAGTTCAATAATAAGGAGGTTATGTCGTATAATGGAATGGAATAACATGAGAAGATGAATTGACATTGAGTTTTTTTGTGTCACCTCTCAAGGGAATTTCTCCCTTGTAAGAATTCTCTTGTTACTTCAACTTCTTAAGTCTCGTGAAGCTTATTCTAAGGTGTTCATTCATCTATCTTCTCAAACCCTTTTTCCTCTACCTCTTTGAGTCTCCTCGTACATAAAATTCATCTTTTGTCTACTCAGTATGTGTGTGTTATGCCCATTAAAACAATCAAAATTTACAGATAAGCTATGCATATGCTTGAGGCTAACAATATAAATGCCTATTTTGCACATGCCGTTCATTTATGTGTTTTGGAAGCACATGGTCAGTATGGTTGGGGAAAAATGGGGGTGCAAGTGTAAGATTGCAAGAAAAACTAGAGATGAAGGTGTGCTGCCAATGGAAAAGTGCTTAAGATGATGATCTTCACTATAAATCAACTATTTAAAAACAGACATTTCCATGTAAAGTAAATGAGCCAAATTGGTCATTTATTTATATAATTTACAGTAAATGGAATCCCAAATGAGGGCCTTGGAATCATAATATTCTGTATTAAGCCTAATATATCAAGCAAACAGAATTACTGCCTCCCCATAACGTTAAAATGCATTAACTTTGTTTTAACATGATTAAGTAACAACCCGATGAGTAAAGTCTTGTTTAAGACAGTTTAGTGTATGCCATTACAATCATGCATGAAAACTGTTAGTTCAATATTTTACCTTGAAGTCGGTCAGATCAGGGATGACATAGCGGGGCAACTTTTCATCCTGCACAACATAACCACCTGCTCCAAATGTTGCATTAATTATAAGAAAACATTCACAGTTTAAGGAAATTTAATTGAATAATGCTTGTGAGATTAGATCAAAATAGAAAAGTTCCAGCAAAGATCGAAAAAGTTTAAAAAGTAAACCATCCAATTTAAAAACTGAAATGCCAGCTAACGCATTAGATAGTAAGCCAAACAAAACAGTGGAACTGTGGAAGTTATAGAGAAACATCCTGGAGAAAAAAATCACGACAAAAGAAATTATGAGCAAAAACATTGTTGTAGCAGGTGAAACCGACATGATTATGCTATCTCTCAACCTATTATCTTGCTTTCTATTATTATAACATTGGGCATTTACATGCATACCACGCAATTCCTATCTTTTACGTATAGAAAACCTAAAAATTCATATTTGCATGAAGACCACTCAAATATTTAGCATCACAATAAATACCACCATTATTCCTTTTTAAAAGTGAAATATATTTTTTCCTGCATAAGTTTATCACACTGAAGTATTATAAATGTAAATATAAATTTTGGGTGTTAGATTTGTAAATACATAAGAATTGTGTAACAGTCCAAACTGCTTTGACCTGATTGCCTCACGGTTTTGCCCCATTGGTGTAACTTCCCAAATGATCACCCATCCCGGCAGTGCTCCCACGCGAGCACACTTAAAATTTTAGAGTTTATGATGAAATTTCACTGTTACACCAAAAGGCACCTCGAAGTTTAGGAGTTTATCTTCTTTACTTAACGGATTTCACAATCTCCTTCATTTAAGTAACTTAGTGCTCTTAGCCCAAAATCATCCACCAAGCAGGTAGGAATCTAGAGGTGACCACTACAGATTTAAGAGGTGGCTCTCACCATATAACACTTTGTCTCGACTTGGATACAAGAGGTGGCCCCCATGGCGTCACACTTTGTTTTGTATGACACTTAGATCCCATCTTTAGGTTAGTGTAATGTTTTGATATCATTTTTAACAGCCCAAACTCTCACCCATCAAGATATTATCCGCTTTATAATAATATTACAATCATGAACACACTAAATAACGGTCACGGATAAGCCATATGACATATTTTGGATAAAAGTAATAGTGATAAAGACATTGATGTACTAGATGTAATTTTTTTTTGATATGGATGAATGTGATACCCCAAAGTCAAAAAATACCCTTGTTAGTTGTTATAAATAGTTATAATACCTATCACCACATCATAAGCTTCATGTTCTTCTTACCGAATCATAATAAATGCTTTAGTGGAATTGCTTGTCTGAGTTGCTCCCGAGCTTGAGGCTGCTGAGGCTAGTATTGCACCATTAAATGGTATTGATACGTCAGTGGCGATTGAAGGTGTTGTTTGTACTGCGATGCAGGAAAACATGACTACTACAGTTATGACATCGTCAATTGTTTTGGTTTTTTCTTGACCCTTCCTGTGAAGCTTCTAATATTGACCTCCATTAGACCATTTTCACTTCTTGCGTTTATATTTAAAATTATTCTGTATTACTTGAGGTAGACCTGAAACTTTGTAGGAACAGTCCATGACCTTATGATCGACACTATAATATAGCAAAAACATATGCCGACAACCAAGTTGCATGTTCCTAATTGCCATTTCCCACAACAAACACCAAGATATTTTTTTTTTATTTTTTATTTTGCGCCTAATGATTCTAATCTTGTTTCTTTTTGGAAACTTTCATTTGTGCATATCAGAACTCTTTCGCTTCCCAGCATACTTTTCCTCACCGACATTGATCTCTTTCTTAGAGTGAATAACTCGATCCATCAGCTCTCCGTAAGTTGTACACTAGACAACGGATAGACACCTCTGAATGTCTTCTCTCAAGCCAAATAGTAGGTGATAGATTTTCTAATCTTCATAATGACCAATTAAGGGAATGAATCTGAGGTTCTCGACAAAACATGTCTCGTACTCTCAAACAACCTTCCAACTTCCTTAACTCATTCAAGATCTTGGCCCGATCAACTATAGGAAAATACTGCTCTGGGAATATTCTCTCAAAATCCAACCAATGAAATAATGTGTCTGGCCCAAAAGTATTGTGCTGATGACTCTCCCACCAATCATCAGCTCCTTCGCGCAACTGAAATGCAACAATGTTTATCTTGCGGTCTTCATCTTAATTTATAACTTAAAATTTATTCTAGATGTCATGAAACCATGCATCCAACTTGATCGGGTATGTCGCGCAGTTGAAGGTAGGAGGGCGCGTCTTCAAAAATCGGTTCATGACTCAATTCATGGTATACCCATCAGGCCAAAGTAAATAATATCGCGATAGTTGAGAGTTCGAGCTACCACAAATTGTGTAATATGTATGTAAGTTTGCCTTAAAAAATTCCTATGATACCAACAATATATTGCCCAAAGGCCTACTTAAATATTTACTTATAATCTAAATATTCTAGAAATTTTTAGAAAATGACTTAAATTATGTTTCCTAATAACTCAATTGGTAAAATCTATACAGAATCTTCTCCTCAAACCATACTTTTAAGTCACTGGTGTATTCACATGATTCAATATGAGCTAATAATAGCCCCAAAAACTAAGCAAAATAAACAATAAAATAAAAGAAAAGAACAAATGATTTTGAAGAAAAAGTTAGCTCCTACCACCATTCAAGAGCCTTGGCATCACCTCAATGGAACTCACTCCAAATGCTTTGAACCTAAAAGAGGCTTAAATCAACAACAACAACAACGAAAAGCCTTTATTCCACTAGGTAGGGTCGTTATATGAATCCTTTTCCTCCATTCTGTCATATGAGTGTCATATTTTCATTAAATTCTAATAAATTAAGATCATTTTTTATACAACATGCCCAAATTTTTTAGGTCTACTTCCAACTTTCTTAACATAAGTTAAATCTAAAATATCAACTCTCTTGATAGGGTAATTAAATGGTGAGCGACGTGACCAAATCATTTAAGAAAACTCTCTCTAATCTTGTCTGCCATTGGAGCTACTCCAACCCTTCAACATATATATTTGTTTCGCATTGTCCACCCGAGACTTCTCATCTCAACAACACTTAACCTAATTTTATGCTTATCTTTTACAGGGCAACATTCTACGTCATAAAGCATTATAGTTCTCACAACATTTTATAAAATTTTCCTTCAAGTCTAAGTGGTACTTTTCTATCACACAATAAGCCTGATGCATTCCTCCACTTCAACCATCCAACTTGAATTCTACTAATAACATCCCCATCTATATGAACTACAACAATAACAAAGCCTTAATCCCACAAAGTGGGATTGGCCACATGAATGCTTTTTCTCTATTGCGTACTATTTAGTGTCATATTTTCATTTAATTCTAATAAATTAAGATCATGTTTTTATACAATCAGCCCAAGTCTCCCTAGGTTTACCTCCACCTTTCTTAACATAAGTCGAATCTCAAACATCTACTCTCCTAATCGGGTCATCAGATGATCGGCGTTTAATGTGACCAAACCATCTAAGACGACTCTCTCTAATTTTGTCTGTCATTGGAGCTACACCAACCCTATCAAGGATATATTCAATTTGCATTTTGTCTCTAAATGTAAAGCCACTCATCCACCTAATCATTCTCATCCCGGCAACACTTAACTTACTATTATGCTTCTCTTTTAAAGGCCAACATTCAACTTCATAGAGCATTACAGGTCTCACCACAATCTTATAAAATTTTCCTTTTAGTCTAAGCGGTACTTTTCTACGCAATAGGCCCGAAGCATTCCTCCACTTCAACCAACCAATCTGAATTCTACTATTAGCATCCCCATCTATATCACCATCGCTTTGAACAATAGACCCGAGATATCTAAATTGTTCACACTTTTTAATAATTTGATCACCTAAAATTACACTTTTCACCAGAGCAACTACTACTAAAATTACATTTCATGTATTCAGTTTTAGTTCTACTCAAACGAAGGCCTTTAAACTCCAATGTAGACCTCCATAATCCAAGTTTTTCTTGATTTTTGTATCTCTTCTTATCCACGAGAAGGATATCATCAGCAAAAAGCTTACACCAATGTACATCCTCATGTAAATGTCTTGTAAGATCATCCATAACTAAAGCAAAAATATATGGGCTTAAAGCCAATCCCTGATGTAATCCAACAGAAATAGGAAAGTATTTGGTCAATCCTCCTTCCGTTTAAATATAATAGCTCTAGCATACATATGTTTAATGACTTGAATATAAGTCATATCAACACCTTTCTTCTCAAGAACGAGAACCTTATCGTAAACTTTTTCTAAATCAATAAAAATCAAATGTAGATCCTCCTTATTATCTCTGTTCTTCATCAAACCTCTCAATAAATGTATAGCTTTCATGGTAGACATGCCCGACATAAACCCAATTTGATTCTGAGAAATCTTCATAATACATCTTAACCTAGGTTCAATTACAATTACCCTCTCCCATAATTTTAAAGATTGTCACATCAACTAAATTCCTCTATAATTTGCACACCCTTGTGCATCCCCTTTATTCTTAATAATGAGGACCAAAATACTCTTCCTCTACTCCTCAGACATCTTATTAGTTTTTAAAATAATATTAAAGAGTTTAGCAAGCTAAGAAAAGCCCAAATCTCCTAAATATTTCCACATTTCAATTGGGATATCATCAGATCCTACAGACTTTCTCCTTAACTTTTATTTTACTAATGCGAAGGTAAAAATAAAATATTTTATTATTATTAATGAAGTTTAGATCACTAAAGTCGATCGTCTTATTAGAAACTTCATTAAAAATTTATCAAAATAACCCACCCACCTATGTTGAACTTTTTATAAGAAAAACATTTTTTGATTTTCATCGTTAATACACTTTTCTTGAGTTAAATATTTACTTTTTTTCTCTTTAATTGGTCAATTTATACATATATATTTTCACCCTCTTTAGTATCAAATGTATTATAAATATCACTAAAAGCGGAATTTTTAACTTCAGAGATTGTTCTTTTAGACTCTCTGCGTGTCGTTTGATAATTTTCCCAATTCTTTAATCTTTTACATTTAAACCAATTTTATAACATAATTTCTTATATTTTATCTTTCTTGCACATTATTATTTCACCACTTATTTTTATTTACAGAAATTTTCACTTTTGATTCTCCAAGTACATATTTTGTCACTTGCTTCATAGTGTGTTATTTTATCCCACATAGCATTTGTTTCATCATGAACATCTTAAATTTTGAAATATTGAATTTTACTAAAAAAATAATTTTATTTGTGTTTTTTAGATACCTCCATCTAATTCTACGATGATGCATTCTAGAATTCTTTATTTTACAACTCTTCATCTTAAAATCATCTTAATATCTAGAATTAATAATCGATGGTGGGTACTTAAATTCTCACTTGGAATGACTTTACAATCTTTACAATCTCTATGATCTCTTCTGCTCATAAGAAGATAATCAATTTGTATTTTATTAGATTAATTCTTATAAGTAATAAGATGTTCATCTCTTTTCTTGAATAAAGTGTTAGTAATAACAAAATAAACTAAAAATAATTAACCACAAAAGATTAGGAGGGTTATCAAATTGCAAATTCACTAACTTTCCAAGTCATTGTTCATATATTAACAACCAAACCCACTATATCATGAAGGGTGATCCTACTTTCCATCAATTTAGGCTAGATTGTCAAGAATATTAGGCATACAACATGCTCCAAAATAGTTCCTGAAGGAAGGCATATCGTTATTAATCACGATTGCACAAAATAAGCTAAAAGTGAACTTAGACTACCTTAATGGCGCAATAATATGAATCTCAAATAAACAATGTGTACTGCAAGCAACTTAATTTGGCTATAATAGGAGGGAGAATCCTCAGCAAATTCATTATCATACCAAGCCATAACTCATACACCGAAGACCAATCTCACTAAGCCATAAAGGGTGATCCTACTTTCCACCAAGGTTTTGGTAAATTTAGACATACCACATGTGCCAATATAGTTCCTAAAAACAGGCATAAAGCTAAAAAATGCAGCTACAAACAAAAAGCAAAAATCAGGGTAAATTTCCTACAGGGTGCTCACTTCAGTCATATACATAACGACAGATCAATTGTGTGAACCAAAAGCAGTTAAATTTGGCTAGATGAGGGAAGATATCCCTTTGCAAAAGTTGAGCATCGCATACTGATTTAGCTAAATCAAAGAAGTTGATCTTACTTTCCAATCATTTAGCCTATAATTAAAATAAAATAAAAATAGCTAGACATGCCTCATGTTCCAAGACACCCTGTCACTATAAATCACAATTCCACACTCTAAAAAAAAAAAGCAAAGTTAAATTGCATTGAGGGCGCTCACTTCAATCATAAGAGCTGTATCATTGTGTAAACTAAAAGCAATTTGAATTGGCTAGAATAGGAGAGAGAACCATTTGCAAATTTGTTAACTGAGACATAGAAGGGCAATCTACCTAAAGCATGAAGGGTGGTCTCTCGTTCCATCATTTTAGCCTAGATTTTAAGATCATTAGATATGCCTCAGAAGCCAAGATAGTTCCTGAAACAATCCATGTCACGTTAAATAGCAATTGCGTATCATAAACTAACTCCATGCAAAACACTCTCAATATTAGATCAATTGTGTGAACAAATCAGTTGGCAGCTTGAAGATAGAAATCATGTATTAAAAACAATGAAGTCCGTTAAATCAATCATTTGTTTTAGATGTAGTTAGACGCCAACATTGATTTCAAACCGCACAACATTATCCAAAAAAACCTCAAAAATGATGATTCCATTTCACCACTCAAAACAAGCGAAATCAAATCCGTATTTTCCAAAACATATTTTCTATTTATAAGTGATTAAAGAGCCCTAAAGGTAAATTCAATTCGGTTAGGTTAGGAGACAATCCCTTCGCAAACTTGCTAACTCCGAGATCTTAGCCCAAAAATTAAACAAATCCAAATGCCTATTTGATGTTCTACCTATAGAGACCAGCCACAAGCTACAAGAGAACAACTACAAATAATTATTGCAGAGTTCAAGTGTGGGATTAGTGAAAGTACACCATCTCACAGAGCTATTGCTACTGTTGTAGCGTTTGGTAATTACTTTGGAAGAACATAATTACTCTGGAAGGACATAATAACCAGCTTCGGTAGGGTTTATTGGGAATATGATTCCCAACAACATGCATTTTCGACATTGATACGATTTTCCCAATATAGTATAATTAGATCTACAGCGAAATTAAATAACGAAAAAAAAAAATTAACTCATACAAAATCGAAGGCACAGAAGGCCTCCGAAGAAAGAGGAAGCAATGACCTTTACGAGTATGGAAACCAGTGGGCTTGCAGTTCTTTCCCTTGTAATAATCGCGAGGTGCTCTTTTTGACGACAAAATACTGAGTGAAGATGTCCTCTTTCTCCGCATCGCTCGACCTAATCCTATTATCAAACCCAGCGGCATCTTCACAAACCCAACACCAGAATTGCAAATTAGGAAGATGAAAGTAACATTGTAATCGAAGGTATCAAAGAGTGGGAGAGGGAATAAAGATGGTACCTGGAAGTTAATTCTGCAGGGATGAAAAAGGAATTGGTCTGATCGACGGCGATTCTACCGCGGCCGGGAGTGTTAGACGTTAGGGTTTAGAAAGCGCTAGGGGCCGTTTGGCTTGTTTGGCTTGTTGAAAGAAGAATTGAAAAAAAAAAAAATCTAATTGAAATATATTTTATTTGAATTATTTAGTTTTATAAATTAAAGGTGTAAAACTATATTTTTTATTAAAATTAAATAAAATTTGAGTTCATGAGTTAAATTTAATACTGTAATTAATTTTCATACAACTAACACTAATAAAAGAATTCAAGCAACCAAATTGCCCCTAAAAAGCCAAACTTAAGCAACTTATGGCATGTTTGGGGCAGCTTATTGAGGTGTGGTGGCAGTATGAAAACGTCACTGTCGTGTTTGGAAAAAGCATTCGGGCCAACTTATTCCTACTGCTCTTAACGCACTTGCGAGTTTTGTGAAGTTTTTTTCTCTCAAAATTGGAACTTAATGACAACAATGTTACAGATTAGTAATTATAATGTGTTTGAAACTTGAGTCTCCTAATTACAGAAACAATTCTCTGTCAACTCCTTCACAAATCCGACACGTTTATTGTATGTGTTTCAATCAATACTAAATTTCAATGAAATAACATCTAATATTTTTTTTCAGTTTTTAAGTTAGAAACTAATTTAAAATCATCCAATAAAATTGTACATGAAATAAATGTTTGTTGTCATTCCATTTTTCTAATCAAAATTCACAGTACAAAGATAAATTTTCCTATAAAATAATATCGCAATTTAGAACAATACATTTTAAACACACACACACACACATATATAATTTTTATTTATGAAATTAACATTTAAAAAAAAGGTACAAATACCACAAGAATAATTTAGTCATTAAAATTTGCCTTTGAATGTTCACAACAACTTGAGGTTAAGGATTCATATAGCCAACTCCACTTTGTGGGATTAAGATATTGTTGTTGTTGTTGTTGTAATCTTTACAATAATTTGAGATTAAGGGTCTATTTGGGACAGCTGCATGTTTATCCAGCTTATTCAAATAAACAGTTTATTCTGATAATCTGCTGATGAGCAACTTATCCTAATAAACTGGTTAGTTATACTGTTTGTGCGTTTGGAAAATAGTTGATTTGCAGTTGTTTCTGAATAAATGACCATTCTGCCCCTAATATTATTCCGATAAGCTGTCGTCTTGGGTTATCTAAACAGTACCAAAAGAAAAAAAACCGACTAAACTAATCTTATCTTGCAATAGTTGCACAAATTGATCCTATTTGTTTCAATTATTATGAAAGGAAAATCATATACTCGAACTATATCATTCAAAAATAGTACACACTGAGATACCTAAAATTAAATTTATTTAGAGGGATCTAACGTACTGAAAATAACTGGCAGTTTAAAATCTCAACCCATCAAACAAATTCAAGCAAACAAAAAATTTCATAAAACCACAGAAGCAAATAAGGCCAACATAAGCCGTCGCAAACAAATAACACTCATTTTTTATGCTGGAGAAGTGGAGCGGAGGAGCGGAGAAGGAGCTGGCGTAGCAGAAGAAAAAAAAAAGTCACATATCTACTACCACTGAATAAGAAGGTGCGACCAATTAATGCAGAAGAAACGAAAAAAAAGAGATTAGTATACCTGAAAGAGAATGAATGCCGAAGAAGAGGGAGCGGGAGCGACTAGGCAGAGCTGACCGCGATTGTTTGGTGAGAGCAGCGGAGAGCTGAAGCCCTCGCCGACGCGGACGAAGGAAGAAGGAAGGGCACGGATCGCGGGTTTAGCAGCTCGAGCGAGGGTCGCGGGTTATACCCGTGATCCCCATCTAATGAAAAAAAAAAAAAAAAAAAAAAAACTCTGTTTTCGTGACCGCACTTGTAACGTGCCAAACAAATACACAGGAGACGTTTTTTAAAATGTCGCCGCACTTATAAGCTGTCCTAAACAGACCCTAAGTCAAATATTGTCAGTATTTTTTCATATCAACCATCCAAAATATTAAACATAATATTTATCTACTCAAAATTTAAATATAATATTTTAATTACCCAAAACCATCATGAGTGAGTTTGGGGTGTGTTTGGGGCAGCTTCTGCTTATCCAAATAAGCTACTTATTCGAAAACGCAGAACCCAAGCAATATTTAGTGCAGAAAAGCAACTATGTTTTTGGATAAACTGCAAAAACACAGTTTACAAATGGTGATATGCCATTTTCTAAAAGCTAACACAACAGACAAACTGCCCCAAACGCACCCTTAGTATCAAGTTCTTTTATAACAATTCTGAAATTTAATTATGCCAAGTATGTGCCGACAAAGTTTAAATAGCAGAAGTTGGTACTTGACAAGAGAGCGCATCAAGAGCCCTGAGTATGAAGCTTGACATTGAGGCTGCAAAACTAGCTAAAAGCAGGTACAGGTTGTGCTCTGACAAGCAATTGCTATCAATGCTCAACTAAATGAAGTCTCTAATCTCTATCTGAATAAATTACACTATTTATTAACAACAATTAATTGACACTTTTCTATTTAACTTACTCGACTTTAACAGAAATTTATAAAAATGTATTAGATATGACTCATATACTAGATAAGAGACAGATGTTGTTATTCTTCTTCTAAATAATATTTTATTTATTTAATGAATATTATACACCACGACATTCAACAATGACCCTTGCATCAAGATGTCAACAAGAACTACTGCCAGATTATAGTTATACAACTTTGTAACTTCATCTTCTATAATTTAGGAAACGAATGAATATGTATATTCATCATTCATAGTAGATTATATTAACTGTGCTAGGCCCCGTAGTTTTTTCCCCTTTCAAAGTGTTTTCCACGTAAAAAGTCGAGGTGTCTCCTCCTACTTACTTCTCTTCATTTATCTGTGTGTGTTGAATTCTCGTGCAGTGCTAGGACGATAATTCATTATCGTACCGCCACAAATTTTCTAGCAAGCATTAAGATTTATTAATGATTGTGTGTGGTTTGCATTTGATTTGTCTGGATTAATGGAATGACAATTTAATAAGCCACAAAATTCTTATGTATTTATATATCTAACACTTAAACATTCATATTTGCATGTATATAACTCAAATCTTTAATATCACATCAAAAATATCATTGTCATTTTTCTTTTTAAAGTAAAATACATATTTCCATATATAGACATATGACACCAAAGTATTATAATTGTAAATATCAAATTTCCCTTAAAAATATAAATATTTAAAAGATAATAAGGATTTTAAGTAAAGCACAATAAAAAAGGACACCAACCCCACCAAATAATTGCATAATTTTAAATTTCATTGATGTCAATAATGTTAATTACAACTAATAAAGAGCATTAACTATTTAATTTGATCTAAGGTAAAAAATTTGGTGAAATTATGGTGTCCAAGTTCAAAGACAGAAAAACAAATGGGACTAGTGAGCCTTTTGATCGACTCAATTCCACAAGACATCCAATCCAGCAAAGTAGTGCGTGCGAGCAGACGGATCTGAACTACCAAGTACAAGTGGTTGTTCAAGGATGTCCATGTACAAGTAGTTTCATAAAGGCAACCACACGACAAACACTGTCCCCCAATAAAGCACCAACCAACTTTGTTCTCTCGTTGGATACTACATCAAATGATTTTAAACGCGTCACATTTCTAGAGTCTACTTGACCAATAGGATGAATGGTCTCAGAGCAAGTTCTGGAGGCATGAGATCGAGCAGATGTAACAAAAGATTCCTAGCTAGAAATCCAAATGTAATTATAGTTTATTTATATTATATAGAGGGGGAATTGATGTAAAATGAAAGCTCTATAAAACTGTGATCTCGATAAATAATACAAGATATTCGATCAGTCATTTCTCTAAAACTCAGTGAGTTCACTCTTTCCTACTTTGCTTAGCTATACTCTTCAGGCGTTAATTCACAAACAAAATAGGAATCAATAACTTACAAAATCAAAGCAAGATTATCAAGATTCAAAGCCTTTACTGGTTCCAACCTTCTTCCATGTATGTTGCCATTTGGTATGCTTATAGGTACCACCACAATATCATCATTTTACGTGGGATGAAAACTAGAAGTAAAGATGGGTTCGCGTCTTATAGACGTGTGCTCATGTTAGTTACAAACACAATATTTTACCATCATTCAGGAAAATATTATTATGTGCGGAGTGCGAATGTAGAATTATATTCGGCCAGACAAAAAATACGAGTATAATGTTGTACTTATATTTATTATATACATTGTACTTGTACTTGTTGTATTTGATGTGTGTCCGGATATATTAGAACTCCACACATAATATTTTCTTCTCACTCAGACAAAAGATCTCAGGTAATCAGCGATCTAAAAATGGTAAAACTCAAAATTGTAAAATGAGATGTAGATTCTTGCTAATAAGATATGAGAATCATGAATATATATTAGATCAATAGTTAAATTTATAACCAATTGTATAGTATAGTAGGATATAAGGATGCAAGTGAGTCAAGTCCAATCGTGAGCTAGCTCGAGCTCAGTTTGATGAATGACTTGTGAACCGAGCTCGATGAGCTAACAAATCAAGCTCAAGCTAGCCCCATTAGACTAGCTAGCTTGTGAGCCGCCTCATTTAAAGCATTATTAACGTAAAATAAACTAAATATATTAAATGTCAAAACTTTATCTTTAAGATATTAAAATGTAAAATGCTAAAAAAAATATTTGTTATTATAATTAGATGATTTCAAATTATTCATCTGCTAATTATTTATTATATCTATCAACTTATTATAAATTTAACTTAATATTATTCTCTCTCTTTTATATTAAACAAGTTGGCTCGAACTCGTTGAATTAAGCTCGAGCTCAAGCTGAAGCTCAAATCGAGGGTGGCTTATGCCCGACTCAACTCGTTTACACCCATAGTTGGATAAAGCCACCCCCTCTTGAAGGTGAGAGATAATCAACTGAGCTCCGACTCCAAATCAATTGCACCAAAAGAGTTGCCTACTTACCCCCTCTCGAAGGGATCAAGCCTCACGTAGTTCTTCAAAATGTCAGACTGGGCAATCAATCATGAGCTCGGATGTTCACCAAGCTCCTGCAATAGGTGAACTTCTATACTGGTAGTACCTTCGCGAGTATGTATACTGGATTATCCTTCATATTTATCTTCTTCAACATAATCTTGCCTTCTTCGATCAAGTTCTGAACAAAGTAGCATCTTACATCAATGTGCTTAGTACGAGCAAATGATTTGTAGTCAATAAGATTGCACTCTGACAGTCACAAAAACCGTCAGAGCATTGATCAACACTCAATTCATCCAATAGGACCTGCATCCATTTTATTTTCTTCATTGCCTCTTTGAATATTGATCAAATTTTAAGTCATTCAATGGGACCTGCATCCATATTGTTTTCTTGCATCAATGTGCTTAGTACAAGCAGATGAAATAGATTTGTAGTCAAGAATATTGCACTTTGACTGTCACAGAACGCCGTTAGAGTATTGATCAACTCTCAAGTCATCCAATAGGAACTGCATCCATATTGTTTTCTTCATTGCCTCTGTGACTGCTTGTACTCGACCTTCGTAGTTGACAAAGCAACAGTAGACTGAAGAAATGATCTCCGAGTGAACCTCATGCCAATGTGAATAAATTGCCTAGAGTAGATATTCATCTATTTATATCACCTGTATAGTCTGAGTCAGTGTAGCCTACACACAAATTTGTACTAAATAATAGATTCTCACACCAAGCCAACATCAACTTAATCTTTTAGATACCTCAAAGTACTCTTCACAGCCTGCCAATGACTTCTTGATGTATCATGCACGAACCTGCTCACAACACTAATTGCTTGTACAATGTCTGGTCTAGTACAAACCATGACATACATCAGATTGCCCATTGCATAAGCATAAGGAATCAATCACATATCTTTCCTCTCCATATTATCTTTAAAACACTGATTTGAACTAAATTGAAAGTGAGACGAAATGAGTAGACTCATCGTCTTACTCAACCCAATTTCTTCAACACTTTCTGAACATAAGCTCTTTGCGAAAGCCAAACATTTTCAGTTGACTTGTCCCTAAGAATCTATGCCAAGAATTTTGTATGCTTCACACAACTCCTTTATTTCAAAATGTTTGGATAATTGATTCCTCATTCTATCAACCTCAACCTCACTAACAGATGCAATCAACATATTATCAACATATAGAAGCAAACAAAGGAACTGACATTTGGCCAATTTTTTGGAATATGCACAATGATCATACTGGCTCCTTGTGTACTCATGTCCCCTCATGAACTGGTCAAATTTTTATAACATTGTTGTAGTGATTGATTCAACTCATATAAAAACTTGTCCGATTTGTAAACCAAATCTTTTGATGTTCTGTATCAAAGCAGCTACAACATATAGATCTCCTCTTACAATTCTCCATGTTGGAATGTCGTTTTCACATCAAGTTGTTCTAAGACCATGCCATATTGTGATACAAGTGTTAAGAAAACACAGATTAAGGGAAACTTGATCACTGAGGAGAACACTTCGTCATAATCAATCCCTTCTCATTGTGTAAAGTCATTTGCCACTAATCTTGTCTTGTACTGCACATCAACACCATGATATCCTTCATTATTTGCATACATCCATTTGTACTCGATGGCTTTCCTTTCTGAAGGAAGCTTCACTAACCTCCAAGTACCATTCTTCCAAAGAGACTTTGTCTCTTCATCCATTAGCACTCTCTGAAGATCAAAATCTAGGCTCTTCATTGCTTCTTTATAGAGATAAGAAATTTCCACCTATGTGGCTGAAAGTGCAAATGCAATGTGATCCCTCAACCAAGCAGATATTGGGACAATGTAACGCCTGGTCCTGCTCTTAGCTATATAATCTTGAGCATGAATCTCAACCTTAATATCTTCTTCCACATCCTTTGAACAGATACCTCCACAGTTGCAACTGAATTATTTATCTGAGTCGGTGTCGACGAACTCTGTGGAGCAAATAGAGTTGCATCAAACTCCAACTTCTGATGCATATCTATGGTCCCAGTAGAACTCTCCACCTGCTTTGAGTCCTAATTTTTTAATGAGCTTGCCTAGTTAAATGTAACATCCACAATAATGATAATTTTTTTTTGACGGATCATACAAGTTGAAGCACTTGACTCCACACCCTGAAGCCAATGAAGATTGTACTCTTTGTTCATGGTTCCAGTTTATCATTCTGCACGTGGTAGTAAGTTGGACACTCAAGCACTCTCATGTGTTCATAATCTCTAGTAGGATGTGCTAACCACATCTCTATTGGGATATTTTTCCTAATAGTTGTAGAAGGCAAAAGGTTTACCAAGCGACAAACATATTACATGGTCTTGATCCAATAGATTCTATCTAACCCAACATTTAATAACATACACAAAACTTTCTCCATCAAAGCCTGATTTATCGTCGTTGTCATCCTGTTTTGTTGTGGTGTCTCTTGAATAATGAAGTGGCGCTCTACCCCTGCTCTCTAGCACTCTGCAAGAACACATATGAAGTTTATTCGTTTACATTGTTTGCTCTTATACACTATATATTTTTACTAGTCTGAGTCTTAATCCACATATTTCAAGTTATGAAAATCTTCAACACTTCGTTTTTAAGCTTCATGGTGTATACTAAAAAATACATGGATTAATATCAATAAAATAGACAAAGTATTTTCGCCCGTTGAATGATGTTGTCTTTATCAGTCCCCAAAAAACTATGCGAACATACTTACATTTTGTGTTATGGTTGGCAATCCCAAAAGACATACATCTTTTTTGCCAAACACACAATGCTCATATAAATCAAGTTTTCAAGTGCTCGCTCCTTTGATATATCTTTTCTTCACCAAAGCCTAGTCGCATATGCCACAACATAGCGACATGAAAATAGTTATTTGTAACAACAGCCGTTCTAGCCACTGTACTACCGTGATGATAGAAAAGATTGTGATGAGAAATCTCTTCATAAAACCAGTTCTCCACGACATATCCTCAGAACTTCTGTCTTTAAAACTATCTTTGTAGCCTTTGGACTCTAAAGCCTCAACTTACATCAAATTCTTCTTGATATCTGAACATAATAAAATTCGTCGACTCTTTCAATATACCATCATAAATCTTGATAAAGATACTTCATACACTAATAGTACGACAAGCTTGATCGTTACCCATAGTCTCTACACACTATTCAACTCCTTGTATATACATAACCATCCCTGATGTAGACAAATATGATAGATAACACTTGTATACAGAATCCAACACGAATTGATTGTAAACAAAATGTGAGAAACTGCAGATAGCGATATATCTAAATCAACCTCTTCACATCTTTTCATAATGAAATCAGTTTTCGCCTTAAATTCAACTTTCATTCTCTTCTTCTTTAGCTTTAGACAATCTTTCTTCCAATGATCAGCCTGTAAACAATAAACATGCAGATTTATTTCAATACTGCACCCACGAGACTTCCCCCACCTTTGAGAAGTGCTGCTGCTGCTGCATTACTTTGACCAATTCTTCTTATTCTTCTCAGATAATCACGTTGAAGTGTAAGTGCCTCAAGTGATTCTATTTTTATAGACTTATTGTTCTTTCGACGGAACTCATGATTCAACAATGTCGCAGTCACTTCACCATAATTTAAGACCTTCTTCTCATTAATTAGTGTCACAACGAAATTTTCATACTCATCCAGGAGCAATTCAACTGAATAAGTGTCTTGTCTTTATCTCCAACATTTTCATCCAAATTTAACAAATTTGTCAACAACTTTGTGAAGTCATTTAAGTGCTCGTCAATGGTAACCCCCTGTTTCATCTGAAATAAGTAAAATCGACACTTTATATGAAGGCTATTCTACACTCTCTTCGTGAAATATTTGCTCTCCAACATCCTTTACAATTTACCTATAGAAATCTCTATCAACATCGCAAATTTGATCTCCCGGGTCAAACAATTTCAAATCAAACCACAAGCACTATTGTTCACCTTCAACCAAACTCTCTCTAACATCTCTTCGGGACATTCCTTACTAATCAAAGATTTCCTCCAGATTCAGACAACACAGTGCATCATCGTCATATGCCAAAGTTATCTTTACCGTCAAATTTTAACACATCAATTTTGATGGGATTGATAACCACCTCATAAATTGACTTTTCTACCGCTACAATGAAAATTGAAGAACCTGACTTCGTGATATTCAACATGGCTACTATTATTGAAGTATTTTCTCAAAAGAATTTCGCTAACAAAACACCTAGGATTAAAAAATAAATAAATTATCTGAAAAATATATATATTTAAAAAAATATAAATTTTTTTTTTCTGTATAGGAATTGGGCGGTACGTATGCAAATCCCCATTTAAATAATTTTCGACATTGCCATATGATAATAATATTAAAATATTATATTTTTTCTGTAAAATAAAATACTCAAAAAGGAAAGAAGCACCATCTTCTTTTCTTATTCTTAACAATACTTTTGTGTTAGAATACCTTCAATGAATTGCTTTCTTTACCCTCCATAAAGTATTGAAATTTTATTGGCATGGATTAAAGCTGCAATTTTCTAATAGTTACAAGTAAATTATGGAGTCATGCACTGTAGGTCTAGCCATGGCTTCAAGGAGCTTGTTGGCTACTGCTCCAGCATATACTGTTGAACCTTCACATATCTGCATAAGTTTATAACACCAAAGTGCTAGAAGTGTAAATATGAAACACTGGTATTTATCTAAATTTCCCTATATTATAATGACATTAAAGTAAAAGAAGAAACTTAACGAACCTTGGCATTGAACATGAAAATGTGATAGTCCCCAATATTTCCTCCCGCGACATGATTGAGCTCAAGTCGAAGCTCCTCCAACACCTTGGCGACCAAAAGCAGCGTATTCATCTTCTTCTTCTGCGTCAGCTTTATATTCACCTCATCATCAATAATACGAACGTCGACGAATGTCTCCTTAGACTTCCTTTGTAGCCATGAGCTTCGAAGAGGTCCGTAGAGTGGAATTAGGTTTTCCTGATCATCTTCCTTCGCCGATCTTATCGTGGAGCTCTCCATGTCAGTGCAGGCAGTGGTCTCTTCTCTTCTCATTATCTGCTTGCAGCTTCTCTCTCGGGCACCTGATCGTTTTTTGTCTACTAGTAGTTTCAGTTCGTCTATGGTTCGGAGGAGCTCTTTGATGTAGTCAATGGCGTCGCCGACGGTGGAGGCGCGGTCTGGCTGTGGGATTTGAAGGAAGCAAGAAAGAAAAATTAGGGTTAGGTTTAATCAACGTAGAAAATATTAGAGCACCACAGTAGTCAGATAGACTTATATATACCACACAACATTCTCTAGTATTTGCATATCTAATATTTATTTAAATAATATTTGAATATATATATATATATATATATATATATATATATATATATATATATATATATATATATATATATTGAAAATTCTTCTAAGAAATTTATGAATAATATCGTTGAAGTTATGATCAATGTGACGATCAAGTCATTGGTAGTGTGTTTGGTTGAATTGATTGTTCACAACTGATGAAATTGATGGATTGCTTAGAACTTAAAAATAATTTCATTTATGACTTCAAATTAACTATTTTCCTAGTGATGATGAATTTATTACGCAATATTTGAAATTAAATAGGCTACATCTTTTTAAAATTTTTATTTTTTTCTTATATATTGAGAAAAAAAATTATTGAGGGGGGAGGAAGCAAATTTATTTATTTATTGATGATTATTTCATTTATTTTATAATTTTTTATAAATATTTAAATTTTATGTTGAATAAGATCCATCCTTGAGTGAAACCTTATTATCTTAAAAGACATTTTGAATTCTTTCATAAAAATTGGCAATGGGTCACCTATTGGGTCATCAATATATAACAAGTATGCTTTGATACTATAAAATCAGATCTTTTGGTCAATTCAGTTAAACTTGGCGATCATAACGAAACTCTAATCACAGAGGATGAAATATTACGTCTAGACACCCAATCCCGAAAGACCACAGAAGTGCAAGTTGACATGCATGTTAATGTGGTCTCTGGCGATTGACTGCTCCGACATCTCCTAATACAATATTTTTTCAGGAGAGAGAAGAATAGAGAAAAAATTTAAGAAGAGTAGAAACTAGAGAGAGAATAAATGCTAAAGCCAACTTGAAAAGCCAAAAGTAACAAAATCCAATAAGCAACCATGAACAAACAAAGAGAGGATGACCAGAAAGAGCAACATTGAGTAGCAATCCTTTCTCAACACTAAGAAAAAAAAGAATTACCTTAGTAGGATTGGGAACCAGTGATCTCAATGCAGCATACTTCTCATTCAGCTGCACCCTTCTCTGCCTCTCAGTCGCAAAACTCCCCTTCATCTCACCCTTCACCATTTCTCTTCCATAATCCAACACTCCATTAAACCGCCCACTCTCTCTCTCTCCCCCTCCCAAAATCCCTCTTTCCCTCTCCTCCAAGCCACAAAACAACCCGTAATTCTGCGGCAATGACCCGAATAAATCCCGCAAAACCCTCGATTGCGTCCCAATACCCATCATCGGCTCATAAAGCATCGATACGCCGTCCAACGAGATCGAATTAGCGGGTGGATTCGCTGCACATCGCGGCGGTTCGAGCAGGTTCAGGAGATCGGGTACGTCCGGTCCGGACCGGAGGTAGGTCGGATCGGGGTAGAGAGCTTGTGTTAGCGGTCGTGGTGGTAGTTGATCGCTGTAACATATGTCCCAATTAGGGTTCTCAAAAGGGGGCGGAGGAACCGAACCTACTTCCATGTCGAAGCTGAATTGTTGATTAATCTGTTCATCGAAATTGAAAGAGGGGAGAATCTTATCATCTTCTAACAGACATTCATTGCTGCTGCTGCTATCTACAAAAGATGGGGGTATCATGGGTTCATCGGGCTCGTGAAGAGTGTTGAAATAGCTCGAATCCTCGAACATCGCTAGGGTTCTGCTCTGACCTTCAATTAATCTGTAAGAAATGAAGTATGTAATTGGAGAAGAAGATTTAATAAGAATTGAGCTCAGTAATGAAAGTTGAAACCTGAGAAACAGGAGGAGAAGAGGAGGAAGATGAAGGGTTCTGTTGAGGATGCGGGGAATTGGGATTTCTCGTGTGTTTAAGGTTAAGGATTCCTAATTTTTTTTTTTTCTAACCATTATGTTATGTAGTTTTTCAGTTAGGGGTTATTCATAAATAAAATTAAAATAAGAGGCTTCCAATTTTATTATTTATACTTGTTTTCAACAAAGATTAGTAAATTAAGGGTATGTTTCGGAGCTGCATGTCACGCTCTCAAAAGAACTCTTAAGAGATGTTGCAGCTCAGGACTTATATATTACCTTTTGGCCCTACACCTAGCCGATATATAACTAAATGTTGCTAACATTCTCCTCCACCCAATCACGTAATGCCATTTTCACCCACTTGCCACACTCCCAAATGAGCTCTTAAGAGAGATGGGCAGCTCAAGACTTATATACTGCTTTTCGGCCTTACACCTAACCGATGTGAGACTAAATGTCCCTGACATGCAGCTCAATAATAATTTATTGTGAAATAATTGAAAAATAATCAGATGTACAAAAAGCTCCAATAGTTATTATAATTTTTTTTTTAAGTCATACGGTAACTAGAACGATGTTACCACATCTAGTCAAAACCCGTGAGAAAACTTAAGTTTCAGTGTCAACTATTTGTAAAAACCGTCAAAACACAATTTACCCAAACAGTTAAAACTGCGGTGTGATGCCGCACCACTGCTCCAAACGGACGCTAAATATATTAAGATAAACTAAATTTGTTAACAATAGTGTGATATTTTCACATTTTATTCATGCCAATCATATTATAGGGCTAAAATCCTAATTAAAAAAATAGGAAAGTATTTTTTTTATGTGAAATAAGTGATATGGATGGGATGGTATAAATGTAAAAAATAGGTTTTAGATATTAAATATGTAAATTCATAGAAATTGCATGATATGTACGTGAATGCCCCATGAAAAGGTAAAATTGTAATATTATAGCCATTTTGAAAAGAAAAAATAGAATTAGCCTTAATAGTAAAACATGAATTGAATAATTCGGATCATTGACTGCTTAAACTGTAATAATCATAATAATGGGAGAGATCAAAGTCTGTCAACATTAATGTAATCAAAACAAAAATGCAAAAACTATTATAATTCTGAGTTAAAGAAAAATAATAATATTAATAATAAAAAAAAGTTTCCAACATGTGATTTCTATGTATTTACATATCGGACACCTAGACTTTTTTTTTTTACATATATACCAACCAAAACTTTTAGTTCACATAAGAAATATAATTATTTTAACTTTTACAATATGAAATGCAAATTTTTATGCATGGATAAGTTTGGTGTGTACACCAACAAATTTTCATCATTCAACACGAATCTTAAGGTATAATACTGATCTTGAGACGATATTTTGATCAATTAACGTTTAAATCTTGATTAAAAGTCATTCAAAGCTTCGATTTCAGCAGACTTATAGTCAAACTGACCAGCTCGATGAAACAGACATAATGATATAAAAGTTAGTACAATCCGAGTCAAATAAATCCTAGATCTAGTCATTAAACCTCTTTTAGAAGATTTGAGAATACATTTTGAAGGTCAGACGAATGCCGAATCTGACAAGTTCATAGTCGAATCAAGCATATCGACAAGACGAACTAAAGAGCCCAAGATAACTTGATTCTGACATCATTACGACATTCGAATTTCCATTAAACGTCGTCTCATTGAAGGAAGCTCTCTGGATCGTCCAATCAAAATGATTCATATTCTCGCATTAATCGCATCCATAACACTATAAATAGAGCTCTACTCCTCTCATGAGGGGAGAGCTTGAGCCTTGAGGGAAAATTTAAGGCTTTAGGAAGGAGTTGAAGTCTAGCACCACCCATGTCTTCGTCGATCACCACCTTCAACCGCCACCACCGTTGTCGACCACTGTCTACCGCTATCGACCATCGTCGACCTCCGTTAACCTCTGTAAACATTCGTTCACCACCGCTAACCACCATCAATTACCATCAATCATTGTTAATCACTACCAACCAGCACCGTTAGTCCGACTCTACGCTGTAATAAGTATAATTATCATTTCTCATATATGGGACAAACATTTCTATAATAATCAATCAATAGTTAATTTTTACAATAGAGACAAATCCCGTAGTTTCTTCCTTTTGCGGGTTTTTCACTTAAAAACTTATGATGTCATCACTGATTTTTTTTTTTTTTTCATCTAGTGTGTGTCAAATCTCGTGCAATGCCATGACAATAATCTATTACTCTACTTCCTCGAATTTTCTAGCATGCATTATATGTAAAATAATAAAAGTTCAGGTGTTAGATATATAAATACATAAGAATTGAGTGGTATTTCTCATTTAAAATGGTAGTTTAGACTGCCGTACATAACTTCTCATCCGTAATATAGACCTTCCTTAAACATATATTGCCACAATATTAATCATAAGCTAACAAAAATGTAGCTAAATGTCACGGAGAAAAAGTCTCACGTCGGTTAGGTATAGGGCTGAAGAGTAATATTTAAGTTTTGGGCTGCTCACCTCTCTTAAAAGCTTCTTTTAGTGAGTGTGATAAGTGCGTATCGGAGCAATGTATCGCTGCGGATGTGCGAACTCTCCACGGTCGAGTGGGACCCTCGGTGGAACCGATCCGTGATGAGGGCGTCATGTGATTGAGTAGAGGAGAATGTCACAGACAAAAAATCCCACATCGGCTAGGTGTAGGGTCGAAAAACAATATTTAAATCCTTAGCTGCCCACCTCTCTTAAAAGTTATTTTGGGAGCGCGACATAAAGCTTTAAATAATGTGAAGAGTGGATAGTTTACTAATAAATTTAAGAAAAATGTCCATTTAATAATGTTAATTCTGCCCTTGATAAAGAATTATGAATTATTATTATTTATAATACTTTGAAAAAAAAAATTTTTGAAGCCTTATTATTTAATAATATAGTATAGCAAAATTTAGATGTCTAATAAGTTTAGTCAAAGTCCATACCAACCATAATAATTGAAATTAAGACCATAAAGTCACACTCTTTTTACATGGCATCTTTGCTGTTATTCCTCTTTGGGGAAGTTAGGAAACGCAAGCCATGCCTCTCACCTCCCTATCCTTAACCAATTATTCTCTTAAAATCATTCCTAATATTTATTATTATTATTTTTATTTTTCTATAAATTAGCTTAGCACTATTAGTGATATTGATGATATTGCATACAATTATAAATAAATTTATTTTCATATATTAAATTATATGAGCATTTACTTACATACTACATAATTATTGTGTATTTACGTTTCTAACCGTTGAACAATCGTATTTACATGTACAACATTCAATCCTTTAATATTACATAAAAAAATAAATATTTATCATCATTATCTTTTACTCCTTTCATCCATAGGATTATGAAGCTAAAGTATTGATAAGTGTAAATATCAAATTTCAGGTGTTAGATACGTAAATACAAAAGAATTGTGGCGCTTGCATGTAAATTTTCATAAGTTATAATTTAGACAATATCATGAAATTCAAACATGATGGATAATAAATATGTATCTTACAATAATATTTATAAGTTCAAAATTAGTCTAATATGTGTATTGATAGCAATATGAAGCTACTCAGTATGACTTATGTCATCCATCTCTATGTTTTATGTACTTCAAACAAAGTTCATGAAATACACATTTTCATGAGTTCAAAGTTAAAAGTGATGCATGAAAATGTGTATTTTAACTTGTTATGTTATGAGTTATATATATATATATATATATATATATATATATATATATATATATATATATATATATATATATATATAAATGTGTGATAAATAAAAGCACCTTGATTTAATTTGATGTTCATGTTTGAGAGTGTGAATTAAAAGATAGGTTAAATTTGAGTTTAATTCTTTAATGATAAAACTCATCTTCAACTTTAAAACATTTTCTTAGTAATGAAGTGAAATTTTTATAAAAATATAGTTTATAACTATCCAATATGATATTAAACTTAGTACATTGATGTATCTTAACATTTTTGTTTCTCACATGAGAGCTCACCAAATCAACCATCAATGTTCTGTACAATTTATATATATGATTGGTTGAGCATCGATTTTGTCCGTTTTAAATCCCCTCTAGCCAATGTTCGAATCCCGCCTCTTACGACTATTGCCTTAAGAAGGGGGTATGGGGCGCCCCCACACCTGACAATGGTTGTACCAATAGAGTAGGTTGGGGACCTCAAGCCCCAACCCATTCTTTTAAATATGTATATTCGTATATATGATTAGATAATACTCGAATGTTCTATACAATTTATATTTTTATATAATTATTTAAAATTTTATTATTTTTTATATTTCATTTTTTAGTATTGAGACGTATCAAAAGATCCTAATGAAGATTTTATTCTTTCGTGTTGGCTAATCCTTAAGTATGATTTCCGTTGCTTCTGAGATATTAAAACTAGATGTGTAGTTACAAGCCACGTTTCTTGGATGAATGCCTTATGTTGGGTTGCCAAGAAGACAAGTGCTAAAAAAAGGGGACATTTACATATATACCACCTAATTCCCATGTATTTACATATATGACATAATTTTTTTTAGATTTTACATACATAGCACACAATGCTATCTCATGCCTAAACTTTCATACTTACATACGTATCACTGAATTATTTAATATTACTTCAAAAAAATAGTATTATCATCAAATTTTTTAAAAATCAAATGCACTTTTTCATGCGTGTATTTAAAGTGCCAAAAATTGATGTACATAAATATGAAAGTTTGAGGGTTAGATGTGTAAATACATAAGAATATGCGCTAAAATATGTAAGTTTCTCAAGTTTACTTTTTATGTTTATGCCACTCAACATTTTTAAATCACATCAAAAATTTCATCATTTTAACTTTAATAGCGAATAGCAATTTTTCATGCAAAGAATAAATTGTATGTAAAAATTAAAGTTTAGGTGTTAGATATTTCTCTCTTTTTCATAAATTTTCTTAGCATGCAATATATATAAAAGTATATATATATATATATATATATATATATATATATATATATATATATATATATATATATATATATATATATATATATATATATATATATATATACTTTAAACCAATAGCCAATAGCCCTCTAAACCACCATAAATTTTGGCCTTAGAAGTAAGGGGAATTTGCATGCATGTTACTCAAATTTTATGTATTTGCACATAAAATAATTTACATTTTATATTTAAAGATATAACCTAATAGTTCCATAATCACATTAAAACATATGCTTCAAAATATCTATTAGTTTTGAAAATATTAATATCAGTGATTGATGTGATTTTAAAGATGTTATTATTAAAATTTGGATGTTAGATAAATAAATAAAAATGATGTGATTTGGATGTAAATTCTACTAAAAATATAGTGGAGATTACTAAAGATATTGATAATGTATATATTTATGAAAATAAAGGCTATATAAAATTTATGCTATATTTGTTTTCTTTTAAAAAAAAGAAGATGTATCCGAAGTAATTAAGTAGTAATTAAACATTTTCATTGACGTCATCCCACCAGAAACCGCTCCAAAATTTAAATTCCAACGGTCGAAAATTCCTTCAAGTAAAATCCCAATGCATCACTGTCCGTCGGATTGGTGATAGCCGGAAAGTTGCTTGCGGCAGCGAAGGTAGCGGTTAGTGTCTTTTCGCGTTCGATTTTTGTGGCCGGCGGTGGCGGGAATGTGGTAGAGAGTGCCGCCGGCTGTCTGGTAGCGGCGGCACATGCGGGAGAAGTGGCATGGCTGTGTGTGCTTGTAGTTGCTGTAGCAGCAGAATTTGGTGTTGGTGGAATAGCAGTGAGGCCAGTTCAAAGGCGGCGCTGAATCACGTATATATATATATATATATATATATATATATATATATATATATATACATACATATATATATATATATTTCATATATGTAAAATTTAAGAAGTTTTTATACTTCATCTGATTATTTTTGTAATTTTTATGTCAGTTGAATGATTAATTTTTCATAAAATTAAATGGAATTTGATCCATTTATTAATGTATAACTATAATATTGCAGGCATCAGTCAATAGTCATAATCTTGCGGATTAGATTTTATAAATTTATAAATGCAAAGAAAGGGTAATAATAATTCACAGCTATACTTTTCTGGCCAATAATATAGTATCTCTCAAATATAAATATAGACCCAAAATCATGTGAAATACGCCTTTTAACGGATTTAGAAATCCTTACATCATGTGTATATATATTTTAAACAAAAAAAAAGGATCCATGTTTAAGATCCATCAGTGTACTGTCGGCAAAATTATTATATTTGGATTCCATACATAGAGCTATGTCTGGAGTCCACTGAAATCACGCCGTTGTCATGTCGCGCAACCCACTGTCAAACCGTGAAATAATGCGGGAGAATATTCCTCCCATGTTATTCTGTGTTACTGTGTTATTATAGCACCGTGAGTCTAGAACATCACAAAATAACATGAGAGAGAATATTCTCCCATATTATTTTACGTTATTCTGTCACAATAATACCTCAATAACACAAAATAACACAAAAAATATATTCCTTCGCAATACCACATGATTTCATCGGACTCCCACGTGTAGGGCTGTAAAAAAAGCTCGTTCTTCACGAACAGTTCGTGTTCGGTTCGCCAGGAAGTTCGTGTTCGATTCGTTCGATAAAGAACGAGACGAACACAAACAATGTTTTTCGTTCGGTTTGTTAAACGAACCAAACACTAACTGTGATGTGTTCGTTCGTGTTCGGTTCATTATTGTTCGAAATATAAAATAATTTAAAGTAATTATAAATAAAAAATTTATGATATTTTAAAAATAATTATATATTATAAAATTTATCATATTTTAAATAATTAAACTTCTATAATTTATAATATATGATATATTATTAATAACAATAATAATATTATAATATTAATTATATTAATATAAATATTATAATATTATAATTAATATAGTATAATATATATTAAAATAAAACCCTAAACAAATCCTAAATGTCTTATGCGGTTTGCTTCATTTTGAGGAAGTACAAAATACCTGATCAATTTATTTCATTTTAAGGAATTATGCTATCAAAGCTAGGGCTATAAAAAAAGCTCGTTGTTCTCGAACAGTTCGTGCTCGGTTCGTCAGGAAGTTCGTGTTCGATTCGTTCGATAAGCAAACGAGACGAACACGAATAATTTTTTTTTCGTTCAGTTTGTTAAACGAACCAAACACAAACAATGATGTGTTCAAATATTTTAAACACGAACACTAGCTCTGTTCATTCGTATTGGTTCGTTTACACACCTGGCCACGTGAGTAATCCGAACACAGTAAGCATTTCTGATTTTGCCCAAACTTGTCGCTCTACCCAAAACCCTTGCTTATGTCGGTAAAATATTACATCCGGACGCCGCACGTAGAGCTACGTGCGGCGGCGGATCTCAGCCGCACATCGCGGCAGCTGAAACTTAAAAAATAAAAAAAATAAAAAATAAAGTGAAACCAGCCCTGTGGCTGAAATCGGCGGCCGCACTTAAGTGCGTCCGGATGTAATATTTTGTCGCTTATGTCCATCATCTCTCGGTTTTAGGTTCACTCGCGATTAGAGTTATCTTGGAGGTAACTTCACATCTTCCTTTTTGCGCGAAGTGCCGTCCCGCATTTACTTACGGCCGAAATCCGTGAAATTAGGGTTGATCAAATCCAGGGATTTATCTTGTCTAAAGTGACCGTCTGTTTAGGTTAAATCCTGCTATAAATCCGTTACCAGTCAGCCAAATCTCAGTTAAATATTTCAAACGAACAGGCCCTGAAGTCTCCTCCATTCTACGGAAATAAAGATGGGATCAATTTGAATGCAGAGGCAAGGAAACAATGTTGACTTGCTTAATTCTATTCACTCTATCAGCGATCTCTCTGTGGCTAGTTTCTTTATGGAGGGTTTTATCTTCTTCTTCGGTTCAGGCCAATTCGTCATTCCTTTCCAATTCGGCCAGTAAGGAAACGCATTCTTAATCTCCATGGACTTTTGTGTGTTAATTTTAGATATTGTTAAGCTGGTTTATGGCGTTGGTAGGAGCTGGAAATGGCAGAAGGAAAAGAAATGTCCTGCTGGTGGTGGCTCACCCTGATGACGAATCCATGTTAGCATCTGCCCTAATTCCAGTTTTTGTTTTCTAATCCGTCTTCCATTTGATCATGTTTTGATTTCCTTACCATTTGTCGCAATTAGGATCATGCAAAAATTTATACGATAACAAAATTTAAGGACAGGAAAGAACTGTATTGCCAATTATAGTATTTCTTAGTTGATACTAGGCTTACTGGGTCAAGATTATTTTTCTATCTTGGCTAACCATTGTTGAAATGAAAATTGTTTTTTTATATAATGGAAACAATCCCTTTAGCAAGTTCATATTGTTCTTGACATAAAAATTGATAGAATTATAGATGGGTAGAATAGTGGATAATTTAGATTCAGGGAGAGGATGAGGTTGGTGGTTTTGTTTTGAGATAATTATTATTTATACCAATTAAATGGTATGCACATGTGGTTAAGATATTAAAAATTGCTGAAAACATTGTACAAGTCTAATTTATTTATATTTTATAAGTACTTTTGCAAAAAAGACATCAGTTTCAAAAGTTTATTTATTTATTATTACAAGTAATTCTATGGAGGATCATATTAGTGACAAAATTGATAAATATTTTTAAAATCATATCATATCAATAAGAAGTGAGAAATTACACCACTAATAATTAGTCATATAACATTTAATTTGTTTTGCAAACTCGTGGATTTCAAAAATCAATGAAAAAAAGAGAGTTAACAATGTGCATCCTCATGTAACTTGACCGACACAGCCTATGAGAAGAGGAAAGTAAACTATAAATTTTTTTCCTTTTTAGAATTTTGTTGCTGCAAAAAAAAAAAGAATTTTAGCTTCAGATTATAATTATAACTATTTATCATTTTAATTAAGAAGGTTATAAATAACATATGTAACAAAAGATAAATAGCTTGGTAGGAGGGTAAAAATTTTTCTTACACTCTTTATTTGCCTCTAATAGGACAAAATAAAAAAAAATAACCAAAAACAAGATGATCCACTAGATGTAGGCGATAAATCAATCAGTAAGATGTCAACAGAAAGAGTCAATCATAGAGATGAAACTTTCATGTGATGGATTTTTTTAGCTATCATGGATGGCATAGTGTAATTTTTTTTTGGAATTTTCAAGCACCTCCATCTCACCTATAAAGTCCATAATTGTCTCAAGTCTTAGCCTTGTCCACTTACAAGGAAGAGTATATAAATCTATTAATCCCACACACTGCATCAACCCAAATTGAATGCATCTTCTTTTAGAAGTTTAACAAGTAGCAGTTTGCAATTTTGCAGAGCAGTAATGCGCAATGGTATGTGGATAGCTTTATTTAATGATAGAAGCAGTTAACACAATTCTAACTCAACAGGGATAACAAAAGTTTAATGATGCAGAATTTCAGTATAAAGAAAGAACAGTATTACCGTGTGTCATTTCATTAACGTTTCTGCAAACTAATTAACAAAGCAATAAAAAGAAAAACAAAGCAATAATTAGTAGCAGCAGAGATTTAAAACAAATATATTCAAAGCAACAGTTAATAGCTGCAAAATAGTCTAAAAATGATTAATTATTTCAGATTAGCAATTCTAGGTTTAAGATAAACAGATCTCCAAATTTTGCTTTTAGCAATTCAACAGAAGTTAAAGCTACTTTAACTAAAAGTTGTTTTCACCAGTGAAAGAAACTTTGAACAGTAGACACACGCTTAATTCAAGAAATAGTGATGAAGTGGAATAATATTTTTGGAGGATGCAACCTGAATATAGCAAGTTGGTCCTGAGAACGTCATAACGCGCTACAGCTCTTAGCAATAGATGAAAACATAATTGAATGGAATGCAACAAGCAGTATGATGACTGAGGAATAGTTCTAAGAAGTTAAATGGAGGTTCAATGAATACCCATATTAATTTTATTTTACTAACAAAGGTGGGAGGTCAGTCAAAAACTAAATTCCATTTCTGTTGAGACGTGAGGGATCAATACATATGATGAGAGTTGGTATCTATTGTCTAAGGAGCAATATTGTGCTTATATTGAAATTTATGATGGATTTTTTAATTTTATAATTTTTTAGCTGTTAAAGAATAAGGCAACTCAATTCTTTAAAATCAATAAGTGCATTTTAGTTCTCCCTAATGATTGCAAAAATTGTTTTTCATACATTGATTGTTAATTAAATTTATCTGAGTATATCCCATACTAAAATTTCTACAAACAAGAGAGTTATGTAGAAAATAAAAATAAGGTTATCTTGAGGCACTCAGAACAGAAATATGAGTGAGACTTGATTACTTTAGGCAATCCCTCAGGTCTTCATATAAGCCTGAGATTTACTTTTATTAAAGTCACAAGCCTATAGATTTGGTTCGATACTGAGTTTTGTTATTTTGAAATGATCATTATTTATGTGGTTCAGTGATGGATGTAAACCAAGCCAATGAGTACCCAATTTTAGTTATGAAGTTTTTTAAACATTTATCTTTAGACGCTATGTTGAAGTGCGCCTTACAGGTAGTAGTATAGTATTCACCTTGACCGTACACATCATAGTTAGGAAGGAGGGAGGGAGGAACAGGGTTGTCTCTTTTATGATGTCAAGGTTAATATCCAACAAAGTATAAATACTTAGAGGAGCATCTTTACTGATATTGCTTTCCTATTACGAAATGGTCACTATCTGTATGTGGTTCATTAGTCTAATTTAATAATTCATTAACTTTTTGAACCATAGATCTCAAAACTGAACGTTCTTGCTGGCCTTGGCTATATGCTGTTGCCAAGCCAAAAAACATGAACAAGACCTGGCTGGTTTCTTGGGTCAGTGCAAATATATTTTTTTCTTAAGCATTTTAGAAGAGGAGTTTTGCTTATAAATAAAGTTATTTTACTTGCTAACCTACTATTTTGCTTTTTATCAGTTTTTTGAGGTGCCTTTGGCACATTTTTTGGACTGTTCATGGAAGAGGATTCAAATAGAGGTTACCTTAGGAATATACTTTCTTCGGACTCGGCCATTTTGATTTCCAAATTATATGGTTATAAATGTTCCTTTTGTTGTAAAATGCTTCCAGCAGACATTCTGTTTTCCTTTTATTTTACCGTATGTTATGTTTTAGTAAAGTTAATTAGTGTTTTAATGCAGGTTCTTTGCTCCAACCATTCTCTATTTGACTTCAAATGGGCTTAATCTTTATATTTTGTGTATATCTAATGGTAAGCTATGTTGGTTTTGTGCAAATTGCAATTGCTCGGATATTTTTCCTTCAACAAAGAAGCATGCGGAAGTAATTGATTTTAACCAATTTTCTTTTGGTTGTAAAGTACCACGTCCTTAAGATAACAGACCCTAATTTTTTTGGGAAAGGATATTCAATATTTGGATAAGTGGCTTTTAGATTATAAATTTGATTGGCCTCTTAATTACAATTGAAAATTTTCTAACATGGTGAAATGAAGAAATTTTATTTTGTAAATTATGGAAGATTATATAAAATATATTTTGAACTTCCATCCTACAGATTGAGATCAACTTTTTAATTCCTGACTCATGGGTTATCCCTCATTTAACTTAAATGGGCGCATTTTTATATTACTCAACATTTAGGAAGATATGCGACTATCCTTTTACAGTAGAAATGAAATATGCAAATAATTTGAACGAGCTTATTAAGTTTTGTTGTTATTTGAAATTGTGATATGATAGAAACATAGGGTTGTATATGTCTCGCCTAGGAAATTTCCTATTTTGATGATGTATCAAAAGAGAAGATCCAAAGTACAAACAATGTTTTGATTCATATTTAAAATTGCGCAACATGAGCAGTGCCTTGAGGCCCGCCTCAACAATTTTTACAAAAAAGTCGCAATGAGGCTCACATCTCATTTCTCGAAGGTGAGGCGTACACCTCACCCATGCTGAGACCGCCTTTCCTCAAATTCCTTAAACTTTAAGGCTATCTATATATATAAAAAAAAAACCTAAAAGTAATATCAATATATCTCATCTATTGAAATTCACACCTCACACACTAAATAATAAGAAATAAAAGGAAAATGAATCCATAAAAACTTATGTAGTTGAAATTCTAACTATCAAAGTAATTATTGTTTTAATTAATATTTTTATTGATTATTACTTGTAAAAAATAGAAAATAATTGAGATTAAAGATAATAAGAAATGGGAGATTATAGATACAACTAAGGATAAGACATGGGATAATAATTCATTATGCCAACGGTTCTAATGAAAATTAATTGAATGATGAGAGTAATAGAGATTTTAAAGTTAAAAATTTTAATATTGATGACTTGTTATATTCTTATTTAGGTGGGGGACAATATGAGTGAAGAGAAAGATAAATGTTGTATTTATTTTGATTGTTATATTTTGATTCTTTAGCATTTTATTATAATATCTCAGTTTACTTTGATAGTTTAATTTCGATATTAGGATATTAACATGTTACTTCTAATTTTACACAATTTATTACTTATTACTTTGTTAAAATGTTAGATGCCTGAGGAGTGGAGAAAGAGTATTTTGATCCCTATTTTTAGGAATAAAGGGGATATACAAGAGTGTGCAAATTATAGAGGAATTAAGTTGATGTGTCATATTTTAAAATTATGAGAGAGGGTAATTGAACACAGGTTAAGACATGTTAAAAAAATTTCTCATAATCATTTTGAATTTATGTCAGACAAGACTACTATGGAAGCTATACATTTATTGAGAGGTTTGATGGAGAAGTATAGAGAGAATAAGGACGATCTACATATGATTTTTGTTGATTTAGAAAAAGCTTACGATAAGGTTTCAAGAGATATCCTTTGGAGAGTTCTAAAGAAGAAATGTGTTGATATGAATTATATTCAAATCATTGAAGATATGTATACTAGAGCTGTTACTTGTGTTTAAACAGAAAGAGGATTGATCAAATATTTTCCTATTTCAGTTGGATTACATCAGGGATTGGCTATAAGCCCATATCTTTTTGTTTTAGTTATGAATGCTCTTACTGGACATTTATAGGTGGATGTACCTTGGTGTATGCTTTTCACTGATGATATCCTTCTTTTGGATAAAACTAGAGAAAGAGCTCAGGAATAAAATGAATTATGGAGGTCTACTTTGGAGTTTAAAGGCCTTCGTTTGAGCAGAACTAAAACTAAATACATAGAATGTAATTTTAGTAGTAGTTATGGGTGATCAAATTATTAAAAGGTGTGAACGCTGTAGATATCTCAGGTCTATTGTTTAAAGTGATGGTGATGTAGATGGGGATGTTATTAGTAGAATTTAAGTTGGTTGGTTGAAGTGGAGGAATGCTTCGGGCCCATTGTGTGATAGAAAACTACCGCTTAGACTGAAAGGAAAGTTTTATAAGATGGTGGTGTGATCTGCAATGCTCTATGACACAGAATGTTGGCCTTTAAAAGAGAAGAATTAAACTAAGTGTTGCCGAAACGAGAATTCTTAGGTGGATGGATGGCTTTACATTTGTAAACAAAATGCGAAATGAATATATCCGTGATAGGGTTGGTGTAGCTTCAGTGGAGCAAAAAATTAGAGAGAGTCATCTTCGATGGTTTGGTCACATTAAACGTCGACCATTTGATGATCCAGTTATGAGAGTAGATGTTTTAGATTCGAATTATGTTAAGAAAGAAAGGGGTAGACCTCAAAAGACTTGGGCATATTGTATAAAAAATGAACTTAATTTATTAGAATTAAATGAAAATATGACACTCAATTGGACGCAATAAAGAAAAAGAATTCATGTAGCTGACACCACTTAGTGGGATAAAGGCTTTTCTTGTTGTTGTACTTTGTTAGAATGTTGTAGTATTAATTTTTAACGTGTCAATAAATTTGAATATTAATATATTATTTCTTACCTCACATTTTATAGTTAATATAATATTAATTACATTATGCATTTTTTTAAATTTGAGACTTATGCCTCAAAATGCCTTGAGGCTTACGCATCGCCTCATGAATGTAAATCGTCTCAATACCTAATTGTGCAATTTTAATCATTGGTCATTTTTTTATTATAAACAATGTGATGATCTGACTGAGAATACTGATCAATTTTTATTTTAGTTTTGGATATGAAACTCAAAGTATAGCACACGATCATTAGCATTGCTTTTATTTATTATGGTAGCTGCTAAGCTTCTGAGCTGGCTTGCTTTACAATTGTTGGTCTTAGTTTTGGATATAAAGTGCAATTTAGAACAAATGATCATAGCATCTGTATTTTGTTTTATGATCACTGCTTCTAAGCACATGAGTTGGTTTGCTTTTCGTCATATTTGGAGTGTTGCTCTTCCAAAACAAACTTACGCAATTCCTGTGCCGTGGCTTTGCCAAGATGATTTTTGGGACATTTTGGATGAGACAGAATTTTAGGGATGTCAATACATTGCTTCACCTTATACTAATTCTGCAGCCATATGGTATTGCTAGATGATAGTTACTTCAATGTTTTACTTGATGAATTCAGCATATCAATCGAAAATCTTTACTAACCAAATTGCTAAACTTAAAAGGAAAAAAAAAAAAAAAAAAGGAAGAAAGAGGAAAATATCATTCTACTTTTAACTTTTATTTATAATGTTGGTATCTTGCATCGTTGATTCAATACTTTAAATGGCCATTTTGAATTACTGACAGAAGCAATATCAACAATGGAGAGAGAAGCCAAAATTGATCTTGTTAATCAAGATTCATAGGTTTCAGGTATTAAAAAATAGTTGGGTTGACTTTCTAGTAAATCTGAGTTTCTAGCTACAGACATGACAGCTAGTTGGTTTTCTAACTTCAGACGTGTCCTATGTTAGACTTTGGATATCTCTGGTGGGCTTTTTCTGATGCTTTGCAGTCTACAGTTTAGTTGATACTGTTGACCGGTCATAAATAGAAAGAAATTTGATGATTACGGAAATTTTATTGGTGCTTCTAATGGCCTCAAGGTTTCTAATTCATGATCAATTACACTGGTTCTGATCACATAATTGATCTAATGCATACGCATTACTAAGCAATTATTTTTATTAGTTCATTGGGTTCCCTTGGTTTTTGGATATTGGAAGTTGACGTTACTGATTTTGTTTCAAACGTTCAATATATACTTTGCCATCTGAGGTTGAATCCACAATAAAGAGGTGGACATATGAGGAAATATTTATTAGTTTCATTAACAATATGCATATGTTTGAAAACAATAATCATTGTATTTGTCATAAAGCAATCGGCACTTGTATCTTTACAGAATCATGTCTATATTAACCATATTACAATATAAAAACCATCATTCTTCTTTTGATATAAGTAAATATAAGTTTCTCCAGAAGAAAATATAAGTTGGGTTCAAGAGCTGATGAATTAAACTTTTATTCTTGCACCCCTATGAATCTAAGCGAGTTGGTCTTTTTTGCATCTTAAAAACTTGATTTTCCACTATGTTTCTGGTGCTATTTATTCAAACATACAAATTTTAGAGATCATAAACTTATTTTGCATCAAACGTCTTTAGGTAATGCAGAAGGCAAGGGAAATATACGCGAGAAAGAACTTTATCGAGCTTGTGCAACACTTAAGGTGATGTTTTGCTAAGCTAAAATAAAGGCTGCGAGAGTTCATGAATGTAGGCCAATTATTGTTATTTATTCAATGATTTTTCTAATCTGCATACAATTTTGCAGGTTCCACTTCAACAAATTAAAATAATTGACCATCCTGATTTGCAGGTCGACATTTTTTTTCTAACTGTAAATTTGTAATTTCTTTGTTCTATATCAGAGTTGCATGATTTATTTCAGCCCATGCCTTTCTGTCTTCTACCATAATATATAGGATGGATTTGGCAAGCCATGGAGTCATCAATTATTAGCAACTTTTGTTGAAGAAGAAATAAAAAAGCATTGTATTGATGTAGTAAGACCTCTTCATATCTGAAATGGTTATCTGTCATGTATTGTTATTTCACTTTGTTGACAATTATGGATATTTTTGTAGTGGAAGCCCATGATATTTTGTTTTCTTGTTGACACTTTTCTCTCTTTGGAGTATAAAACTGAATTTGTTTTTTAATTACTAATCTAATTTTGTATTGCTATTTCACTTTGTTGACAATTATGGGTATTTTTGCATTGGAAGCCCATGATATTTTGTTTTCTTGTTGATAATTCTCTCTCTCCGGATTAAAACTGAATTTTTTTTTAATTACTAATATAATTTTTTTTTAATTGATGTTCCTTTAAACTCCTTCATAACTTCATCACACACACCCACACACAGACATACATACATACATACATACATACATATACATATACATATGCATATATACACGGGTTCAAATCCCCCCGGGTCGCTTTAGCACATACGGGGAAACCAATATATTAAGTGGACGAGTTAGTCCAATCCTAAAATACCGATTTTTCTATATCTCTCTCTCTCTCTCTCTCTCTCTCTATATATATATATATATATATATATATATATATATATATATATATATATATATATATATATATATATATATATATAGACACACACACACACATATGTTGGTACTAAGATACTTCTCCAAACATTTGACATATCCACAACCTTAAAGATTTCTTGAAAAGGATTGTTTATCTTAGTACTTCAATCTCCCACAACTCCTTATTTTAATAAGCATCTCATTCCGACTTATAATTTACCTTTTTTTGCATGGTCTTTTGTAAAGATAACTTTAATTTTGTAGATAAATCAACGCAATACTAAATAGTTATTTTTATCATGCACTTCTGATGTAATTTATTAAACATTATTTTCATCATGCTATTGCTTATTCATTTGTGATTATGACCTTTTTATCTTCATTTGTAACACTAGATACATCTTTATTTTTGTTTCTTAATACCTAGCCTATACAAATCATGAAGATTTTGTTAATTTTCAACTTTGCTTATCATCCTCTTCATGTTTTCTTGCAAGTTATAGAGGAATTAAGTTAATGTGTCATATATTAAAATTGTGAGAGATAAAAGTTGAACATAGGTTAAGAAGATTTACAAAGATTACTCAAAATCAGCTTGAATTTATCCCTGAGAAGTCTACTATGAAAGCTATACATTTATTGAGAGGTTTGATGGAGAAGTACATAAAGAATGAGGAGGATCTACATATGATTTTTTGTTGATTTAGTAAAATCCCATAATAAGGTTCCAAGAGAAGTTTTTTGGAGAGTTATAGAAAAGAAGGTGTTGATATGACTTATATTCAAGTTATTAAAGATGTGCATGCTAGAGCTACTACTTGTGTTCGAAGATAAGGAGGATATCCCAAGTATTCTCCTATTTGTTGGATTACACCAGGGATCAGCTTTAAGCCCATATCATTTTGCTTTGGTTATAGATGTTCTTTTTGGGCACTTAGATGAGGATGTAAATTGGTGTATGCTTTTCACTGAGGTTATCTTTCTTGTGGATAAAACTTGAGAAACAGTTCATTAAAAACTTGAATTATGGAGGTCAACTTTAGAGTCTAATGGCTTTCTTTTGAGTAAAACTAAAACTAAATGCATGGAATGTAATTTTAGTAGTAGTAGATCTAATGGCGGGGTTGTAAAAATGGGTGATCAAGTCATTCAAAGGAGTGGGCGTTTTAGATACCTTGGTTTATGCTTTTCGTTAATGATATCAATCCTGTAGATAAGACTGGAGGAAGAGTTCAAAAGAAACTTAAATTATGGAGGTCAACTTTAGAGTCTAAAATCAGCTTTAAGCCCATATCATGTTGCTTTGATTATAGATGTTCTTTTTGGGCATTTAGATGAGGATGTAACTTGGTGTATGCTTTTCTCTGATGTTATCGTTCTTGTGGATAAAACTTGAGAAACAGTTCACTAAAAACTTGAATTATGGAAGTCAACTTTAGAGTCGAATGGCTTTCTTTTGAGTAAAACTAAAACTAAATGCATGGAATGTAATTTTAGTAGTAGTAGATCTAATGGCGGGGTTGTAATAATGGGTGATCAAGTCATTAAAAGGAGTGGCGTTTTAGATACCTTGGTTTATGCTTTTCGTTAATGATATCATTCCTGTAGATAAGACTGAAGGAAGAGTTCAAAAGAAACTTAAATTATGGAGGTCAACTTTAGAGTCTAAAGGCTTTCATTGAGTCGATCTAAAACTGAATACATGGAATATAATTTTAGTGGTGGTAGATCTAGTGGTGGGGTTGTAACAATGAGTGATTAAAAGGATTGAACATTTTAGATACCTTAGGTCTCTTGTTTAAAATGATGGTGATATAGACGGGGATGTTATTATTAGAAATAAAGTTGGACGGTTGAAGGAATGCATCAAGCCCATTGTGTGATAGAAAAGTACCGCTTAGACGTAAATGAATGTTTTATAAGATTGTTGGGAGACTTGCGATGCTTTATGGCACATAATGTTGGCCTATAAAAGATACGCATAAAACTAAGTTTAGTGTTGCTAAGATGAGAATGCTTAGATGGATGAGTGATTTACACTTAGAGACAAAATATATGTCTGTGAAAGGGATAGTTTAGCTCTAGCGGCAGATAAGATTAGAAACGCTCGTCTTAAATGGTCACATTAAACATCGACCATCTGATGATCCAATTAGGATAGTTGATGTTTTAGATTTGACTTATTTTAAGAAAGATAGAGGAGACTTGGGCATGTGTTGACCTCATTTTCAGTGAGGTCTTAGTCTCCTACTCCTAGAACCCAGGATATAGCTTTAGGAGTTCCTTGTTGATCATCATAGCGGACTAGTAATGGAGCCCACCTCCCATGTAGCCTTCAAATCACTTCGATCTATTTTTGTGAGACCTCGTACGAGTAGCATCCCAAGACTCGACTCCTAGCTTGCAAGGTCTAAGGATTAACACGTAGAGGGCCCAAAACGAGCTCCCATGTGATCGATCCGCCTTAGGCGAACCCTTAATGACTCGAATTCGCGCACACCACAATTCGATACTTTTTTAGTCTGACCATTGGCGAACTTGTCCGGACAAACGGACCACACGGATGTGTCCGGGACGTCGACTTTAGCTAGGGAGGACACCCATATTGCTATGGTTCCGCGCTTGAGCGATCAGCATGAAAATCGATGCACATTTTTTTTAATTTTGTGGGACGCAGGTCCGGGTTCAATCCGGGTTCGAATTAGGCTAATCACACCACATTACATAATCTCATAATTCAAATTTTGAATTTCAAAAGGAGTTAAATCAGAATTGATTAAATTTAATTAAAATTATTTTCTGCCTAATATAACTGCACCTGCATGACAGCTAATTAATAGCCCGCCTAATGCCCTGTAACGGACAATTTCAAAGCGCGGCTATAGAATTAGGCGGGGTAGCTTCTCCCTGTCATTCGATGTTAGCTTCCGCTCGCGAGATCTTCTCCCTGCTCAGCCTGCCTCCTTCTCTGCGCACAATATCGACGCCTGCTCTCTCGCTCGCCAGCTGCGCTCGCCTCCTCGTTGCACAGGGCTTCCCCACCTGCTCGTCTCTCCCTCACGCAGGAATCCCCGCTCGCCACCATCTCTCCTGCACAAAGCCGCTCGACGCACTCTCCTCTCTTCTTCGCGACAGACCCTTGCTCGACTCGCCTCCCTGCACAGAACACTTGCTCGCCCTCGTCTCCTCTCTGCTCGAAGGCCCTCCCGCTCTCCTGCTCTGCTCGCCCTAGCCTCTCTATACCGAAATCCTCACTCGCTCCGAAGCCCCTGCCTCCCGCTCGGCTTCCCACCTCGCTCGATCCCCCATTTGCCTCCCGCTCTTGCTGCGCCTCCTCTCGAGCGACCGGGAGTACTCGCCCAACAGCCCCAGTCGAATACTTTTCTGTTCGGCTTCACCTCTCCCGTTGGCTCTCCACTGCACAAAAGCCCTCGCTCGCCTAACTTGCTTCTTCCTGTCTCAACAGACTTGGAGCGCCTTCCCCGCTCGCTGGACTCTCCTCTGCCTCGCCATAGATCACGCCGGATCACTTTCCTCTCTCTCCTTGCTGCAACCGCTGCTACTCTGTAGCGTTTTTTTTGGGACTTACTTGGATTAAGGTTGTATCTCTCCAACTTATTTTTTTTTCGGATTCTCTCAGCATTCTTTATTCTTGCAAAGATCCTATTACTTTCATGAATTGAAATGCTTGAGTTTAAGTTGATTTTTACAGCAGGTGCTTAAATATGAATCATAATTTATTTTGATGATTTCTTCTTAAAACTTTGGGAAACTACATGCATGCCGCTCTATTCATATGTATTCACATATCTAGCATCTAAACTTAAATCTCATGCTGTCACGAGGGTTGCAATTCATGCTAAAACGATTCTCAAGCACTAAACCTAGGCTTTACCTTTGTATTTATATGACCCAACACTTTCACTGTTTCAGAGAAGATTTAGGAGTTTATTTGGGTACAATATTTTCACTATTTTGGAGATTTTTGTGAACCATTTAAATGTCATTTTATTCACTGTTTTAAAAATGTTTTGTGCTCAATTTAAAATGCCAATTTCTTCACTGCTTTTGGAGAGCTTCATGATCCATTTAAATGCTCATTTGTTCACTATTTGGAGAGTTTTGTTGTTCCGTTTAAATGTTAATTTCCACACTGTTTGGAGCCATTTAGGAGCCTTCCTATTGCTGTTTGGAAGCTTTTAGATTGCTGTTTGGTGTTTAAGATAGTTGTTAGGAGCTGTTAAGCTGCTATCTGTGTTTGGAATTGCTGTGAGGCTGCTGGAAAGTGCTGTTTGGCCATTTGAGAGTGCTGTGAGAAGCCTAGAAAGTGCTGTCTAGCCCTTAGAAAGTGCTGTTTAGCTGTTTGGAGCTGCTGTCTAGCCCTTAGAAGCTGTTGTGCGGGGCTTCTAAGTGTTGTTAGTTGCTGTGTGAGGCTTTTTAGTGCTGTTAGCTGTAGTAGGAGCCTAGAAAGTGCTGTCTAATACCAATTAATTTATGTTTGGAGCGTCTAGAAGTCGTAAGTGATCTACATAGTGCTTAGAACCGCTGTTTGGAGCGTCTAGAAGCCATAAGATCACTAACTAGCGCTTAGGATCGTTGTTTGGAGCATCTAGTCACTACCCCGAGCCGTAGGAGAGCGTAGGATCGCCGCGCAAGCCCACTAGTTGCTGCCATGAGTCGTAGGAGATCATAGAATTGCCGCATAGGCTTGCTAGTTGCAGCCCCGAGTCGTTGGAGGTCTTAATATCGCGATTTAGGCCCGGTTCACTTACATTTTCTCCCCCTCTTGGTTTTTGCTAGTTTTGGAAGTGAGTCGGCCTCTTCCGTTTTTTTCGTCTTTTTATTTTCTTATTTTATTATTGTTTAGAACGGTTATGTCAAAAAAAAAAGTGAGTTTCTGATTTAACTTGAGGAAGAGTAAAACACTCTAAGTCACTTCAAGGACAAAGTTAGAATGTAGGTTTCCTAGATTTTAGGAGCACACCCTAGGTGAGAGCTTATTCACCTAATTTAAAGTATATGTTTCCTAGACCCTTGGTGCACACCATAGGTGAGAGCCTATCCACCTAGTCCTCAGTGTAGGCTCCATAGACTTTAGGTGCACACCTTAGGTGAAGCCCTTCTACCTAACCCACAGCGTAGACTCCCTGGATTTTAGATGTACACCTTAGGTGAGAGTTCACCCACCTAATCTTCATTGTAGGCTTTCTAGATCCTAGGGGCACACCCTATGTGAGAGCCTATTCACTCAATCTTTGAATGCACAGTGAAACTAGACACCTGACCCTAATTCACTAACCGACAAGACAATGTACACGGACGCACCGAGACGTGGTTCACACTTCCCTAATTAAATCAATTTTGGAATTCTCCAAAATTACTTGACCAATATTGAAACCCAATACACCGGGATTTAAGCTTGAACATTACACTCAAATCCTCCTGATAATTGGAGATATTTTTATGTCACATATGAATCATCAGATTGGTGTGAGTCTCAGGTCTAGGTGGCGAGGCTGATGACGATAATGCTTATGTGTGTTATACGAGGGATATGAGGGATAATTAGAATAGTATTCTTCACTCGACGACCCTCCATAAGGGAAGAGGAAAGGACCGATGATACTATTCGCCGACTCTCGTACGAGATTGTTGCCCTCGCGCTCTAGTGTCACAGTAGCCTTAAGCACGATTAGGTTGACAAGCCTGTGGACTCTATTACTTTACAAAGTACTTACAAAAATAAAACAAAAAAATATATAATTATATATCTTTTGCCTGTTAACAAAAATTATGCATACAAAAACTTAAACAACAGCTTTTGAATGAAAATCAACGAATTCTTCTTATAAAATTTATAAAGGTCCATGGTTAGTCACTTTGATTGAGGTTAAGGACTGCCTTCCATAGATCGTCGGGATGGTAACTCTTGTCAAAGTTCGGGTATCACACAACCCAGCTCTGAGCCCCCACTTTTACTGATGTCTTATACCCAGTTCCGGTCTTCCATATGTGATTACGAGTTTTGCTTGCGATTTATACGGCTCGTTTCTTTATTTTCTGACTTTCGTGTCGGGTTTCCTCGCTTCATTTACTTTTCTTGCATGTTTATTTAAATCAACCGCAAATCATATTACGCTTCGTAATAATAATCACGCAACTATGCATACGCCCGTATACACATTTATATTTTGTGCATCGCAATTTCATTCGTCTACTTCACCGCACTTTACTTTCTAAAGCAATTTTTATTTAAAGAATTTACTTTACCCCGCATGCAAAATCGAAAAACAACAACAAAACTCGACATACACACTCGACAAAACCATCCGAACATTGGAGACATTGTGTCAGCATTATCAGCAGAAGGTTTCGAGCTAACTCCGTGGTACACGGTAAGGAGATAGCAGCAAGCTTCAAACGGAGTTGATTGACATTCTACGACAACAAAACACGTCTACAACAAAGAAACTCTTTCATAGTCTAAATTACAACCTATAGTGACTTGGCAGTATTCGCCCAACGCGACATAAATCCTCACTTTCCTCTTAGCTTACGTGGCAACTCATAAGTTACGCAGACGTAGTCTTAACTCACTTTGTGCTCCGAGGTTGTCGTACCGTACGACGTAAACCCTCATATCTCTCGCGGCTACTCGCATAATCGTATATTATGCGATCAGTAAATCCCAAATAATAAAATTGGCAGGATTAAACAATTAAATGACATCCTCTCCAAAATGTAGCCACACCATAGGATGGTCTGGGAAGTCATCGATGTTTACCTCGGATCAGTGACATCTCCTACCTTTTCCTTCCTTTGGATTCTTGAAAATAACTGTTCTCGTTTGAGCTACTCCCACTTGCTTTTCCACTTCCTACCGTGAAAACCTAAACGTTGAGATTCTTGAAGACTAGTACCTCTGATCATTATTGCGAGTTTTCCAAAGTGACTTCGGTCATTCGGGATATAATTAACTATAGGGGCTTGCCCTTATAGGGAACTTGGAACCCAAATAAAATAAACCCTACCTAAGCCTTTCTATTGTGTAGTGAACTTGTTGGTCACGCATAAAGGTTGGCTGACCAAACAGATGTCAAGAGTCCCTTAGTTCGTATGATTAGGTCTACCGTCGCAAGATACATTAATCTTTCGAGAAGATGTATCATTTGTGGCATCGGGCACGATTATGCAAACTATTGGACAAATGAGATCCAAGCGGTCTCATTTTCCAAAATTAAAACAAACTACTTTAAAAACCCTAAAGTACATATCTTTTATATTAAATTAAATTCAAAACTATTTTCAAAATTCAAAAAAGCTGGCCGACAGCATGTCTTATAAAAAATGATCTAAATTTATTAGAATTAAATGAAAATAAGATGCTCAATAGGAAACAATGGAGAAAAGGGATTCATGCAACCAATCTCAAGTGGGATATAGGTTTGTTGTTGTTATTGTTGCTGTATGCTTTCTAGCAAGTGTTGTGTTATTAATATTCATTTTTGTCATTCGTTTAATTTTCTATTTGTTTGATAATCTTTTTTATCTCTTCGATTCAACAAATATGTGGTTATACAACCTATTTATAAGCTTTCTTTGAACTTTTATGGTGATTTTATTAAGGCAATTACCTGTTTTATTACACAAAAAAATTGATTCAACTATAAAATTTGTAATTTGCTATCATTGACATCTATCGAAAGACCAACAAGTCATTGGTGGGGAAACTTTTGTTCGCCAACATCATTGTGCATTTCAAAAAATATTCTAACTAGATGATAGGACACAACATTTTGCGGAATAATATGCCCTCCGTAAAGGAAGAGAATATTACCTTAGAAATGTGCCCAACACTTGAACGACTACAAAACCAGGGCTTTTCTCTTACCTCGGTGTAAGATAAAGTTTATTTTAGTTACGAGGTCTTGCTTCTCCTGATTAATGTAATGGGTTGAATTATGAAAGGATTTAAAGGATTTGAGCTTGAAGTGGTAGAAAAGCTTGATTATCCAGTAAAGTGGGTTTCATATCCAGGAGATGGTTTTGAAAGGATTGAAAATGCTCTTTGAACTTATTAGATAGGGTTTACAAAGTGAATTAGTGATATTTAAAATGATAGATATGAATTAATCAGAACACCTATGCTATAGAATAAGGTAGGAAAGATTTCTAGATGGAAAGTCGAACCTAAACTCTATAAAGAAACCTAACAAGTGGACTAACCTAGACACAAAATGATTTATTCGGTGCCCATACTTCATGTTGTCCCGGGAAAGTCGGTATCCGCTAACTATAACCAACCTCAGAACTAGGAATTCCCCTTAATGCCGTAGTTCAAGGGATTCGTAGTATCGAGGAGGTTTGAAATATCATCGTCACTAATCATGAGTTACATTCTTCTAAGCTATTCTCTTTATTCTCAGGGGGTAGGCTTCAATACTCAGATTAACCTAGGGTAACTTTATGACCCTGAGTTATAGGGGTTACGTTTGCTAACCTAAGTTTCATGTCAGACTGCTTAGGTTCTGTTTCAGTTATTTATGTTGGTGTATTTTAATTATAATTTAAGTTAAATATTCAATTATCATTTGTTTCAAATTCCTAGATCTTGGCAGTCATGTTGGATATTCAAAATTTTTTAAGTTTTTAAGTTTGTTATTTTTATATTTTTGTTTGAGAAGAAAAGCACCTGGAAGGCGCTTCCGTATTTTGTTTTGTTTTTATTTTTATTTTTAATTTTCATTTTCTTGTTGTTTTTGTTTGTTTTTAAATATGAGAAACATAATAAAACATGCAATAGAAAATAAAATACATGCAATAATGTAACAAAATATGAAATGACACAATAAAACATGGAGAAATGCATAAAATAACTATATCCTTGGATAAACTTTGGCTGATTTAGGGTAGTTTAGTTTTAAACTGGGTTGACTTGGGATGACCTAAGTTAACTGTGGGCGAGTTTAGGGTTAACCTTGGCCAAACTGAATTGACCTGGGTAGGCTTGGTTATTGTTTGGGTTGACCCGATTTGACTTGGGTTGACCTGGGTAGGCTAGGGCTAGATTTAAATTGACTTGGGTTGATCCGGATAGGTGTGGGTTTGATTTGGGCTGACTGTGATCGACTTGGGCTGATCCGGCAGGCTCGAGTTTCACCCGAGCCGGGCTCGGGTCCAAACCGGGCCGGCCTCCGGTCTGGGTAAGACCTGGGTTAGGTTTTAGGGATTTGGGTTAGGTTGGGCTAGACCCGAGCTTGGTCAAGTCTGGGTTGGGTTTTAGGTTTTGGTTTAAGTTGGGCTAGAACTGAGCTGGGTCGGCTCTAGATTGGGTCAGGTTTGGGTTGGGTTTAGGTTTCAGGCTAGGTTGATTCAGGTCTGCGTTGGGTCATACCTAGGTTAGGTTTTAAGTTTTGGGTTAGGTTGGGCTAGACCTGAGCTGGATCAGGCCTAGGTTGAGTCAGGTTTAGGTTGGGTCATATCAGGGCTAAGTTTTAGGGTTTGGGTTAAGTTGGGCTAGACTTGAGTTGGGTTAGGTCTGGGTTAGGTCAGATCTGGATTAGGTTTTAGGGTTTGGGTTAAGTTTTAGGATTAGGACTAGGTCGTGTTCGCGTTGACCTGAGTCAAACCCAAACCAAAACCCAAGCCGCTATTGAGTTAACCTAAACTAGATTTTTAACTCAAATACTTAAATTAAAAAAAAGGAAGACAGCAAAGACTTACAAAACGGCGGCTGACCGGAGACCGGAGACCGAGGACTAAAGAAGGCATTTCGAGAAGAAGTGTTCATTGGTTCGAGGTTCCTTCATTTCACCGATTTCTTCACACCTCCAGAGCAAGCACGCAAAGCACCGAGCACGCAAAGCACCGAGCACACAATGTACTAAGAACACACACTGAGCCCTTGATAGGACAAGCAACCACCTTTTATAAGCGGCGGCGGCTATCATGGGCCGTCTATCAGACGGGAGATTGACTGTCTGGATTACTGTGGTGGCTTCTGTCGTCTGATCAAATGGATGGTTGGGATGAGAATCCACGGACAAAGGCCATAGGATTGGGGGCATGGCCACGCCTGAGCGTGGTCACGCAGGCCAGAAAGGGGCAAGTGTGTTGCTTTTAGGGTTCAGAGGCTGTGACCTTTCTGGAAGCTCTATATGTCTCCGGAAGCTGCATGTGACCCAAAAATGAGGTCAACAGTCATGTCATGTAAGTTCTGTCATTTTATATTTTAAAACAAAAAAAAAAAGCTAGTCATTTTATATCTAGAGATATAACTTGTAATTTTTAATCCAAGATATGTATGCAAATCACAGTTTTGTATTTAATTTTTACATTTCTCCTAGAGTTTTAAAAAACTATAGCAATTTAAAGAAATAAATAACACGTGGTTGTTTGTTGTTTGTTAGAGAACTAAAAATACATTTTACAGTAAACAAAGTTTGGCTAATGGCTCGCATATGTCCAATTGTCTTCTCGGAAAATGCTTTCCATATTTAGTTTTATGCTCCATAATTCTAAACAGAGGGTATTGAGCTTTGGAATTTTGCTAGAAGTTTGGTAATGTTTACTCGTCCTGGTGTTTCATATGTTTTCAATTATTTATTTTGTAAGATGGATTTTTTTCGTGCTCGAATAAAAGTAGATTCCTTGGATAGTAAGCTTTAGCTTGAACAAATCTGTTGGTTTCCATGGTCCATATTTATATGGCTATTGATTAAAACTCAAGTTTTCAGATAGATTATTATTATTATTATTTTGTTTTTGAGTTATCTAAAAACAAAATAAAATAAGCATAATATTTTTTTGTTGCTATTCTGATATTGATTAACACTGCCGTTGCCGGTCCCAAGCCCGGATGTGAAAAGTGGAGGGTTGCGTTAGGTAGTCGACGACCAGCCGTAAAACTTGTCGAAAAATCATGATACGAATCCTTTCGATCATCGTGTAAGTGCTGGCGTCCCCTGAAGCGACGCGACCGTATGACCTGAATACGGTGAAAAGTGTAGGAGGCCGCTACACCGGCGCCGGCTAGTAGTGTCAAGTAAGCGAGGGTTCCCACATTACGGACGGATGCGGGTAAAGAAGTTAATCCACGATACTAAGTATTAGTGATAGTGATCTTAATATAGAGTACTCTCAATGGTAAATTAATGGAATTGGTTGATATTATGATTCATAGAAAGATAAATATCCTATGTATTCGAAAACTAAATGGGTCGGAGAACGATTTAAGGAGATTGATAACTTAGGTTTTAAACTATGGTATTTCTGGTAAGAGTCGTATTAGAAAAGCGTGTAGGTATAATTATAGATAAGAGTTCGAAATATAATGTCGTTAAAATTAATAGAGTTGGAGATAGTAATTATAAAGACTTAAGATTATTATCGATACTAAGATTTTTAATATTATAAGTCACTTATCGCTCCTCAAGTTAGTTTAGATATAGGCTTCAAAGATAAATTCTGAACGATTTAGAAGACTTAATACACTCGATACCCTTGAAAAAAAAATTTTATTGGAGGAGATTTAAATGGACATGTCATGAGAGTGGTAGAAGATTTCGAAATATTCATAGTAGCTACTAGTTATGGAGCGATTAATGAAAAAGGTAGAGTCATGTTAGATTTTTCTTTAGCGTATGATTTGATTGTTACTAATACTTTATTTATGAAAAAAAAATGAACATCTTATTACTTATAAGAATGGATCTGATAAAACACAAATCGATTATTTTCTCATGAGAAGAAGAGATCGTCGAGAGCGTAAGGATTGTAAAGTCATTCCAAGTGATGAATTAAGACTCAACATCGATTATTAGCTACGATTTTAAGATGAAGACTTGTAAAATAAAGAATACTGGGATTCAACATCGTAGAATAAGATGGGACACCAAAGACAAATAAAATTATTTTTATGAGTAAAATTCAAGATTTAAATATTTCGGATGTCTACGAAGACACGAATGCTTATGTGAAAAATTAACTAATACTATTAAACAAGTGATTAAAGATGTATTTGAGAATCAAAAGAAAAGTTTATAAATAAAAATAATGGTAGTGGAATAATAATGTGCAAGAAAAGATAAAATATAAGAAGTTATGTTATAAAACTTGATTTAATTGTAAAAGCGTAGAGAACTGGAAACGGCCCGCAGGGAGTCTAAAAGAATAATATATGACGCTAAAAATTCTGCTTTTAGTGATCTTTATAACATGTTAGATAATAAGGACGGTGAAAAATATATGTATAAACTAGCCAAACAAAGAGAAAAGAAAAGTAAAGATTTAACTCGAAGTAAAGTCGTATTAAAGATGAAAATCAAAAAGTCGTTTTCTTAGAAAAAGATATTCAACATAAGTGGGTGAATTATTTTGATAAACTTTTTAACGAAGATGCTTGAAAGCACGATCGACCTTAGTGATCTTAATATCGTTAATAATAATAAAACTTTTCATTTTTACCGTCGCATTAAGTAAAAGAAGTTGATGAGGCTTTAAAGAAAACCAAAGGGGGAAGTCCGTAGGACTCGATGATATCCCAATCGAAGTGTGGAAATGTTTAGGTGATTTGGGGTTTCTCGCTTACTAAACTTTTTAATATTATTTTAAAAACTAAAAAGATGTCCGAGGAGTGGAGAAAGAGCATTTTGGTCCCCATTTTTAAGAATAAAGGAGATGCACAAGAGTGTGCAAATTATAGAGGAATTAAATTGATGTGTCATACTTTAAAATTATGGGAGAGGGTAATTGAACATAGGTCAAGACGTATTACGAAGGTTTCTCATAATCAATTTGGATTTATGCCGAGCAGGTCTACCATGGAAGCTATACATTTATTGAGAGGTTTAATGGAGAAGTACAGAGATAATAAGGAGGATCTACATTTGATTTTTATTGATTTAGAAAATGCTTACGATAAGATTCCTAGAGATGTTTTTTGGAGAGTTCTTAAGAAGAAAGGTGTTGATATGACTTATATTCAAGTCATTAAAGATATGTATGCTAGAGCTGTTACATGTGTTTGAACTGAAGGAGGATTGACCAAATATTTAACTATTTCTGTTGGTTTACATCAAGGATCAGCTTTAAACCCATATCTTTTTGCTTTATTTATGGATGGTTGTCGGCCGCTGAAAATGCGCGTCTTCGAGATTTAATTTAATGTATATATATTGATTTTTGAAAGTAAAATTTTAAATTTTAAAATATGAGAATGAGAGTGGACGGATCTCATTCGTTTAGCAGTTTGAATGAACGAGCGTAATATCGCAAGTAACGCGTCTATTCCGAAGAATAGACACCCTATTTGACGATATCGCTCGATCAAATAAACTACAGAATTCATGACATCCGTTCTGGTCTGCGAACCTTTATGTGGACCGACAAATTCCCCTATTTAATACAAAAAGAATCAAATAGGGTTTATATTATCTGGGGTCTTTAAAGCTCCCTATAGAGGCAGCTCTATAATCAATTACCCCTAAAATGACCGAAGTCATCCGAGAGAACTCTCGATTTAGATCGTGGGTTTCTATCTTCATGAAATCAAAAGTAGGGTTTTAAGAATGTGATAAGTAGGAAATTCAATAGGTGAAAGGCGCAATATGTAACGATTGTTTCAGCAGTCAAAGGAAAGAGATAGAGGACGTTGCAGATCTCGAGGAGGACCTCGATGTCTTCCCGGACTATCCTAATATCGGGATTTAAACCTCGAAATGGATTTAATTAGATTTCAATCCCGCCGATTAATTATAAGTGATTACATTCGTATAATACTCGATCATGTAAACAACCTAAAAGATAGGAGGATTTACGCCAGTATCGGACGACGCACTTGGAATCCCAAGCGAGTTAGAGCTTATATCGCACTGCGAGGCGGTGCTAAAGCTTAAAAGAATGAAGTGAGGATTTATGTCGCGCAAGCGATCTACTCGAAGTCCTAGAGTCATTATTTGAATCAGTGAATGATTTTGTTGATGCCGACACTGAGTTTCTATTATTGAAGATGGCCGTCGCTCGCACCGCGCTCCAAGCTCCACGTCGTAATGAGATCGCGAACTTAAATTTAAAGTTTAGGTTAAAGTGGATTACGCAAACTGTTTTATTTCATTTTTATTATCACTTTTATCGCAAGAAGTGAGTACGTACGAATAGATGACAGTGTACTAAGTAAAGAAGCAATAAAACGAAGTAAGCGATGAACGTGCTTATAGCGTATATGCTTATGCTAACAAGTGAGTAGTACACGAAGAAAAGTAAAGCATGCTACGCAATATATACGTCGAAAAAGTAAAACATGCTATACTAGCAGGAGCGAGTACTTAGAAAGGTAAAACATGCTACGCAAGAAAGGAAAGAAGTAGAAAAATCGTCGTAAGTAGTATCAGTAGGCGATGATTAACCGCGTGTATCGTTACTCCGTTTATCGTTTTCATTTTATCGTTTTCCCGCGAAAAGACATTAGTGCAGAAAAATGACAAGAGTAAACGTAGAGGAAAGACGCAACAAATGGGAGTACTACCGTACGTGCAAGAAAAACGAAGTACGAAAACCGGCGGTAAATCGGAAAGAAAGACGACAGGAGAACAAAGAAAATCGTAAAAGAAAACAATGAAAATCGAGAAAGAAAGAAATGAACTTCTGTGGAAGACTTCGAATAAAACCACGAACGAAAACAAAACAAAGTCAGAATGAAACCGCAAAAGACTGAAAGAACTCACAGATGTCCCGCTAAACTCACGGCGAACCGTAAGAAAGCCATGGAGCATCCTGGAAAGCGGCCCGTAAGCGCGGTGCAGTAAAAGACTCGAAGCTCGTGCTATATGTCCCACCTAGTAATGCGACCACCTGACCGACTTTCGCATGAGCGAAATCTCAACTCCGACTCGAGTAGCTGACCATGGACTCTGTAAATTTTCACACGTTTCATTTTGGTTCGCATGCAAGTAAAAGTTGTAGGTAAGAAGTCCGTGTCGTGATGGAGGTAATTTTGTATTTTTCAAACGTATGTATTTTGTTTTAAAATATTTTAGTCCACGGCGTTAAGCTTACCCTAATCGACTGGGATTGCTAACATCTTTAGACCGTCGTGCAGTGAAACCCCGAGGACGGGCGAATAGTGCCGTGAGTCCCGCTCTACTCTCTACAGTAGCCTCGAGTCGGCAGCACCATTCTACGATTCTCTCGTAACCTTCCCTATGCAAGTATTATCGCTGTCCCCACCGCACTTACAGCCTTGCTTGATGGCCCCACATATACCTAAAGGAGCTATACGTGCACACCTACACGTCCCCTGTAGGTGCGGACATCGAGCGAGAAACAAGGAGAAAAACAAGGACGAGGGAACGAGGAAAGAAAGAGGGAAAACAGTCCACTTAACACAATCTTCGTAAAAGAGGTGAACCGATTTCAATAACGATCAAAACAAGTAAATCAACTGGAAGGGAAGAAATGAGATTAACCCGCCTCCAAATCCAAGAAGAACTAAAACAAGAGAAGAGTTAATCTAAAACGCCCCTAACACATGTAAAAGTAGAACACCGAAAGTGGAGTCCGAGGTCCTCGAATCAATCTCGAGGATGTCATTTTCTTACTTGGCATAACCTGGATCGACCCCAAAATGAATGTCCTTTCGCATTCGGACAAAACCAAACAAAAAGAAAGGAAATCCGAAAATCATTCAAGCCTCGACATCAAGCAAAAGGAATGGCCCGGGGAAACTGGCTACTAAAATCTCCAAACCCGTAATAAAAATCCAAATTCTCCAAATCCCGCATTAATTTTCAAATCCTGAAGCACAGACTCTCCCGGTAGGTTCACCCAGGCTCGGACTCAAGCTATAGAATAGGAGCATCGCAGAACTTCCAATACATAAGAAAGTGAATGGATGACCATAAGCTCACCAAACTAAGCATCAATTCCACCGAATGAAACTTCTAAGAAATATTTCAAATCATTGTGCTCAACTTATTTCCCACAAGTAAACCAGGAGGCTCTTCCAAATTCATTAAATCAATTTCATAGACAAGTATAGCAAGAGGCAAAACCACCATCACATCAATCACCCCACCCAGGCTCTAGGCCAAGGCCACAAACAGGAGAGAAGGCTCACGGCCAAGCCCCAACAGAAGAGCAGCAAGAGGTAAAGTCCCCACAATCCGAATCACCACAATGAGGCTCACGGCCAAGCCCCCAACAAACCTTCCACATTAAACTCAACTCATCACAAGTGCATAAAAATAAATCCATTAGATAACTAAAGAGTTCAGCCCACCTATAGCTTAAACAAAGCACAAACCCGAGCCCAGTAGAGACCCATACTCGAGCCGTTCAAAGGCCGCACTGAGGGAGGCCGCAGGAATAAGCAGGAACCAAAACCGAACCCCAACATGTCGTGGGGACACTGCCAGGCGCAGCAGCAAGACAAAACAACAAAAGGGTCCCCAATTCAAGTGCTATAGAGGGTAACGGTTGCAGGAGCAGCAAAAACACAAAGAGAAAAGCAGTCCCCAAATTCAAATGCCAAAGGGGACGGCTGCAGGGGCAGCAAGAACACAAAACCGAGGCAGATTAGGCCCCAAACCCGAGCCACTATATGACTAGGATCAAGCCCAGCATCAAGCCAATAAAAAGAATCGAAAAACCAAGCCCCAAAGCTGCTAGAGCACTGCTAGACAACGAATAAACGAAACAAACAAGCTCCCATTTCAAGTGCTAAAGGGGACCGCCATAATACATAAAAGACAAGCTCTCAGGTAGAGGCTAAACAAGCAAAACCGAGCCCCTCAAATGAAGCCAAAATGAATCCTTCAAAGCCTTAAAACAAGGGGGCAGCAATTATACATCAAGAAAGGGGCTCTCGGGTAGAGCTAAAATGAGCAAAATGAGATTTCACAAAACCCCCAAAATCCACCCCAATGTAAAAGTAAATCCAGGCCATCAAGTTAAGCACGAAGCTAAAGCCAAAACACCTCCAAACGTTCAATACATCAACACATAGAGCCGCCACACGTTTAAGATGAGGATATACATGAGGCTCCTCAAAATTAAATTATAACTTCCCTCTAGCATGCCACTTTGATAAAGAAAGCCACAAGGAGCAAAGCCAAGCCCCCATATATACATATCAAAGCTAAAAAAAGTTACTCCATGATTCGTGCTAGAAAGAAAGTGAGAAGAGGGGCTTAGAATGCATACCCCAACATGCTAAAAGAGACCAATACTTTGCCTCAAAACATATTTTCATGCCTTATTTCCACCTCTTTAAGCAAATAACCAAACCTATACTTTAGAATAGGCTCACATTTTCATTCTTAGCATGTTTCAAGTGATGAATATACCCAAAATAAAATCACAACAACAAGCTATAAATTGCTAAAAGGAAAGGAAGAAGCAAATACTCAAGCTAGTTGGGCTAGAAAATAATTCCATGGCATGCAAGTGCCCAGCCGAGAGGCTAAACAAGAAGGAACCAACCAAAGCCACAAGCCACAAGCCCGCATCAGGCCAAACCGAGAAGGATAAAAAAGGAGGAAGGCATACCAGGTAGTGTAGAGTGCACAAGAAGAAGCAAATGGAACTAGGCTCCAATCCAACACCAACTCCTCAAGGGAAATCAGCCAACCAACCAACCCTAAATTCATCCAAAAACGGAGCTTTTATAGGCAGAGGAGGGAAAGGAAGGCCGCTCCTTACCTGTAGAGTCGGGCGCAAGTGGGGAAGGGTCAGAGAGATGGCGACAAAGTGTCGCAGGTAAGAGCCGAGGCTCGGCAGCAAGGGCGAGAGTCGAGCAGGAGACAAAGCCGCGCGGGAGATCACGCGAGGTGACCTTCGCGCAGGGATGACACTCGAACAGGGATGGGGGGATAACCGCGTGCGGCTCGAGGAGGTAACGGCTGCAAGGAGGTGCCATGCTCGAGCGCGGGAGAAGGCGGGCGTAACCGAGAGAGTGAAGCGAGGGATTAGGGCTGGGTAGGTTAAAATAGGTTTTAATATATATATATATATATATATATATATATATATATATATATATATATATATATATATATATATATATATATTATTAGTTTTATTAAAATCAAGCCCAAAATCACAATTTCCGCTCGGGCATGTGATCGTCGTAAATTAAATATCAATTTTAGGCAGAAATGACGTTCCGGACGCAACGGCGCAGTCCGTTTCGTCATCTGAGGTCGTTTGGACAACCTCGTCGACGGTCGTGTCGAAAGTGCGTCAAATCCGGCATTTTCTGAAATTCTGACTCAACGTTGATCGTCCCGGCGTTCTGGCTTCAATCTTGACCCGTTGCGAAGTGGTTGAAGGCGTCGAGGCTGTGGTCCCAGGAATTTGTGCTCGGTGGTGCAGGAAACGTGCACGAGTACATGCCTAAGTTCCGGTGATTCTATAGAACTCGACTTGGATTCCCAACGTCAATTCCAACCCTGCTATGAGCTGTGAGGTACGAAATTTCGTCCGGGATTCCAAAAGAGTAAAGAGGCTGGTTTGAAGCATTCTAAAACGAGGTAGAGCCTAATCTGCAAGAATCTAAGATCATCGGGGAAGCTCCTAAAGCTAGAACCCTAAATCCTAGGAGGAAAACTAAACCTCGACAAAAGTGAGGTCAACAATGGCTTACTGGGCATTTACAAGAGGATGTACCTTGGTGTATGCTTTTTGCTGATGATATTCTCCTTGTGGATAAGACAAGGGAAAAAGTGCAGGAAAAACTTGAATTATGGAGGTCTACATTGGAGTCTAAAGGTCTTCATTTGAGTATAACTAAAACTGAATACATGGAATGTAATTTTAGTAATAGTAGGTCTAGTGACAGAAGTGTAACTTTGGGTGATCAAATTATTAAAAGGTGTGAACGATTTAGATATCTCGTGTCCATTGTTCAAAGCGATGGTGATATAGATGGGGATGTTAACAGTAGAATTCAGGTTGGTTGGTTGAAGTGGAGGAATGCGTCCGGCTTATTGTGTGATAGTAAAGTACCTCTTAGACTGAAAGAAAAATTTTATAAGATGGTGGTGAGACCTTCAATGCTCTATGGTGCTGAATGTTAGCCTTTAAAAGAGAAGCATAATGTTAAGTTAAGTGTTGCCGAGATGAGAATGATTAGGTGGATGAGTGGCTTTACACTTAGAGACAAAATGCGAAATGAATATATCCGTAATAGGGTTGGTGTTGCACCAGTGACGGATAAAATTAGAGAGAGTCGCCTTAGATGGTTTGGTCACATTAAACGTCAACCACCTGATGATCCGATTAGGAGAGTAGATGTTTTAAATACAACTTATGTTAAGAAAGGCAGAGGTAGACCTAGGAAAGCTTGGGCTTATTGCATAAAAAATGATCTTAATTTATTAGATTTAAACGAAAATTTGACACTAAATAGGACTCAATGGAGAAAAAGGATTCATGTAGCTGACCCCACTTAGTGGGATTAAGGCTTTGTTGTTGTTGTTGTTGTTGTACTGATATGAACATATGAAAAAATGGTAAGAGGTTCGTTGGTTAAAATTTTAAGCAATTTTTTGCATGGATAATTTTTTTTTTTCTAATATTATTTTATGTGAATGGTAATATGTTTTTGGGATTGTTTGGTTACATATATTAGGTGTGTACGTTAAAAGGTTTGCATGGGATTTAGTTTCCAAGTGTTTGGTACAAAATAAAGCTTCTGTTAAATTTGAAATGCAACAACACCCACCACCAACCGCGGCCTCCCCCCCCCACCCAAGAAAAAAAAGGAAAATATTGGGTGCTATTAGATTGCAATGCGGTAGTCCTTTGCTCTTGAAAAACGCTCGTATGACTCTTTTCGACTTTCGCCTGGGACTTTTAGAACATGATTTCCTAACTATCAAGCCGTAAGAACTAAACTTAATCTATCATCGTCTTCCATTATTGAGATCTATTGCTCATCCATATTGCCATTGCCAGTGCCATCGTCGCTCGCTAGTCATTCCATCCCTCGTTCTAGTCAGAAAACACCAATAAACCTTTTGCCTATTATTGCCACTTGTGCCAACCACAATGACCAGTTGCTTTTCAATCAGGAAAAAATCGCTTGAACAATTAGTAGGCAATCTTATCATGGCATTTCAGTGGTATTCCATACTTAGAACTTTACAGCAACCAAATGGGAAAAATTGTCTCGCTCCATATACTTTACAAGCAACAAATAGCTTTGGAAAAAAAATCAAAATATTCTTAATTTACTTAACCTTGTATTCTCAAAAGACGCACTTTGAATCCAGGTAACTAAATAGCTCCTTAGTTTCTTAAACAAAATATTCCTTCCCATGCATCTAGCCACCACCAGTTAGATTTTTACTTGCCTTTTAATAGGAGTTACAGTTAAAAAAAAATTTTGCAGGTTTACAACTGGCAAACTTTAAATCATTAAAATTATGGAAGATTTACATGCATACCACTCAATTCCTTTGTAATTGCATATCTAACACCTAAACTTCAATTTTTACCTATATGCCACCTGACCCATGCTTGAGAAGGCATCTCTCACTTTTAAAAAGTTAAAATAGTGATATTTTCAATGTAATATGAAAAGTTTAGGTGGTATTTATTTAAAAATCGAAGTTTAGGTGTTAGATATGTAAATATATTAAGATTTGGGTGGTATGGATGTAAAATGGCCCCAGAGTTAAGCTCCTCTCTCTCTTTGTGTCAGTCCTTTTCTGGCATCTTCATTCATAACGAAAGTTTTGATAGTAACTTGCATTGCTCTTTTCTCTCTAGTTAATTTCATTTGATAACTACGGAGTTTCGGGTCATCCAAATCACCGCGATGTTCACAATGGAATATGGTTAGTTGTTATCCATTACGCTTGCATATTTGAGAAAAGTACGTTTTACTGATTTTGTTCGTTATTGCTATTTATTTTGTGATGGAATCTGTTTCTTCTGTAGGGATGCAAATATTTTTTCTTGTTCAAGAAGAATTTTGTTAACGATCATTCTACTAAGCTGCCCACACAACTCTTTTTTTGTTAAAAAAATTGTCTTCTCTTCATGCATAGATTCATGCATAGTTAAAAAATAGGAAGATTTACATACATACCAACGAATTGTTATTTATTTACACATCTAACACCAAAATTTTAATTTTAATGTATATACCAACTTACCTAATGGGATAAAGGCTTGTTGTTATTGTTGTTGTATACCAACTTAACTATGCATAAAAAGGTGTATTTCATTTTTTAAAAGTTAAAATAGTGATATTTTTTTGTGATATGAAAGATTTGGATCGTATACGTATAAAAAGTAAAGTTTAGGATTTAGATATGTAAATTCATAGGAATTGGGTGGTATGTATGCAAATGCCCCTTAAATATAACGGCCAAAATGGTAATAAGGATGACCAATGTTGCGGATCAAATATTTAACAACATCGGTTGCCTGAATCATTTTAAAAGCGTTATTGCTGCTGTACGTGTTTATTGTTTATAAATTATTTTTATCCTGACAGGTGCTTGTCCTATTTATGTGCTACCATGTCATAAAATAAATGAAATAAATTTTTTTCTGGAAGTATACAACTAAAAAAAACTAAAGCATTACTATGATCCTCAGTTGGGTTTTTGTGATTCTTCAATTTCTGAAAGAATTATATAAAATAAAAGAAAATTGAAGAGCCCATCTTCCAAGTTTAAAAATCAAAATTGAAAAAAGGATTTATTTGGTTCTCATATTATAAACCTATTTAAAAAACAGATTATTAATATGTATCCATTTGTGCATGACATCGTTGTTGACCTATAACTTATCGTCTGAGTTACCTCTATATACAGTTCCCTACTTACATTGCTGATGCCAGGAATTTATGAATTGATGTCAATTGTGATATTTTCATATGCTCTGTAGGATTTAGATGTTCATTGATGTGCAAACTATATTGTTAATTTGATAATATTCCTGTACATGTGACTTAGTCACCCAAACATTTGTTCTTAATGTGTTTTTCTGCTATTACATCCTCTTTGAAGGTTGTTTACACCCACACGGAATTACCAAATGAAGAAAATAGTTCTTCTATTTTTCTCTTGTGTATACTTTGAATCTGATTATTATATGATTGAGGTTAAAGATGGCTGACTTGGATGGAGTTGTTCTCAATTTTGAAATCTCTGCATGATTATTTGCAGATCTGTCATGTTTAAAATATCTATTGCCTCCCTTCTAACCATCAGTTCTCGTTGTCCCCAAATGCATTAATTCTTTTCCTCTTCTCCACATTGTCTCCTATTCCATACTATCTAAATTGTAAAAGAAAATTGGCGAAGCTTTTGATGATGATATTCATAAAATCTTTTGGATAGAATGGCGCAAAGCAAGAACTATGGCTTCTGTGATCTTCTTAAGCATACCTATTTGGTCGAGCAAACTGTTCCATAAAATCATTTTTTATGAGAGGGATTATCCGGGGTGCTATACTATATGTAGCTATAAATACTGAGAACTACATCAGACCTTGAGATTTATTTAGGGCCGTTTCACATCAATTTTATCTTCTGTTTTATTTTTTATTTTTTATTTCACATCAGTTTTATCTTATGTTTTATTTATTTATTTTTATTTTGTTTAAAAAATGCGTTTTTTTAGTTTATTTTTGTATTATTTTATTTAATATTTTTAAAATAATTCAACTTGTTTTTAAAAACAGTGAAAATAGCTCTTATGTGTTTTGAGTATTTTTAAAAACAGTCATTACAACCAAACACATTTTATTTCAAATCAAAACATAAACAAAACCCAATAAAAATGAAAAACGAAAAAAAGAAACAAAAAACAAAAATGATCCCATACGGCCCCTTAGTTTTGATGTCATCTGACATATATTAATGCCCGGAAGACTTGCTTGAGCGTCTCTTGGATCATTTATAGCCCAGCACTGTTTGTTTTTCTCAATGTGAAGATATATAAAGTTTTAATGATGTGCTGTGTTCTTTTACCGGTGGCCTATGATTTTATCTTTTGTATTACTTGTATTTTTGCTAATTTTGAACAGCATATTTCTTCATGAAAACGTGGAGATAAATATTGAAGCCTGGGAACTGGTATGGTCGTTTTCCTCATTTTGCTCAAGTAAAATTATTAGTCTTACATGTTTTCATAGAATTTTTTCAGTAATTAGTCATAACTTTTGTTCTTCTAGTCATAATTAAGATTATTTTACTTTTACTGGTCCGGTTGCACAATTGTGTCTAAACAATCGTCTTGACTTTGTTTAAAAAAATTGGTATCCAACATTTTTCTTAATTCTTTCTTTGAATACATCTACTTGATCACGTTTCTACTATATATTTAATTCTGGGATAGGGCTTTAATGGTGAGATTTTTGTTTTTAAAGGAAGCTGTATGAGCCCGTTAAAGCTATTAATAACTGGAATGCCACGAAAATTATGAATGATGATGCACTACTTTAGTTTCTTCGTTTCGTAATGTGAAAATGGAACATATAGAGTGCGTGAGTATTTGATTGAATTTATGTTTTTATTTTCTTTTTTTTTCTTGTACATACATTATCGGTTTGCTTTTGCGTCCTGAGGAAGTTTAGAACGTTCTACCAATTAGTAAAGATTATTTTTTTATTATTTTATTGTTTTCTAATTCTTCAAAGGGCTCGCACAATAAAAAAATCTTCAGAATCCTCTCCTAACTTTGACTACAACAAATGACTCTTGCTGTGAACGCTGTCTCGAAAATGCAAATATATGAATGAAAGAAAAATACTCCAACAAAATGTAATAATGAAATCTAACTTTTGGGTGATATGGTTTTAACAGAAATTAGGATTCAACTACTGAAATACGTTATTCTGATGGTTAAGCGTTGCAGTTACACAATGGTGATTTAAGGTTCTTTTGGAGCAGCTGCAACTTTTTGTAAAGGTGGTTCACGCGGGTGTCTCTTGCTATAGGAGCCGAAAGCTCATGCGCTGGTTCACGCGAATGGCACAAAGTCAAACTAACCGGCTCATTTTTTATTCCTTTCCAATTTTTAGCAAGTTTTCTTCTTTCCTTTCATTCATTTCTAGTCTTTTTCTATATATGTGTTGAATTAGAGTTTTGATTTGGAGTTTTGCTTGTGTTTTCTTTCTGGACAACTGTCGGCGTCTAGGTTTTCCATTTCTAGGGCTGTATCCAAGGGTGAGTGGTTCTTCTGCTGTTTCTTATGACGGGATGGTGATTATCCTACTTTCCCCGCCTAGGCATCAGTTGCTTCGCTGCCGTTGTTGACGTACCTGCTGGTGTCGCCTGGAAACAGGCCTCCTTGGCTGTTTTTCCTGTAGTTTACACCTTCCAACACTTCGTCCTCTTCCAACATCGCTCCCCACCGCTCCACGTCATATATCCCTACCCCAACCACCCTAGACCAGCTGTCCTTACTGTCTTACTGCAGTTCCCCCTTCCCAACTCCCGTTCCGACCTCCCGCTTCACTGCCCTCGCTGTTCTAGCCCAACCTTTGCTATCGCAATCCACAATGCCTTCCCTTCGCTGTTTTGTTGTTGTTCCAGCCACCCACAAGCCTTACCGCACCAGTACCACCCTCTAGAAACTTTACCTGCTGAATATGCCACCTTGCAACATCCCAACCACCCATTCCAACCCACCTCGCCGTCCTCCACCACCCTTGGGATGCACTCTAGTTGTGTTTGTTTGTTTCTATTGTTGCTTTTCACTTTCAGTGTGTGGATTGTAACCGTCTATTGGCTTTGTCTGTAATAATATTTGTTATTCCTATTATTGTTTGGGTTAACTCCAATACAATTTGGTATCAAAGCTAGTATAACCCTTGTCTTATCCTAGTATTTCTAAAATTCGCCCATAACTAACTCTATCTCCACCCAAATTTTTTCTCTCCCTTCCTATATCACCCCTATACACCTCGTTCCACCTATCTACAACCAAACTCTAAACCACGCCACCATCAAGAAAATTCTCGAGACCTGATCAGGGATTTACCATGGACGACATACAATGATTACTTTGCCAAGTGCTACTATGGCTCGATACTATTGATGAAAGGACCCAGGGTGGGATCACCATCTATCGTAATAGTGAAATCCGTGGAGGAGAGCAAGAAGAACATTCGAATTCCTTTTGCTGGGATGATTTCAATGGAGAGGAGCATTGACCAGGGCGCTTCGGGATACAATATTATAGGAGGCCGAGAGATGAAGTACATGATGGAAGATACAAAGATGAAGTGCCTGTTGGATGATACAAAGATGATGTGCCTGTTGGACGATACAAAAAGGAGGTGTCTATTGGATGAGAACTAGATGAGGTGCTTGTTGGAAGATAGAGATGCAGTGTCTGTTGGATAATACAAAGATGAATTGTCAATTGGAAGATACATAGATGAGATGTATGTTTAAAGATATAAAGATGATGCACATATTGGAGGATATAGAGATCTAGGTAAGAAGGTGGTTCTACCGGACTTCAATGGGAGAATGGATCCAGTTAATTTGCTCAAGTGGATGCAAATAATTTAGCGGATATTTGAATACAAAGTTTCTGATGAAAAAAGAGCGAAGCTAGATGCCATCAAGTTGAAGAAGAATGCTTTTTTGTGATGAAAGAATCTGAAGAGGGAGAGACAGAGAGGACGGGTTAAAATAACTTGGAAGAATATGATGAATGCGATGCAGCTATAATACCTACTCCGCACTACCGTCAGGATATCTTCTTGAAGCTCCATTACCTGCAGCAGAATGCACTATTTTAGGAGAAGTACACAACATAATTTATGCAACATAAGTTGAAGTGTGAGCTGAAAGAGACAGGAGCACGCCATAGCTAGGTATTTAGGAGACTTAAAGCTCGCCATTAGTAATGTGGTCTAGTTTTAACCATATTTGACATTAAGGGACGTGTAGACCTCAACACTGAATGTTGAGAGACAACAAAAGCAGAGCAGACAATTACCGTTAGTCAGAAAACCACCCACAGTTAGAGATCTAAGGAGGAGCACGCCTCAGGGAGTGGAACAGACTGGTCAATAGTTGGATAGAGTCACTTTGAGTTCGAAGAAGCCTGAGAAGATTAACAAGACCACTACAATCCCGGCTAGAAAATGTTTTAGATGTCATGGTTTTGGACTAGGGGTGTAAACCAGTTGAGTCGAGCTCGAGACACTCTCGCCTTGCGCTTGAGCTTTATTAATTTTATCAAATTTGAGCTCGAGCTCGAGCTTAAGTCTACGAGTTCGAGCCGGCTTGGTTATTATAAAAGAGAGAATGATATTAATTTAAGCTAGTTTTATAACAAGTTGACAATATAATAAACAATTAAAAGATAAATAATAAGAAATCTCTAATATATAATACAAAATACTATTTTTAAACAATTTTAAATATAATACGAGTTCGAGCCGGCTTGGTTATTATAAAAGAGAGAATGATATTAATTTAAGCTAGTTTTATAACAAGTTGGCAATATAATGAACAATTAAGAGATAAATAATAAGAAACATCTAATATATAATACAAGATACTATTTTTAAACAATTTTAATACCTTTAAATTAAAGTCCTAAAATTAAATTTTTTTATTAATAAATTTTTGAACGAGCCGGCTCACGAGCCAACGAGTCGAGTCAGGGCTGGTTTGAGCTTGATTTGTTAGCTCATCGAGCTCAATTCACGATCCACTTATTGAGTCGAGCTTGAGTAGGCTCATGAGTCGGCTTTACTCACACTCCTATTTTGGACACATCACTTCGAGTTGCCTTACGAGCCGAGCTGTGTCCTTAACTGAACAAGATGCAGTGGAGGAAGTGAGCTATGAAGAGGCGGCTGAAGAATAGGGTGAGGAGTAACAACTTTCACCGAATGAGGGTGAGATGTTGTGTGGTTAGACGGGTCCTTCAGACCTAGGCTACGAGGGAGCTACAGTGGCTTTAGCCACAATATATTTTACACCCGTTGCATAGTGAGAGGAAAAATATGCAGTCTTATCATATTAATGGAGGAAGCAGGAAGAATGTGACATCCACATAGATGTTGGACAGATTGAGCCTCACGAACTAGAAGCATGCCCAAACCTATTCCTTGATGTGGTTGGAGAAGAAGAATAGAGGCAACATCAACAGGAAGCGCCTCACAGAGTTTTTAATCGAGAATCGGTTGCAGGATCAGATGTAGTGCGACGTGGTGTCCATGGATGTCTGCCACAACTCATTGGGGAGACCGTGGCAGTTTGATCGTCAAACTCAGCTTGAAAAGTTCAGGAACATGCTCCTTCACCAAAGATGTCAAGCACATAATCCTTCTACCTGCCATGGAGCCGGATTTTACAGGTGCCCTTATCATCAGAGAAGCGCCCGGAAGATTAGTTTTGGTGATGGCAGAGGAGATCAGGACATGAGAGCTAGTTCCAAACACATGCTAGCTAGTACAGAGAGAGTTTCATGACATCCTGTTCAATGGCTTACTTCCATGGCCACCATCGTTTGTTGAGATTCGGGCTACCCTCACTTCATATCAAGTTGAGCCAACTTGGGGTTACTTTGGAAGGATTCAACAAAATATATATGACAGTCCCATTTCATTTCAGTATCCCCAGAAATTTGGACCGATATGAATCGCTACTTGCAAGTGAGGAAAACTCCTCAAGTGTTTTGGGAGACGGTGCAGTCGATAGTGGGATCCAGATGCTTCTAAGGCTGCAGTCGAAGATTCATCGGGCCCAAGAGGTTAAAGCAGCTACGTCACTGTCAACTTCCAAACAGAAGCTTCGAAAAAAGAAGTCGAAGCTTCACCAATCCCTTGAGGCTAACGCGGGCATGTGCTGCTATAGGAGCCGGACACTCGTGCACTGCATCATGCGAACGACATAGAGCCAAACTGAGCGACCAATTTTTGTTTTATTTCTAATTTTTAGCGAGTTTCCTCCTTTCATTTCATTCATTTCTAGTCTTTCCCTGTATATGTCTTGTATTAGGGTTTAGATTGGAGTTCTGCTTGTGTTTTCTATCCGCACATCCATCGGCGTCCAAAATTTTTCTTTCTAGGGTTGTATCCAAGGGCGAGTTGTGCTCCGGCCGTGTCTCGTTTCGATGTGGTGATCCTAGACTTTCCCCACCTTCGCATTCATTCCTCAGTTGCCGCAGTCGCCATACGTGCTGCCATCGTCTGGAAAATATCCCTCCTTAGCCGTTTATTTTGCAGTTCCTGCCTTCCAACCCCTCCGCCCTCCTCCCACATCGCTCCCCACTACTCCACGTCATACTTCCCTGCTGAAGGCCGTCCCAGACCAGCTATCCTTGCTGTGTTACTGCAGTTCCCCCTTCCAAAGTGCTTTCCCTGCCTCCCGCTTCGCTGCACTTGCTGTCCCAGCCCTCCACCTTCGCTGCCGTAGCCCATAGCTGTTTTGTTGTTGTTCCAGCCACCCACAAGCCTTACCGCTCCTCAACCACCCTCTAGAAACCTCTCCTGCTGAATCCACCTTCTTCCAACATCCCATTCTACCCATTTCACCCATTCCACCCACCTCGCCGACCTCCACCACTCTTGAGATACACTTAATTGTGTTTTTTGTTTATAGTTTTGCATTTTCCTTTTAGTGTTGTGGGTTGTAACCGCCTATTGGCTTGGTCAGTAATAATATTTATTTTCCTATTTATGTTTGGATTAACTCCAATATCAGTTGTGTAAAAATTGTAGGATTATTTTTTTGTTCCTTTGAAAAGTTGTTTTGAGTATAATAAATATTTATTTTTTCAAAAAATCAGTTGACTGTCGCACTGCTGTCACATTTTAGCAAATATGATTGTTAAAAATAGCTACTCACCGCAAATATTTTCAGAGTGCAACAAAAAAAGCAGCAAGCAAAATTGTTTTGATAGTTTGAAAAGCCAAGCTACTAAAAAATTGTCCTAAAACAAACCATTAGCTATTAATGCATTGACAGGGTTTTATCATTTTAAATTTGCTTGAGATATTTTTTAATGAGGTTGTGAAATTCTTTTGTTGATATAATAGAAAGTTGAATCCTCGGTGAAGCATATGGTGTGGTATTTAATATACCTTCTAATGTTAACTATTATGAATTGCTTATCCAAATCCACATGTTTGGTTACATTATGTTATATTGGATTATGGGCAATACTGATGATAGACTTTATGTCTTAGTATCCTTTTAATTCTATTCAATTTAATTTTTAAATTTTCTAATAGAATTTTAATCCGTAAGAGTTCATAGATATCTTAAGTGATTATTCTGAATTTAGGTTTATTACTTGACCTGTTGTTACTTATTTATTCATATTATTATATTTCCTGCCAGTAGTATGCAATATTCTGAAATTGATCTTATAACTACAAGTGATCCCGTATAGTCAGCATCTTTATAACTTTCAGTCGGTAAAGTTTTATGTTTTCTAGAGAGAAGCTCTTTTCTAAGATCTGCTTTAGTTCAGAATTCTGTATAGAACCTGAAGTTAAGATTATTTTGATTTATGCATAATTGACTTTTGAAGCTGACAATAAAAACAATGCCATCATGGGTATGGAATAGATGAATCAGTTTTCCATTTATTATGTGATATTGCCTAATATTAAATTCTAATCTTTTTTTTTTGTTTCGCTCAAAGATCCATATCATACTTTTGTCGTGAGATAATTTGTTTTAATTGAGCCACTTCTATATGAAGTATGCTTGCCTAGTTCATTAATTTCAAGCTATGTGGCGATTTTTTTCTTGTGGAATTTATTTTTTCTGTTGCCGTTATTTGTAACAATTATATCATCAATAATATAATAAAATCAATTTTATTTATTAGTGAAATATTTTATCTGGAGGGTATGATAATCTTGGCTTTATTTAATCTCATTCCATATATAGCTTTTGTAAATATGTCAAACCATTCACTTGGGAATTGTTTAAGATTATATTAAAACTCTTTTTAGTGGACACTTCATTTTTTATGAAATTGATGTTGAATCTTAGTGGCGAATTAAATTTCTTCAACATTCCCATGTCAAAAGGTATTTTTCACATCATATTGTTGCATGAACTATTTAAGGTTAACAACCAAAGAAATTAATATGGTAAAATATTTTAGTAACAGAATAAAGGTTTCTTAGTAGTCTTTTTAATAATATTGTGTATATTATTTTTCTACTAATTTTGCTTTGTAGCTTCCATTTGCTTATTTTTATAATGAAGAAACACATTTGCATCTACATTATTTTTTAACATTTTGGTAGGTCAACAACTCCCAAATGTGATTTTTTTAGGGCATCAACTCTTATCCAATGGCATCCTTCTAATTCTTGTTTTCTAATGCTTAGGATTTGTGATATTTGAATGGTGCTGAAGCTGATATTTAGAAGAAAATTTTTGAAAGGATTGCGCTGCATTATTGCATATAGAGGAGAATGTGTGGTATTCGGTTTAATATTGTTATGGGATTTATTGGACAAGGAACTTTGAATCTTGAGCTTACTAAAGACTTTGGATGGGATTTATCTTTCTTCTGTAGGCTTGAAGAGGTTTAGGGATTAGAGTAATGTATTGCTCATGTTCGCGTAGTTGGGATGTTAAGAGAATATATTTAATTCATAAAATATTTCTTCCATCTGGTTCTTCTCCCTTTAAATAAGATTTGGGTGAAAAAAATTTATTTTTTATGACATGTTTTGAGTTAAAGTTTTTTAATAGTAAAGTGATAGCATTTATATTTTTTTTGAGTAAAGGAGTATCCTACAAAAACACAATTTAGTTCCACAGGGTCACGGTATTTGTGGATGTGAACATATGTCATACAGTTGAAAGTTTAGAAAATTTTGAGAAAAAAATCATATTAGATATCATAAGGGATTTTTGAAATCAATCACTTTTAAGGGATATTCAATTAATTAGATATGTGGACATTAGGATGGCCACTCCTTAATAATTTTTGAGAACTTGATTTGGAAGAGAAAAGTCCTAATAATTTTCAAGATGTACCTATTTTTCTCTTTTGTCGCCCTATATTATTGTGGGGGTGTTACGAAAAAAATGATTGGCGAACAAAACTTCTTTGATTGAGAAAATATATAATTTGAAGAAAATAATCTTGAACTTTATTAATCTTAATTTTTTAATATTGATGCCAAATTTCTTTTTTATCATTAAGATATGATAAATTCTTTACCTCTAGAAATATTAGGGATTTTTAAAGGTCTCTAAATATTGTAGTGAATTACATGAAAGGTGTAGAGGATAGCCTCAAACGATTGTGCTTAAGCAGAATCAGAAGTGCTTCTTTCTCTCAGGCAGACCGCTGCATTCGTCAAAAGAACAACTAGAACAATTATATTCACTAAGAATGCCATTCTCCGGGGAGATTTGTTCTCCGGAAGACCTGCTCAACTTACTTTCTACACTTTCTAGAAATAAAATTATTTGATGTTTAGCAATTTCACGTGACTCATAATGAAAATTTTCAATTTCAACATTTATGAACAAAGAATGAAACATATATTGTTGGAATTTAAAGAAAGGATGTCTCAATCTATAATAATGGTCCCAAATATTGTCTCTATTTAGAGTAGACTTGAAGGAGATGGATAAGTAGTTTTTATCTTAAGGTTGGCATAAGTCCATTTTTTCTATATCTTGCCCAATCTTCTTTTCCATTGTAAGATCTTAAAATAAATAATGATTTTAAATGATGCACACTGTATTTATAGTCTTTGGTGAGTTTATGAATAAACAAAATGTTTATTGTTAGTTGGAAACATGTAGGACATTGTTGAGAGTAATTGTAGGAGAAATAAGAATATTTTCTTGACCTGTAATAGTGCTTAGGGAGCTATCGGCTATTATTTTTTATTGCTAGGATAATGTTTGTAGGTTTATAAGATTTTGATAAGATTTGTCATGTGATTAATAACCTGCTGATTTATTATCTAATTTTTATGATAACTAATTCAGTTATCAGAAATCAAAGAGTTAGAATCTTTACCACCGTGAACTAAAAAGCATGACTAAGGTTTTCAAGAGAATTGACAAATAGCTCAGCTTGTTAATTTTTACACAAGATGAGCCAATCATTTTATTGGTCCTTTTTCTTTCCACCGTTCTTGGGTTTTTTTAATTAGTTTCCTCCATTTCTCTATGATACGCCCCTTTTTTTTGTAGTATTTGTAGCACACATCTTGCTTTCGGTGAAAGGCTTTTATTTTCATTTCCAGGTCTCTTAGCTCATGGTTTTGTGGTTGTTATGGCTAATGTTTGTGAATTTGGGGTGTCAAACATAAACATCTTTTTTTCCTTCTTTGGTTCTTAGCAGTTTGAAGACCTCATATAGTTATGGTAAGTTTTCTCTACTCAAGATTTTAAGATAAATACATAACGTGTTTGCTTTTCAGCAGACCTTTAGGAATCATGTTGTTCTATAACCATGACATGATCATGAAAGCTACCTCATCCCAAAGTTTAAAATTTTGTTTTCTAAATTTGGATGAGGATTAACAAGAGGATGAGTTTTTTCTTTTTCTTTCTTAAAATCTCAACACTTTGAGACCACTTTAAATGGTTTCCTTCATTTAAAATGAAATAATGTTTATAGCATTTGAAGTTCTCCTTCTATTTAATATTCACCATTCATAGTAGTCAACTTTTTGGAAGGGAATTATAGAAAGTCAGACATGACGAGGAGATGATGAATGAAAGATATGTAAAAATAAAGATTAAAAGGACCATGACCTTTCTTTGATGTTATGCAGGATATTTTGTTTTGTTTAGATGCATATTTGTTCATAAAATTATCTCGAAATTAATTAAAAATTACGAACAACTATCTCCAGTGGGAGGATGGAGCTTTTAGAGACACTTCCATTTCCATGTTACGCACATGAATTACTATACTTATTTGGAAGATTTACATACGTACTACTCAATTCTGATGTATTTACATATCTAACATCTAAACTCCATTTTCTACATATTTCCACATTACCTATATATGAAAAGGGTTATTTCACTTTTTTAAATTTGAAATAGTGGTACTTTTGACGTGATACGAATGATTTGGTGGTATAAATGTACAAAAGTAAAGTTTAGGTGTTAGATATGTAAATATATAAGAATTGAAGCATAGTTTTGTGCGCTTGTAACTTTTGTAAACAATGTTTAGGTTTTGTTTCCTTTTCCGACAATAAATTTTTCACATTCAGTTCTGTGGATGAACTTTAATTCGAAGTAGTAAACGTTTTTGGTTAATCTGACCTCTCCCCCTGTGAACTTTTGCAGATCAGCACGAATATTATTCGTAAATATATCGGCCCAGTGGATATATGGATTTCATTACTGTCATCTTTATCTGGTCAGAATGGAAGCATCTGTTGCTTACCAAACCTGCATCCCCTGAAATGTTATCAAGCTATGGCAGAACATTATAGCCAGTGGCTGTGGTATGTGCTCTTCTATATTTATATGTGTACACATATATTTACATTTACATACCACACAATTCTTTTGTATTTACATGTCTTAACACCTAAACATTGAGATTAACATACACCACTCAAATCTTTAAAATCACATAAAAGATAAGCAACCACCATGTTCCATCACTCTCTATCTTTTAAAGTGAAATACAACTTTACATGCGTAAGTTTGTATCACCAAGGCGTTGGAAGCGCAGATATTAAACTTTGGGTGTTAGATGTGTGATTACGAAAGAGTTATGTGGTATTTTTGTAAATTTCCCTATAATTTGCTGTCAGAATGATTAAAAAAGGGGGCATAAATCTGATGTGGTAGGCTGTGCTCCTCAGGTTTCGGAAGTTGTTCGTGGTGCTTTCAAGATACACGTACGTAAACACTCTCAGAAGGATCATTTACTAAGCAAAGCAGTTCGATTCTGAGATTCTCGACAGGTTACTAGAGATACTGAGAATGAAAATGGCTGGGAATTTGTTAGTTGTTAAGTATGGACTTAGGTGCCCTGCTGTGGGCATTTATATGCATGCCTCACAATTCCCAAGTATTTACATATTTAACATCAAAATTTTACTTTTTTATATTTATACCAGCCAAATCTTTTTTATCCCATTATAAATACCATCTTCTTAGCATTTAAAAAGTAAATATTTTTCATATTTGCCACGAGTAAATCAGCCAAATTGACTAAACTAAGGCCAATATGTGATTCGGCACTCTTTGGCTATTGGAAAATTTATTTTGTAAAATATATTTAAAATTTTGAAATTATTTTTTTGATTACAGACTTACTGCAAATATTTATTTATTTACTATTTCTTTTTTATTTCATTCGATTTTATTCTCTAATTTCGGCGCGGCGTTGATTTATAATTATTTATTTTTGTTTCATCATTTTATATGCAACGGACAGTGGTCTGTGGGTCTTATTGTTATCTTAACTCAATGATCATGTATTCCTTGTGTAGATTTTTATCTTAATTTTTTAAAAATTATTTTTGAGGGAAGATAATATGAAATCTTTAATTCGATTTGCATGAAATTCAATTTCTAGACCAAAGAGTATTTACAGCATTTATTGTCAGATTTTATTATATATATTATTTCCGGTCTTCGGTAATTTTATTATTTGGTAATTTTATTATTTGGTATTTGAAAAATTACTTTTAGATTGCTACTTTACCGAAACCAAAGTAGCGTAAATGTTTGAAGCACTCTACAACTTTTTGCAAATGTCTTTCAACTTCATTGCCTAAATATTTTATAAAACGGAAATTAGATGATAAGAGTGTTGAAATTGTTCTTTGCAGCGTCATCTCAACCAAGTTCTCACTTTACCAAATATAGCAATAAGTTGTTTTGGTAGAAAAGATGTAAATTGTTGTCAAAATTTTAATATGGGAGCGCCAGGGGTTAAATCAGTGGCGTTTTCTAAGGGTGGTTAAAATGACCGAATATTTAATTTATTTTAAATACTGCTAAAAAAAATGATTCAGTGCAAAATTATGAAGTTTAAGTTATAAAAATATTTAATAAATTTTTGAGCACAAAGTTCGAACTGAACTTAATAATGTTTGCTCGTTCTGTATTTACAATAACTCCCAAAAGCTTTACTGATTTTGGATTCTGAACTTGATAATGTATCAATTATTCTTTCAAAATTTTCAAATGTACTGTTGCTCGTGCATAAAAATTGTCTCACTTTTTAATGTGATAATAGTTTTTATGTAAAAAAAATGTCCAGTGTCGATGGACATGTACGTACCCCCAAAAAATGATGAACTTTAAATCATCATTCATAGACTGATAAAATAAAAATCAAGTTGATTATTAGGAAGCAAAGAGTTTAATTTATAGAATAAAAATCTTAGAAAACTCGATCGATCTCAACTTAAGCATTTAAGCATTATAAGTTCGTTATTTATTTATTTATTTTTTTCAGCGAATGTATTGTAATATCCTGATAAACACCAATTTAAATAAATAGGGAAGAACACGCTGCAATAACCATGCTGAATACAATCACCTGCCAAACAATTCTTGTGCATTTGCGTATCTCAACACATACAAAACCTAAAACCAATGCATGAAAGTTGGTAATAATGATATTTTTAGATGTACTATTAAACTCAGTAAATGTATAAAAATTATGTAGCACGGCAGTAAATGACTCTTAGAAACAACTGTAACGGCAAAAGTTAGTTTGTCCGATCTGAACTCCATCAAAATCAAACATTTCAATTACCTTCTAGAAACTCTATGCAACAATAAATAACATTTGGTTTAGATCATAAAGCTAATTTATCTTGTTTGCATATGCCACACAACAACTGGAAACTACCTTCAACATCCATCACTAAAAGCACCCTATATCTTCAAATTCAAAATGTTGAACAATTTACATACAGGCTCCATAATTATTACATATTTGTATTATCTAACATCTAAAATTTGATAGTTATATTTATAACACTCAGGTGTCATAAACATATGCATGAATAAAAAAAATATCTAATAATAATAATGATGTAAATAGAATAAAATTGTATGGTACCATATGTAAATGCTCCTAAAAAGTTTCATATCCTTCATGAAACAAAGTAGTATCAGTTAAACCGGCAAAAACCATTTCTACATAGGAATTTAAGATTCCAAATCCAAATAAAAAAAACAGTAATGGATTAAATCTCGATCTGTACTATAGCAGCTATAAGACGGATCTCCCGAATAAAAGCAGAATACTGAATACTGATAAAAGAGTATTACAGCAGAGAATTTGTCAAACAGCTGCTAACCTGCTTTGTCAAAGCTTCAGTCTTATAATTTTCTTAAGAAGAAGCCAATGGCTTCAACAGGTTATGCGTACAAAAGTATATGCTTCAAAATTTGAAATCCCTCTTCTTAGACTTCCCTTCCTTTTCCTGCATTTTCCGCTTCCTCTTTTTCTCAGCCTGAAAAAAAGATCGATGCATTATGATTATATGATGACATAGAAAGAGAGATAATATTATAAAGGCTGTAAAAAGGATGGAAAATATGTTTTTGATAGAAAAAGCGAACCTCTGCAACCATATCGCTGAAGTCTTCCTTCTGGTTCCTCAGTTTCTCCTCTTCACGGGCTTCCTCGTACCTGCGTGATTTGATAATTGCAATTCAGATCAAAATAAAATAAAAACCGATCATGAAAACAAAGGGGCATTTACATACACACCACAAAATTCCATATGTATTTACATATCTAAGCACCTAAATTTTGTTTTGTACATTATAACACCCAAAAGTTTCCTTTCACAACAAAAAAAAAAGTCATGATATTAACTTATAAAAAGTAAAATACACCTTTTCATGCATAGGTAAGATAGTATAGGCTATAGGTATAAGTAAAATACACATTTTCATGCATAGGTAAGATAATTTTAACTTCTAAAAAGTAAAATACACCTTTTCATGCATAGGTAAGATGGCATGCATGTAAAAATAGAGGTTTAGGTGTTGGATATGTAAATACATAAGGGTTGAGAGGGCTATGTATGTAAATCTTCCTCCACACACACACACACACACACACACACACACCCGCCCGCCCGCCGCAAAAAAAAAAAAAAAAAAAAAAAAGAGATATAGTTATGAGAAATTCTGCCATACTTGGCAGCCAAAACGTCATCCATGACTTCCAGCTCCTCTGGTTGTATGGTGACATCCACTTTGTCTGATTTCTGTCCACGAAGAAGATCAACCTGAAGGAACAAAAGAAAAAACACAGAATGGCTGGTTAATTTACACCATTTCTTAAATAATTTTGCTTGGGGCTAATTTGATTAGTAATGGTTAGAAATTAGTTTGTTAAATCCAAAATTTGATTCCAAACACCACATGGTTAATTTATCGTTTTCCTGAAATTGCTTTGCCTTGCGGCTGAATTGGTTAGTTGAAGTTAACAAATTTTGAAATTTATTAAATCCCTTATTTACTTATTAGATGATGTAATGATTTCAAACATTGCAAATATTACAAAATCTCTTAAAAAAATTGATAATTTATTTTTCACATTCAAAATGGCCAAACAAAACCATTATTTTATGAAACATTAAGATTTCTACATTTATATATAAATTTAATGTGTATGAATTACACGATCCTCCTTCATCATCAACTGAACTATGTGCATTACAATTAGAAAATACAAAAGGTTGATAAAACTTATTTATAACGGATTTTATGGAATTCCCTATTCACAAGCTTTCTTCAATCGTTTAGATTGTTAAATAACTTTTTTAAAGAAAGAGAGAAGTAATGGTCCAAAAAACGCATACTCACCCTTTTAGGAGCTGCTTTCTCTTGAGTTCCAAGCACATATCTGGATTTCATACAAGACAACAATCACCAAATAAGTTAATGGCGCAACATAATTTATCTTCAAATGCATTAAAACCATATTTAAAACACAAATTTAAATTATTCAACAGGTAATAATAAACAGTAACAACAACAACACATACGTGTGACTTGTTCCAAGCAAAGTCCCAGGAGCAATCCTTTCTTCTTTTTCTTCCAGAACCTTCAAAGAATAAAAAAATCAGTATGCTCGCTACGAATGACATAAAAGATGAGGAAAATCATGCTAAAACAATTGCATTACTTGGTACAAAGGTTTTTCCTTTTCCGGTTCTTTCCTCTGTTGCTTGCGGAGGTCAATCACATCAGGAGTTTCCACACCAGTAGGAGTGCTGTAAAATAGCAGAGATCAGCAATATATTATGTTAAAAATTCAACTTAAAAACAACCACAGTTATGTAAAGCAAAAGCAAAGCACCTTGAAAGGCTATCAACTGATTGAATGCCATCTTCCATCTCCTCTTCTTCAATCTCTTCTTCCAGTTCCTCCTCTTCCTCCTCTTCCTCTTCCAAATCTCCCCAGTGTTTAGAGCGATCAACGGGTTCTTCCTAAAAAATCGAAGTTGAACGATATTAAGCACCATTTTAAGACTAAAGAAAGACAGTGAGCTATAGTTTAGCTTCAGCAGAAATATAATGAGAAACAAAGATAAGTTACATTAAATGATCGAGTGAAGTGCCAAAATAGTTCCCTAGCCATTTTAGTCCCAAAATCTATAGAAGTGTCAAATTAGTCCCAAACTAACTCAATATGGGCTGAAATAGTCCCCAGAGAGGACTAGGTTCAGCCTCCATTAAAAGAATATGGGTTATTCAATTGACATTTTTTTAGACTCGGAGACTAGGACCCATTTTGACACTTTTATCTTGAATGACCGCATGACCAATAGCCATAAAAATTATAAAAGTTCGAATTTACCTCATAATTAGGTTGATCTTGTTGTTGAACCCCAAAAACATCCCCATATAACGGGCGTCCAAACTGTCAAAGCCAAGAAGAAATATATAAGGCAAAATACAAACTGTTTGAGAAAGGAAGATTTACATATATACTGCTTAATTTCACTGTGCATTTAGATATCTAACACTTGAACTTCAATTTTCGCATGTATGCCACCGTACCAACGCATGAAAAGGTGTATCTCACTTTTTAAAAGTCAAAATAGTGGTGTTTTTGATGTGATATAAAAGAGTAAACTTTAGATGTTAGATATGTTGGGCTGTATGTATGTAAATGCCCTTAAAACAGGAAAACTGAGAAAAGATCCAGATAGGATCTTCAGACTCGCCTCATCTACAGGAGGTTTACCCCAACCACCGGGATGATAACCAAAACTGGCTCCAGGAGGAATGGGGGCGTTTAATCCCGGAATTTTCAATTGGGGATACGATGGTGGAGGACCATATCTCTGAAAAGCAAGTTTTTGTTAGTTTAGGTGTAAGAAAGGGATTTTCAACATTAATATAACAACAAAACCTTGAAAACATTACCTGCATATTAATAAGCCACGGCGGTGGAGCACCCTCAGGCATACCAAGAGCTTCCTTAAGTTCATGAGACAACATTCCTGGTTTCATTTCCCTTAGTTTAACCTATCAAATTGCAGAAGAGATACACGATCAAACAGATCATCCACAGCCTCCGAACAACATAAAAGCATGGAAATAGCAAACTGAGGTGCCCAGATATCCATGCAAGTTCAAATATATAAAACAAAAGAGACATTTACAGGCATATCACACAATTCTTATGCATTTATATAGCTAAGGCCTAAAGTTTGATATTTTCTTCTATAGTACTTATAGTTTGTCAGTCACGTCAAAATGTATGTATGAAAAGTACTTTATTTTTCAAAAGTCAATACCAATTGCAATTTTAAAATCTTATGTACAAAAACAGTGAAGTTTAGCAGTTAAATATATATAAAGACATAACAGTTGGGATGTATGTAAATCACCTAGAACAAAATACACCGAAACCAATTGCCCTATCATAGAAGTGAAAGTGTTGAACTCTAAAAATGTCATAGGCACGCTAAGGGCCTTCCATGGACATCATTTCTCAACTTCACTTTCCAAATCTCACTAATAACCTTTTTACTGTGCTTTGGAAAAATTTGTTGTCCAAAACAACATTCCATCACCAAGCTCATCATCTTGCATCAAGAGTGCAGTATTGTTTTGTGGTTTCTCAATTCATGATTTTAGAATTCTAACTCTATATTTTAAAAAAATTACATCATAACTTCAAAAACCAACTTCTCATATAGTTGTTATACAATCAAATTTACAGAGATGCAACCCCCAAGCCCAACCCTTAGCCTTGATTAATTGCCATCATCGCACGATTAAATCATACAATCACGCATGGCCAAACAAAAATCCCAAACCAATCAGCAATTATTGACCTGACCCATTTGACTCTAACATAAACTTGACCAGGCCAATATGTTGAACTGACTTGATCAACTTTGTTCGATCTCATTTGAACTGATCACATTCCAATCAATCAGACCATTCCTGGTTGACCAAAATAGATGTATTAAACTTGGTGTGGCTTCAATTGGTTTCAATCAAATCAATCAATCCAATTAAATCGATCAATCCTTTGACCTACTTAAGGAGCTCAATTAGACCCAAATGAGCTAAATTGGCCCAAATTGATTCGTACCAGCCTGACGTGGCCACATGTCGATCCCAATTGAACTAAGTAATCAAAATAAACCAAATGAATAACGGTTGACCCACCTTAAACCATGATTAACCTACCATAATCTAGATTGACTAATTTGGCCATGAATGACCTGATAGAGCCAATCAAATCTAACAAGGACTTAATAATAACTTCCAATTGATCCTTATTAATTAACCAATGTGCTAATTGACTAGTTGATCTAGTGAGTTTAATCAAAACATGTTAATGTGAACGGTCCTTACATTAGCAAATCAAGCATCTAATTCAATCAAATGGACAACTTAGCTTGAATCTTATGCCAATTGATCCTAATTGATCCAACAACAACAACAACAATAACAACAACAACGCCTTAATCCCACTAAAGTGGGGTCGGCTACATGAATCCTTCTTCTCCATTGCGTCCTATTTAGCGTCAAATTGATCCTAATTGATCCTATTGATCCTTATTGTATACACAAGTTGCTTCGAATGAGAAGCCTTGAATTTTGGATCTCAATTGATCCTAATTGATCCAATTGAACTAAACTTATCCAAGTTAGCTGATGTTCATATCAATTGAGAGCCATGAATGGAACTCCAACTTAAGCAACATCCTCATCTAGATAAATAACTTTAGACTATCTATACGCTTCCTTATGTTGTACTCCAAGCCAAAATTCAAGGCTTCTCATTTGAAGCAACCTGTGTATACGATAAGATGTTCTCTACAATATAGTTTGATCACCTTAGCATATTACGGGATGAATATTGGAGATCTACATTGAATCAAACGTTTGATATGAACTACGACTTAAAAAGGTGTATTGCCTCACAACATTATTAATCCAATTCACTCATACAGTTTAAAGCATCCCCCTTTAATGATGCATTTGAAATTCACATACTAAGATCTATAACCAATTGGTAGAAACTTTGAAGTGATCATGTAACCTATGTCATGTCTCTAAGCAAGAGACAAAGCAAGAGCAATCATGTATTAACAATTATGACTGTACTTGGAGAGATTTTGTAACTTTGAACCAATCTCAATATAAATTGGCCAAGCCGAATGGTTGAACAACCAGTCACATGCTAACATCTGTAAACCACTACCACTGATGTTGAAACTCTTTGAGCATTTTTTTTATTCATCTTTAAATATTTGAACCTCACATAGATGGCATAAGTGTCCTTTTGTATACCCAGCTATGTTGGGAATTTTTTGATAGGAGCAAGGTTGTAAATCAAACTCTCCCCATGACAAGACCACTTGATTGTCGGTCATTAGCAGACTCGGTTCACCATATCAACTTCAAATGACATAATTGTGTAAATTATCTATGCTCATCCATTCACCCAATAATGTTGAACTACTAACCATCATACAAAGCATAGTAACATCCTTGATTGAGAGTATTCACAAGCATAATGCTTGCGATATAACAAACCATTGGAAGTTTGTGCCAATGACTTCCATCTCCCATAAGTAAAATAAACCCTAGCCAAATTCCTTCTTTTTTTTTGAAGGGTAATTTGCTTTCTATTTAGGGAAAGTCTCTAAGATGTTATTCTAACCAGCCTTAGAAACTACATTATGCTTTCATCCTTCCTGAAACTCCAGAAGAGCAAAGAGGAGAATCAAACCAAGCTCATAAGTTCTTTAAGAGTTGACATCTAGTTTAGTTATGTTAGGTACATCGACAAACATATCCAATTTAAAGCATACATCCATAACTTCCCAATAAATGTTAGAAACAATTGAACGGGTAAAATAAATTCATCGAACCCAAATATTAAATTAAATCATTTAGATGATTTAATTAGAACTCAAATGTCATAAAAAAATTATCAAGAAGATTTAATCAAAAATTATTCAAATCCATTGAAATAAAAATACAGAATTTTCAACCTTCGCTTGTAGAACAGTGTTTATGAGTCTTCTTTTCACACAAGATGGAATGTCAAAAAAAAAAAAAAGGGGTATAAAACAAACACTTCAGAATGCAAATCATAATCTTATTTATACTTGAGTGATCTTTATTTTAGCATATCATAAAAATAAAAGGAAATACTTAATCCCTACCAAAAATAAGATTCATGTAAAATTAATAAGATACCTCAAAAATCAAATAATAAATATTCCTTAATTATATCACAATTTTTAATAGGCTTGAAACTAAGATAACACTTATTGGGTAATTAATATTTATATATAGGCCTAAGTAGAAATTTCCCAATAATAAACACTACAAAATTTTTATAAAATTTTTACTATTTTTACTATTCTATTTTCATCAATAATCAACCTATAATAGAAACAAAATTATAAAAAGTAAATCAAATAACTCGATTCTCATTATCAAGCGTACAAGTAGTGGCAGTAACTTAATTAGTATTTGAGTTTAAAACAATAGAATGGAAAAAAGGAAAATGTTTAGAATTTAGCATTAGCATGTTTGTTTTTGCTCAGCTTTTAGGTGAAAGTTCAAGTGTAATATTCAAATCCTACAAAAGATTGAACAGTAATATTACCTCAAATTCTTTTCCTTCATGATAGAGATCACCATGTGCTGTCAGTTTTGGTTTAGTTTGGTATTTGAAGAAGGCGTCATGAAGAACCTGGAAAAAAGCAAAGCTCTAAAGTTACGATGAATTCTTTTTAAGATTTCTAATCAGCTTGACAAGTAAAAGAAAAGAGTTAAAGCCTAATTAAAAAAGGAATAGTACTTAAGTTAACTATTGACTGCATAGAAGCTGAGGAAAATCAAAAAACCAAAGGGAAATAAGTTGAGCAAAAAAGAGTTCCTTAGCCCATGCTAGTTGGCATTATTCATAAACAAACCAACCAAATCCCCATACCAGGCCCCCAAATACACTTCCCCCACTCCCACCACCCATCCCAGAAAAAGAGGTTTTATAAATGCATGGCAGAAGTGAAAAAAAAAAAGATGTAACCTAACCTGATAATCAATGTCCATCTTTCCCATCTTAGGTTGCATGCGTTCACGTTGCTTTTGCTTCAATTTCTTGCTATCCTCCTTCTCAATGTATGCCTGTGAATAAATACAAAAAAAAATGTTTGTAACGCTGGCCACAGTGAATACTTCAACTGAAAGAGAATGATAGTAGAAATAGAATTAATATTGCAACTGCAATGACACTAGAAAATTCATTTAATTAAAAATTAGATTACCTGTCTTATCTTTTCGATTCCAGTTGCAGCAATGAAGTCAGGAAGTTGAAATGGTTGTTTCTCAATACCACGCTTGCCCTGCGAAAAAAATGCACATAAATGAAATCTAAATAGAAATTTAAAAAACTGGATAATGCTACTAAGTATCATAGCAGAATCTAGTCAAATGGACGCCAAGTTAAAAACTATATAGGAAGTGTCACAGCCCACAAAATCTGCAAAGGCAAAAAGGAAATGATTCAGTCTTTGCTTGATTGACAAAGTTTTTAACTTTCTAAGGCAGACTCTAGGAGCAATTTTTGTAAAATTATATCAACATCAGCAACTTCATATCCCAAGTTTTAATAGGCCATGGGATACACCCCACATCTCAGCTTTGACATGAAAAGCAAAGTATTTATCTACCTCTACCCCACCACCTAGCATTATAGCAAAAGAGAAACCATTCAATGGTCCCCTTCAGAATAATACCATCAACTCCTGGCTCCATGACTGTTATAGCCGGTTCCCTGCAATAACCACATTAATGTATAAGAGGGGTGTAACCTGGTTTTACCTTCTCTCACACTGTCAATACCCCTCCAAAAAAACACATAAATTCCCACGTCCAACTATGCAAATGGTAGTACAAATAAATAAATAAATCTGATCACTCACCTGTAGAAATTTTCGTTTTTGACACCAATGTCGTGGTACAGGAACAGTGTTCCGATATGACTTCAGAAATACAAGCAACTTTGGATCAGCTGCTGTTGCATCCCATACCTAGAAAAAGCAAAAACAATAATTATGATAAAAATAAAAAAGTATCATTTTAATGGACTGACAATACAATGTTTAAATATCTTTCTATAAGCAGCAATGCAAGCATCATCATACGGTAGAATAACTCAACAAAATAAATCCAAGACATTGACAAAAACATTCTCCCAATTCAAAAGAAAATTTTAACAGAAGACAAGTAAATTAAAACACTCAGATAGTGTTCCTTTGTTTTAGTAACAGAAGATATTAATCACTGTTATCAGGTCTACAAATATAATTAAGGAAATTTACATACATAGCACCCAATTCTTATGCATTTAGTTATCTCACACCCAAACTTTGAATTTTACATGGTAAGCACCCTAACCTATGTATGAAAAGGTGGATTACACTATTTCCATCTTTTCATACATAGGAAAAGGTGCTTACCATGCAAAAATCAAAGTTTGAGTGTGAGACAAGTAAATGCATAAGAATTGGGTGCTATGTATGTAAATTCCCCTATAATTTAACATTTAAGTTAGATCATTAAATAATATATTAAAAAAATTAAGCATACAATAATGACTAATATTATTCATTAAGGATGTTCACAATAGAACAGCAGACACAGCAATTAGACAAGGGAATGAAACAAATGTGGAACAGCAAGTATTCAGAGGGTTATACACTTAAAAGTTGTAAAGAAGGTTCCCAGAAAGCAAGACTTAATACCACATGAGGCGTGAATTAAAATAGAAGAAGGATCCGTAAAGCCAACCTCAAAATACATCCCAATACATGGGATGATGACCACAAAAATTGCAGGTAATCAGCACGCAACTTTATTTGACAAAGAAACTGTATTGCTATCAGCTTTAAAGAAGCACATGACAAATAACTAGGGCTGATAAGAATGATTGAAACACAAAAAATGACACCTACTCACACAAGCTTTTTGTTGAACAGAAAATGGGTGGTGGAACCTACTCAAAACAACTTTAGGGCAAGAATGGTTGGCTCGAACATTTAAGTTGGTCTCAAGTTTAACAATTTCTTGCTCAAAAATCAGATTTGAGCGTGGCATTGCAATCTATTCATATACTTGATAAATAACATAAATAAAGCTATTACTTACTCCATTGGCAAGACTTAGGTGATGCTTGCAAGAGATCATGTGTTCCATCAAAACCTATATTCCTGTTAATTTAAACAAACTTTCAGTGGAGTTTGATGCAAATTGAATTGGATTTTCAAGTTTTAGTGGAACTCACTCGGAACACAACTGCTAGCAACCTTACCAGCGCTCAACAACTAGTTGGTGATGTCCTAAGTTTAATAACAATTTTCAATAATGAAAATTGACATGAACTTCAGCTAAGATAAATTAGGCTGGGTATGACCAAACTTCAAACCTCAAAAACATTAGAGAGGCCCGTGACACAACATTGGATGTATCCATCATGTCCTACCTTAAACAAAGCAGAAAATTCCTTATGATTTACCACAATAATCACAATCATCTAAAATTAACTCATTTAAACTCTCTTTGAAATCATTTAAAGATTCTCAATTTCAGTGCATAGTTGTTTCCTCAAGGTTCTAACAAGCAAAGATACTACATTCTACATATTCAACTATGTATTCAACATAAAATACTTAAAGAATAAAACCAACAAGTTTTGCTAAAAATAACTCTGCATGCCTTAATCTGATGGATTTCATCAATTCAAAAGGTCACTATGATCAGTTCAAATGAGCTAGATAAAGCACAGCTAAGATAAACAACTGCAATTATATGCAATATGAATGGTTAAACAAAGCATGAGATAACAAAAAAATACAATATATACGAGGTGTGGCACGTAACAGTACCTCAACCACGTCAGGCCTAGTGCATATCTGCTTCAGGTCAGCAATTTTCATCCTCTTTTGAAGCTACATAAAAAAAAAATGTTCAAATTTTCGCCAATAAAAATCAAGAAAAGCAAACAACAACAATGATTTAAGAACAGGATAAAACCTTTTTCTTCTTATTCGAGATCCCTTTCTCCTTCAGTAGAGTATCCGGCTCATCCTCAGAATCAGAGTCCTTCTTCTTAGCCTCAGCATTGGCAGCTAATTCATCCTTCTTCTCATCGTTCTGCAGCACAATAAATCAGAATCAGACCAAAGATTTACCAATCAAACAGTTATAAAAAATAAACGATAATATAACCATTTCCCACCTCGCCAGCAGCAGAATCCCTAAAACTGAACTTCTCAAACACGCTCTTAAACTCGTCAAGCAACGTATCATCCACATCTACCTTCTCCGGCACATACTCCACCTCCACCGAAACATCGATCTGCCACAGACCACAAGAACGTAACAAATAATCGATCCATCAATCAAATCTAACCGGCTACAATCGAAACCCTAGCTTGCAAGCGAACGCAATGAAGGACGAAACAAAACAAAACTAGCAAGATCGCGCGATCGTATAAAAGTTAGGTCGGAAAACGTTACCTCCTGGCGAGGATCGGCGTTCTCCTTATCTTCATCTCCGATTCCTCCACCGTCGCTCTCTTCTCCAGCCTCAGCGAGAGCTGAGAGCTTGTTGCTATTGTTCTTCTTCTGCTTCCGGCGGCGGCGGCGCCGGTCGCTCTCGCGTGCTTTCTTCTTATCGGCGACGGATCCACCATTACTCTGCAGATCTGACTTGATGTAACCGCCGTTAGCCTTGGGAGCGGTGGTGGCGGCCTCACTAGCAGAATCCGATACGGCCATGGTTTCGCGCGGAATTCGAGTAAGATGAGGAAGTAAGAGAAACTCGGAGGATTCGTTTTCGCCGATCCTTCGATAATATAGGACCCTTATTTATTAATATAAAGGAAATTTACATACTTACCACTCAATTCTTATGAATTTACATATTTCAAATCAACATTTTAATTTTTTACAAATTAAACCCTTTTTTGTGTTTGAAAAGATGTGTCAAAAGATAAATTGCACTTTCTTCATAATTTTACCTTCAATTCAATAAAAATCTGGATATTTATTAAAATTCATTGGGAGAACAAATTTAACAGATTTACGATTTATGAATTGACTAAAGCCTACTACTTAACGCTAAATCATAATTGCAGCCAAACACCCTGTAAGCCATAAGCTCAAACACATACCAAAGGATTCTTATGACTAAAAAAAATGGAAAATTTACATACATACCATATGATTACTATGTAATTATATATCTAACTCTTTAAATTTGATATTTATATCTATAAATTTATACAAAATTACTGATATTTCATTTTTAAAAGAGATATTAATGGCAATATTCTTTATACGATGTTAAAAATTTTAAAGCTATGGTTATATAGATGGAAATATTGATAGTAGAATTCAAGTTGGCTGAGGTGAAGGAATGTTTTGGGCCTATTGTGTGATAGAAAAGTGCCGCTTAGCCTGGAAGGAAAATTTTATAAGATGGTGAGACATGCAATGCTCTATGGTGCTGAATGTTGGCCTTTAAAAGAGATGCATAATACTAAGTGTTGCCGAGATGAGAATAGTTAGGTGAATGAGTGGCTTTACATTTAGAGACAAAATGTGAAATGAACATATTCGTGATAGGATTGGTGTAGCCCCAATGATGGACAGAATTATAGTCTTCTTAGATGGTTTGGTCACATTAAACGTTGACCATCGGATGATCTGATTAGGAGAGTAGATGCTTTAGATTTGACTTGTGTTAAAAAAGACAGAGATAGACCTAGAAATACTTGGACTTATTGTATAAAAAATGATCATAATTTGTTAAAATTAAATAAAAATATGACACTAAATAAGACGGAATGTAGAAAAATGATTCATGTAACCGACCCTACTTAATGGGATTAAGGTTTTGTTGTTGTAGTTATTGTTGTTAAAAAATTTTAGAATGTATTTAAATATGAATATTTATGTTTTACATATTTAAATTTATAAGAATTGCGTGATATGCATGTAAATGCCCCCAAAAAAAATTATAATTACGTATCTATGCATAGTTTCATTAAATTATATAATAACGATCACAAACAAATCCATCTCAAGTTAGTCAATTATATTATGATCATGATTCATGATCAATGTTAAGGCCATTATCTTCATTTGAGATGACTGCAATATATAGAGAAGCGATAAAAAAATTATATTGCACTTATCACAAAATAAATCAACAAATTTCAGATATATCATAATGAAAAGTTAGAAGATGTTAAATATATAACACCCAATTTCTGTCATTATATACCTAACACCTAAATTTCAATTTTTACATGCATACAACTTTACCGTTACATGAAAAGGTATAGTACTTTTTAAAAAGTTAAAATATTGATATTTTTATGTGATATAAAAATTTTGAGCAGTATAAATACAAAAAAAAGTAAAATTTAAGAGTCAGATATGTTGACACATAAGAATTGAGTGGCATGCATCTAAATAACACTAAAAATTTTGGTCACCACATTTTCATTTTTTTTTCTTCTTTAAGAGGAATTATTACGTCCGATGTCTGCATCATTGAGCAACGATAATGATCCAGCTGCGTGAATTGCACAATAATGTGGTCGGATTAACACACTTGTCCGGACGTACGATTCACCGAACATAATAATTTTCCCTTAAGTGAAAAATTATTCGGTGCAGACGTATGACACATCTTGTGTCCGGCGTTAAATGAATTTTTTTTTTAAAAAAAATTAAGTGGGGACCACTCCCATACACTTTTTGATAAGGAGTAGTTTTAATTGATTCACCTTACGCAAATTTACGTACGATAAACGTACCAAATAATTTTTCTTTTTAAGGGGCTTCAGACATTTTCCTTCAACAAGATGGGATTTTTCCACAGCAGAACACACACACACACACAGATATATATATATATATATATATATATATATATATATATATATATATATAAAAAAAAACAGAATAAGGCATCATCATCAGGGGGGAATTAAATTATGTCTAGGTAAATATTTGGTAATTTCACCGACCCTAAATTATAGTGCTGGCTCCGCCATTAATCATGACCAAATCCAACCTCAACCAACCCCTTGATTCTACCAGTAGCTTAGTCCTCATATTAACATATAATAAGCTATTTTACTGTATCATCTAATGGAAAACAAAGTATATACAAATAGACAAACAAAAATTTGTCCATAAACCTACATTTCTCATATAAGCGTGCTTGTAAGCTGCAAATGGAGATAAAAAAAAACTGTGAAAATAAAATTATTTTTTTAAAAAATAAAAAAAGAATTGATGTGAAAGAATGTGAATGTATTTGTTGTAAAGGAAGCAGGAACTTTAACCAAAACCATGGAAGCTTGTGGATGTATTGGAAGTTGAAGTTGCTGGTAACTTTAAAATGGCCACAACAGCAGATACCAAGGCAAAAATGGCAGCCAGTGCAAAGGCAGGGATGTTACCCCCTCCAAAAATAGCATCCCAGGGCCCAGCACCAAGAGAGACAATCATCTGTTAACATAAAGGAAAATTCACATATCTCACGGCTAAACTTTTTCATATTTACGTACATAACAATTTGCTGTTTTAAATATATGCATCAAAATGTGTATTTTAGTAATAAAATGTGTAAATATCAATCTTTACGTGTGAGATGTGTCAATTCATAAGAATTGTGTGCTATGTATGACCCAAATATAAAATGCACTGGTGAGCAACTAAATATGGACCCATGCTTTATCAAAAGTTCATGGTAATTGCAATTTGTAGAAGGCTTGTTAGGATAGATAACAAGTGAGAAAAATAATATTAAATTCAAGACAGTTTACCTGTTTCTCACTTTCTTGCAACCTGAAACCTTCGATTTCTCATATTAAGTTTCCTGCTTTCCTTATATGTTTGGATTAATTTAAGCAGGCTGAAATATTTTCTAAGACTCTAAATATTATATATATATATATATATATATATATATATATATATATATATATATATATATATGAATTAATGACTAATAATATTAAACAATGGGCTTAAATTATAATTTAAAAAGAGTAAAAGAAATTTATGGAATAGTTATACTTTTCAATAAACTTGAAAGATTAATAGTTTAGGTATTATGTGAAATTTAAAAATTATTATAATATTTAATATATGATAACCAATTGAACATAATTAGATCAAGTGATTAAAGTTTATTGATGGATGTTTTATGAATTAAGTAATAAACAAAAGAAGAAAAAGATAGTAAAGATCGGGAATCAAATTACCTTGATATCGACATAAGTGCTCTTATTTTTAGATTAAGGTAATAACATTTTGTTTCTTCTATACCACTTGCATTAGAATGACATTTATTTGAACATCGTGATATTGCAACTATCACACGATCATTTTGTTCTACTACACCATCATTTAGTTATACTTATTTATTATAGATTGAATGGTCAATATTGGAGGCGACTACTAATTGAGGCTAGAATTGGCGAGTATAAGCTAGTGACTGCTTATCACTCACAAAGTAGAGTTGATGTGGTGGAAAACATCATTTGAGGTGGGGATTGACCCTACAACCCCAAAGGCGAATTAGATTGATTAGATAAAAGATGGCATTATGGTTTGATTTTGACTTCCACCACCACAAGTTGTACTAAATTACTAACTTATCCAAATGCATTGTTGAAGGTGACAAAAGGTACAATCCCCTCATCCCTAGCAAGAAATAAGGATGCCAATTGAGCACATATTGTTAACAAAATTCACTTTAATATTGTACCCAGATTTTCCCACCTCAATGTTATTTACCAACAAACAAAATGAGATAAATGTGCCCCTTTGAGATCAAAATATCAAAGGGGATAGAGTTGACGATCCATGAATTATTAACAAATGGCACCACAAGCTCATTAGTTAGTAGTTGTTTTGATGTGTGAAGACAATCGCTAATAGCTTTAAATCTGTCATTAATTATGTGATCACCCTGCTATTGCTCAAAGGATTGGTTGTAGATCAAATTTAAGTTTTACGAGATGCAAATCAAGGATCTCTAATAGCAGTATTCTAGGAGTTGCACGTGTTTGTCATTGAAGAAGAAGAACCTATGAGATAAAACCAGTTGACGTGCGAAGGATGCCGATTAGTCGGGGACATTCTAATAGGTGTTGATATCCTTAAATGAAATTTTTTTGCAAGTCAGTGAATGCCGGAAGGTTCCCCACTAAAAACAAGTTGTGTGCTAAAAAATATTTCTACAACTTATGGAATTTGAGAGCTACATGTAATTATCACAAAAAATCAGAAAACACATTAAAAGTTTCACCTGAAAAGCCTCTGAGTGGGAGAGAATAAAGATAATAAATCTGGTATAGGTTCAAATTCACATAAAAAATGCCTACTTCGAAGAAGTTGGAGGGATTTTAAATTAATTTGTCACTTAAGCAATTAAAATGAGAGTATCGATAGAGACATGCTAAGATTGATGACCATAAGTGTAAAATGAAAACACAAACTAACTAGTGCAACTAAAGACAATAACATCATCAATTGACTATAATGTGAATATCTCTATGAAGGTAAAAGCTACAATGCATCACTGGATGAAGTCTAAGAACATCTTCCCTTCAAACGGGTATTATGAGTGTCAAGTATCTTGGTCATCATACATTAACTGCAACACACAGCATTCCACATGGCTAATTGTGTATAAATATGATAACCATTTAGAACACAGCGTATATTATATTTGCGTTAAGCAATTATGATACAACCTCACCTATTGCGATGAGCAGATTTTTGTTAACAATGACACAATAAGCATCTATGATGACGAGGAAACTTTTTCAAAGCCAAAAATCCTACCATATGTTCTCATGTGGAGCCAGATTGTGCTAATAATTGTTCACTCAGAGCCCTCAATTTTGCCGATCAAACTTGACGGTGAGTTTGCCAGGGGGTAGGGGAAGTCCCCTTGCATTGGGTTCGGAGGCACCGCCCTTGAATTTTTTTTCTTTTTTTTTTTTGTTTATGCACATAGAGCCCCAGCGCCGAATCAGTAACGCCTCAGCGCTGAGCCAGTAGCGTTCCGGGCCTGAAAGAGGCCACCACATCGCTACTCCAAGTTTCAAAGCCCGAGAGCACGACACTACATCACTTGGATGCAACACCACAACGCCTGTTGGAGCATCGAGGTGCCGCGATACTATAGTGACACCACGACGCCAATAGCCAAAGTTGAGTCATTCTCCGATTAAAGTTTTGGCTTTGCCGATTGGATGGAATGTGATTTTGATTTCCCTTATGCAAAAGAGAGGAAAGGAGCGTTCTGAAGTATTCCAAATTTGGAGGGACTTGAGTGTGGTGTAATGTGTCCAATTCTCTTCATTTTTTTTCATAGCAAATTTCTTGGTGTGGTATGATTGCGTGGTTTTTACTGTTCTCAAGTTTTTTCATGTTAAATCTTGTGTTCTTGGTGTATTATGTATTTTCTTGTTTTCTATGCTTTTGTTCAAACTTTCGCTTTGGATCTCTAGATTCTGTTTCGACGTATTATTCATCATCTCTCACAACAGCATATAAAGTGAATATGAGAATTAATTCTCCCAAAGACAAAATCCTATCATATGAAGTGAATCAGAGCATTACTCTACAATGTTCCTTGGCATATTTTAAGAGTTCATTCATAAAAATTTTGTTAGAAAAAACATCTTATCATCAAAATTTGATAAAAGATTGTATGCCTGTGCCTCCACCTACTCAACCCATCTAGATCACAGCCGACAGATAGCAATAATCACAAATCTACAAATAAAAATGTCAAAGGAGGCAATATTAAAATGGGAAGAGTGCACGCACACAATATTCATTACTATATCTAAATTAGAACAACACAAAATATTATTCATTAGAGCTCCAATGAGGTGAATACCGATGCACACCAACACTTAATATTCATTATTATAGCTCAAATGAGGTAAACACTAGTCTACCAAGTTCACAATGAGTAGAGCCTGAAAACTAAAATTTTGAGCATCCTTGAAGCATGTGTGAACTTAGCAAAGAATAAGAAATGAGTCGAACTAAATGCATATCTCAAGTTTGTTCAATTCTTATTGCTTTAAAATAACTACAATAGAGTAATAAGAAAATATTCTTGCTTAAGCCAATGTATAATATCAACTGTATGTAGCGCAAACATGGCCATTTGGAATATGCATAGAGTGGCAGCATGCACAACCATGATATAATGCATTAGATCTTGCCTCGGTGGTTGTCATGCCATTTTGATCCCGTTTAGAGACCAGTTCAACTGAAATAAACTGAAATAGATGGCAACTTCATATTGCTAGGTGCCTTTAGATGTTTGCTATGCATCAAAGATGTCCATGACCAGATGAAGTTTTTTATGATCCTAACAAAACAAATTTCAAAACCAAAATCTAGTCTAATGATCCATTTTATGCATGATTTTAGACTTGGAGACACCTTAAAATTTAAAACTCAAACTAAAATTATGTTGAAATAATAATAAAACCATTTAAAATTTACAACTCTCACACAATTGACCTGCTTAGATTCTAAATACACATGCATACATTCATAAATATTTTCATATTTATTAATATTGTATTGCATTTATTTAATCTATTGTGCAAAAATGTAATGGGCATGTGTATAGGTATGTTTGTGTGAACCCAAGTGTGGTGGGCTGACTTGTGGGCTAACCATGGCTGTTCAAACCCCTAGGGTCAGCATAAGTAGTGAGAAAATGGGTAAGTGACCATGTAAAAGAGTGGAAAGAGTGAGTGAGTGGGATATGTGGTTAGTTACCAAAATAACAAGGTAATGAGAAGTTGGGTTGGATTCTATGTGTTATAACTTTTATTTAAAAATGCTGTGCGGAAAGAAATATAAGTTATATTGTAAAAAAAAATTCGAAAAATTTTAGAGTAAGACTCAAATGATGGAGGGGCTTGGTCCACTTGACTTAGGTGAGCTTATGATTTATATTATTTTCTATGTTCGATTTTTCTGTGTTTTCTTTTGGCAAAGTGTTTATTTGTTGTTAAGAAATATTTTGAATTGGTTTTCTCTTTTTTCTTCCATTTTTTAAACTAATTTCTTTCTCAATCACCTTTACAAAGGTTGGTCGAAATTCTGCCTAATCTCACCTAGATAGGGTTTTGATTTCATTTGATACCCAATCCGCTTGAAAAATACCAAAATTTCTAGGGTTGATCTAAATACCTCGTAGATTAATTTTCAGAAAAATTTCACCCATTTATTTGTGTTCTTTTTCAGACCAAAAATCCAAAAATAAAACCATAGTACAAACATAAAAATAAAGAAGAAAACGTCAGCTAAATGCTTATCTTTTAAAGTGGTTTCAAACTCGGTCTGTTTCCCTTCTTCCTCTTCTCTTTCAATGTCAAATAGATAAATAACAATCCTAATCAAATTTGTAATCGCTTATTTTTTTCAAACTCCAAGAATAACTAACAAGACACGCTACTTGCTTTCAGCGAGGAAAAAAAGAAAGCTGGTAATGACAATAAAGCCTGCTAAACAGGATTTTATAAGTGAAATTGATAAGCAAGAATAATATATTTTTCCCGTAGGAAAGATCAAATATAAAAGGTAGCCCAAAATAAGATAGAATGTGAGGAATTCTTCAACCAGTTTTACAACTCAGACAAAGACTTCCCCATACGGTTATGCATCGTCTCAACCACCCATTTATGATAGCACAAAGCTTGAGTTAGAGAACAGCTTAAAAGCAAATTTTCATTGAGACAGAAGTTAAGAACATGTTGGCAAAGTTGAATTATAAGTTCTAAACTTAAGCAACGTTAGTAGCAGCTCTAAAAACCAACTTAAATGGAGAAAATTAGCATACCTGAGGAACAACAATTGCAAGGTTTAAAACGCCAGTAGCCAATCCTGAACATTTACAGTTGATTTACCACAGTTCAGATCCAAACTGAAAAGCAGTCTATATTGGAAATGGTTGGGCATTACAAACCTTGTCCGCCTCCCGTATCGGCGGTCAACTCAGCAGTAACAGAAAATGGTACGCTATATGTTATCTGCAACGTGCAAAAACAAGAAATGAGTTCTCCAATCGAAAGAAAGGGCATCCACGCCATAGTAGCAAGAAGATATGCTTACAGCTAAAGGAAATCCAAGAAGTGAAAAGATGACTAATGCGGCAACCTTAATGCCCTTGTTCGCTCCAATTATATGTTGAATTCCTTTGGAATGCTCACTGAAAGACAAAAAACTTACAATTGTTGTTGCGGCCATGCACACAAAAACAATGACATTGCTCAAAGCCCAAAGAAGTTTTGCACCCATTCTCTGACACATTGGCTCGATTAGGAGCGAAGCCACGCCTAGGACAACCTGATTAGAGATTTAGATTGTTTATAGCTTCATTCAGGTAATGTATCTATTTGTTCAAGCACATATATGTACACACACAAACATATACATATACATATAGATGAACATATGTATGTACATATGTATGTACATATATATCTACATATAGATGTACATATATATGTACATATGTATGTACATTATATATATATATGTATATATATATATATATATATATATATATATATATATATATATGTATATATATATATGTATGTATGTATATATATGTATGTATATATATATGTATGTATGTATGTATATATATATGTATGTATGTATGTGCATACATATATAGGCACTAAAATATTGTGCAAATGATAGCACATGGATCCTTACAGAATTCAATAGTAAACCAAAAGCACCTTCTCTAACACCATTTTGATAAGCTTCCGTTTCATTTGCATTCCCCTTTGGATTCCCATGGTAGACTTCACGTCCCATCCAGTCAGTATCAAAAAGGAAAAAAGGGAACCATGACAACTGTTTATATAAGATATGGCGGCAGTTATAACTTAGAAATAAATAATTAAACAAGAACATAATTTGCTCTAATCAACAATATCTAAATTGAGAAAGAAATATGAAAGTAAAATATCAAGGGAAAAAATAGAACATGGAACTTTTTAAGCCTACTAGTAGACAAGAAATTGAAGTCCCCAGTGAAATAGGCAATGCAGAGAGACGTACCCAGGAAAGAGCCATCACAATGAGCACTGAATGCATTCCTGGTGGCAAATGCCTCAAACTTGTCAAAATGTTGACTAGGACTGCTGATGGGCCATCTTTAAAAGCTTCGATCTCATCCTTTTCAACATTAGAATTGAATACTGAAATATCACCATGGTCAGCTTTATAAACTCCCGCATTGTTTTCGTAAGTCTGACCAACATCTCCCATTTCAAATGTCTTATTTGGTAAAACAAAGCCATTTCGCTCAGTTTCCTGCAGTAAAGGGGCAGAATCGGATAGCAATCGAACAGGTCTAGCTCCAGGTGCAACTTCTTCAAAGCCATTTTGTTGATTATCATTCAGTAGTGGGGATGAGTTCGGCAACCTTTGGAAAGAACTAACTTCTAGTGGAACCTCTTTAGCAAAATATATGGTCACCAGCATACAAAACATGAGAAAGGCCTGGCATTAGAAACAAAAAAAAAGTCTACTTAAAATGTTGTTTTGGGAATTAGATCAAACTAAAAATAGCAAACCCTCATAACCTTCCTAAATTTTACGCTTCATAATAAGTTTAGACGAAACCGGAGAGAATTTTAAGGAACTGTATCACACACATCCAAGAGACATTACATAGAAGTTTTGGAATAATAACATGTAATGGCACCAACATGAAAATTCAGTTTAAATTTTCTGGTTTTTATAAGGTAAAAATAAAATCAGATTAGATACAGAAAATTTAAAAAGTAGTAAGAAAAAAAGATGGTCCAGCCCCCATCCAGCCTATCATTGTTCTTCATCTTCGTGCAGACATGAAAACAGCAGGAAAGGATGCATAGCCCTCTCTCCAACCACATCGTCCATGTTGTCTACCATGATAATGCTTTCTCCGACCTCTCACAAGACAAACAGGAAGAGAAATACGGTTATCAGAGGAAAACCAGAGCCTCTCTAATCCCTATCTTGTTATTCTCATTCTATTGAGAGTTTCCTGCACTAAAAGAACCAAATTTAGTTCCTTCTCCTTCAATCTCTCAGTTTCATTGTTCATCGACCCTTCCAAGCATCTTGGCCTTTGTCATCAGTAGAGAATCCTCCAGCATCGTTCACCAACCTAGTTGTTGCAAGGGGGGATCCTTGAAACCACAAATTGGCCTCGGGCTATCAGGCCGACGTCTACCACACAATTAGCTCACTTGAAGTTAAAGGATGTCCCTAGCTTTCCATTGCAATAAGATGCCCTAGGTTGTTTTATGAGTCTCAACGCTACATACGACAAGGTCAAACTCAAAATTTGAACAAAAATCAACCGTTAAGAAACAACTGAACACCAAATTTTATGAAACAACCATATGTCAAGTTGAATGATACATCAATAGAGATAGTCAACATGACATACCTAAGCAGCAACATCAACATCATTTGACACCAGTAGGAGTATATCATCTCATCAACTAGACGCATTGCACGCAAATGGGCGATTAAACTTCCGCATATTCAATCTTAATGAGTAACAAAAACTTATAACCAAGTGTAAACGAGCTGAGTTTGAGTGAGTTGATTGTATGTTTGTATTTAGCTAGTTTAAAATTTAGTGTGTGCATATTTGGCTTGTGTTTGAAATTTGCCTATGAACATGATCATGTTCGGCAAGTTAGATTTCAAACCAAAAATTAATCAAACAAAAGCTAATTTCAAAATAATGAAAATAAATGAGCAATGAGCCACACACAATGGAATTAATTTTTTTAATCTATAAAATCAACAAAATTATAAATTAATACTAACATACATATATATATATATATGTGTGTGTGTGTGTGCGCGCGTGCGCGCGCGTGCATATACATATATAGATATGTATGTATATATACGTGTGTGTGATTTTATTTGTCTCAAACTAATGACGAGTCGAACAACATCGAATGAAGCTTTATTCTAACTAAAAGCTAATTTGAAAACTGAGCTCAAAACATTGTTCATGTTTGGGTTTCTCATTTAACTGACTAATCAAACATAAGCGTCTTAACAAGTCAAACATAGGTTATTCAGAAATGACACTTTTTTTAACTCCCTATTTAAAATAATTTTTTTAATTACAAAAATTCCCCTAACTAGATTTTTTTTAATAATCACAAAAAATATCTATTAAACACTTCATGATTGTAAATATTCCCCAAAAGATTTTAAATTCATGAAAACAAGGTCTTTAACTGAAAAAAAAACACTTATAATTCATTGAAATTTTATTGAAATTCAGGAAAATATAAGAAAATTTATATCCTCTTCACAGATATCATTATGCAATTTCTATTTTAATGTTACTTAAAAGGTTTTATAATGCTTAACATAATTAATGGAATCTTCTTGAAAATTATACAACATTCACTAATATATATATATATATATATATACCTAAAAAAAAGAGCCAATATGTGTTTTTAAAATAAAGTTTCAAAAAATGCATCACCACATTAAGAAATTCTTCAAGATTGTGTCAAGGCATCGGAAAAGCCACTTGTCAAGATAAATGTTTTAAGGGCTCTAGGACCACTTCATTTTGAAAACATTCATGCATAAAATTTAGAATTGATACAAGGATTTTATGAACTTTATACAAGAAGAGACTTGAGCATCAATAATGACTTTAATTTATAGGAAAACCACAAAATTTGCCTGAAACTTCGTCCTAAGGGGTGATATGAAAGCAACTTCAGGTTCCAGTTATGAGGTGATAAATAGCCTACTCAATTATTGCTTTAAGGAGTGATGCAATTTCAAATTAAGTTCACTCTAAGTGATATAAAACCTATATCAACTTCTATCTCAAGAAGTAAACACCAAATTAGTTATATACTAAAAGACAGACCAATGAACCACTATATTTTAAGAAAAGTCTCTTGAAGTTGAGATTGGCTTTTCTTAAAAGATGATGGTTCATGGGCATATCTAAGAAAAAACATCATAAAAGATAATAAAGTGTTTTACCGACCATTTCACTACATCCTATTTTGGTTGGTCCATATATGATTATCTTGGAAGAGAAATAAATGTTTATTGACTATAATTATAACCAAAGACCACTAATTCAAAAGCTGCAAATTCACAACAAACTAAATGGATCAATACAAATTGTCACAAGTCTTGGCTTAGCATTACAGCACAACTTCATAATTTGAAGCTATATTATCATAGCCGAGGCTCCCTGATCATTTAGACTAAAGTTGGCCCAATAAAATAGAGACTAACCTAAGATTTTGATAGGGGCCTCTCGTACATTTTCATTTCCATGCCTCATATAAACAAAAAGACTGGAGCCATTAACAAAAAGCAAGTATTTAAAAGCAATATCCACATGATATTCTTAATCAAGGGACCCAACAGAATATAAAGGTATTTTGCACACACCAAAGTCTAGATAATCATATCTAAATAAAGAGAAATTATTATAAGGGCTTGCATCCAAAAAAAAAAAAAAGATTAAATCCCATGTTTAAATAAAGCTTGACGTGCTAACCAAAAGAAACTTAGTTATATCAATCTAGTTTCTAAGAAAAGATCTAAGATTTTTTTCATTGAGATATATTTTCAAAGAGAAATATCAAATCCACGCTCTTCGTTGACAGTAGTATATACAAAAAAGACATACAGATGCTAGTTTCTCAATCGTTTGCTTTATAACATCAACAAAATCACGACTAATTGTTAGCCAATCTCACTATCAACTCTAATCATTTACCCTTACCTTTTTGTTTCAATGATAAAGTGGTTTCATTGCGACATCTTCTTTGCGCTCTAGCATAGATATTAGAATATGAGCAGCTCAAGTCCATTTAACACAACAAGCATACCATGAGTTTATTTTATGATATGTTACAAGCCTATAAAAATTTGTGCTTCAAGGATCCAAATTCAAATGAATATCTCTAAAAATGTTTAGCAGCCAAGGATATGAGAATTAAACTATGCATAGACAAGAAAATAACCGACCAACCCCATCATCCTTCCCCGCTGAACATGCATAGGTAACAAAAGTTGGAACTTGATAAGTGCATTGGTAATATGGAAAATCCTTCACTCAGCTAATTGGCTAAACGCATGTTAGATAAAATATAAAAATGCTGGCTTCTATTAAAACAGAGGGTTTATAAAGTGAATTTTTCCAATTCAGGTTTATATTTTAATTTAACCGCTTTTATTATAAAGGTGCTAACACCAAATTACCAAACACCACGAAAAATGTTTGGTGAATGTTCAATCTATATTTGATGCATCCACTGACCAAGACCCAAATTGTTGCTACAACACAAGTGCTAACAACAGATTGCAAACTGCCATCACAGGTTTAATAAAGGTCCAACGGATTTAATGTGGCGGGGGAAGACTTCTGTGAAAGCTAAGGGAAATGTTTAAAAGGATAAATAGGAATGATTTAGAGTAAATTGGGGTGTTTGGATAGGATTTGGTAGGGTGAAATAGAGAGGAATACTAACTTAGTCAAAATTGGATAGAATTGACCAATGTTACGAATTTTGTTCCAGATTTTCAAATACAGAAAAAAAATAAAAAAAGCTCCACTAGGAAATGATTGAAAACATCACAAAGTTTATATCTAAAAATTGTTATAATTTTTTCTATTTTTTTATATTTTTTTGACAATTAAATTTGGAGAAAGAGAAACAGGGAATTGCACAGAAAAAAAACCTTTTTTTTTTTTTTGGGCTGAACAAAAATACAAGGAAATGGGTGAAATTTATATGAAAATTAATCTACATGTGATGTAGAATAATTATAAAAATTTTGATATTTTTATAAGCGGATTAGGTGACCCAAATGAAGTCAAAACCCTAACCACGTAGAATTATGTAAAATTCAAACCAACTTATGTAAGGGGATTAAGATGGGACTTTGGTGGGCTAAATATGAGAAAAAAAAATAATTTAAAAAGTTAAAACATTCCTTAACAATAATTAAGCATTTCATCAAAAGAAATCATAGAAAATTTTGAACTAAGAAAATAATATAAAATACTAAACTCACCAAAGTCTAGTGGTGGGTAATGACACCAAACCACTCCCCCTAAAGAAACCGCCAAGCCCTTCCATGATTCGAGTTTTCCTCTCAAATTCTCATAATAATACACATCACTCACATCACTCCACACAACATATTTAACTAAAATTTACAACACAAATAAACCTACGCAACTCCTCATTAGACCACTACTTTGTCAATTGCCCACTTCTCCCACTTATTCACTCTCTACTCGCTTACGTGGCCACTCATCCGCTTCCCCGAAACTATGACAGACCGTAGGGCTTGACCTCACATGGTTAGTCCACAAACCAACCCATCACACTTGGGCTCACACAAATTAACCTATACACTGCCCATTACACAATTTGCAAAAAATACATAAAATAAATATAATACAACATAAACATACATATATGAAAATATATGAAATAACTATTAAATTCTCCTCATTTGTGTAATAATTGTAAGTTAGAAATAAATAAATAAATAATAATAATAATAATAATTGAATAGGTGTGTCCCTAAGGTTTCACCTTTAGGAGTCGAAGAAGTTATGGTTTCCTTGATCAGACCAACAGAGGTAGAGCAAGAGAAAAAGCACTGAGATCAAGAGTAGGAACAAAAAAGCACAGTCTAAGGAAGAAACCCTAGCCGAGGGAAGAGGAAGAGGAACTTCACGTCTGACACCAATGTCAAGCCGCAGAAAGTGCGTCGTGTTGAACGCTAAACGAAGGGAGGAAGGTGAAGATCGATTCGACATGCGGGTTGAAATCAAGTCACGCTCAAAGTAAGGAGCATGTGGGTGTGCGGGATAATGGGGGCCGAACCAAACTCTGTAAGCAGGTTGTTATTGTTGACCATCATTTTAGTGAAGTCTTAGGCTGTCCCTCCTGAGACCACCAGGATGCGGCGCACACAGGGTCTTTCTTGGCCAATCACAACGGGCCTAGTGCGGAACCGCGCCTCAATGAGAGCTGATGGCCCACAGGCCGAATTTGTATAAGAGCCTCGCATGAAGTGATCCAGCCTCCAGGCTCAGCATTCTGAGAAATTTAAGTACTTGTCTGTATGAAGGGTAGAAATGAAGTTACAGTAGAAATGAGCAGCGCCTAAGTGGAAAAGCCCACTAAATGACGGTCGGTCATGCAGCATATGAATTCCAATGACATTTTTGGCCGTGAGTCGGCGGACTTGTCCGGGACGGCCTCCGGATAGTAAGCAGATACACGGATGAGTCGGGACGTCGACTTTAGCCTTAGGAAGCGTACACGTATTCGTTGTGATTCCGTGCGCGAGTCATTAGCACGAAAACCGATGCGCATTTTTTTAAAAAAAATTTGCGGGACGTGAATCCGGGCTCGACTCAGGTTTAATTCAGGTCCAAATTGGGCTATTCACCCCAGCCCATTTGTTTCTTTTAAATTCAAAATTTTAAATTAATTTAACATTAATTAATTAGGGAGGAATTTAATTTGGCGCCCAAATGCGTCAATAAATACATGCGGGATGGCTTCCTCCTCCCCATTCGATCATTAGCCCTCCTCCCTGTTCGAGCGCCCTGCACCAAGATCCCTCCTCCTCATTCAAGATCAGCCCTCCTCATTCAAGATCAGCCCTCCTTCTCCCTGTTCGAGCATCCCGCACCGAGACCGAGCTAACCCTTCTTCTTCCTCTTCACGCCGAAGCCAACTCGTCTGCTCGATCTTGTCTCTCGCACCGCAGAGGCCCCATTCGTCTCTCGATCGCCCGTCTCCCTCACGCTCGCACAGAAACTCCTTCGCCCCAGCCTCGCTAGCTCGAGAACCCTCACTCGGCTCGCCACCTTCTCCCCGCACGCAACACCGACGCCTGCTTTCGCTCGCACTCGCCTCACCTGTTCCTCCTCTTTGCGGCACCTCTCCCTGCGAACAGAAACCCTACACACGACTCGTCTCCTCCTCACGCCGAACGACCTTGCCTCTCCGCACCAAAGCCGAAGACCGCTCGTCCTCGCTTGCCCCCCACTCGACCGCTTCCTCCTCTGTATCGAAAGTCGAAACCCACCTGCTTCCCGTGCTCGACGCCACAGCCTCGCTCGCCCCAGCCACGCTCGCCCGAAGTCCCTCTATCTCGACCGCTCGCCTACGTCACCCTGCCACATCTCTTCTTCACTCGACTGAAGCTACCGGATCCCCACCGTCTTCTCCTCACACCCATTAAGCTTTGTGGCAGAGGTCCTTGTGCTTTCACATCAGGAGGTAATAATTTCATTTCGTTTTCTTCTGCTTCTTCATTTGCCTATGCTCACACACATTCACGTCAGTAGGTCACAATTTCATTCATATGGAGCAATATATGTGGATTGAATATCATAAGGCATGAATTTACTGCTCGCCATTTGTTTGCTTGTTTACCAGTTCTCCTGATAAGAGTGCTTCAATGTGATACTTAAGCTTCATTTATTTATTTATTATTATTATATCTCGCGCAATCTCATGGTGCTGAAATTATATGAAATACATGTCTCAGCTTTTCATTCTCTCTGTTTGAATCTTGCCTTGAGGAACTTAGCTCCTCACATGTTAAACTCAAGGAAGGCTGAAATTCCTACGTTCATATGCCTATAATTCACCTGATTCTTCTCAGTCAAGGACGAAATACATACATGCTACACAATTCATATGTATTTACATACTCAACACCCAAACTTCAATTCTTGCATACTACTCGATTTTTTATTTATTTATTTATTTACATATCAGCACCTAAACTTAAATCTTAGGTTGCCACAAGATGTTACAATTCATGCCAAACTATTCCTAAGCATTTACATGCCTTACACCTGAACTTTATTTTTTTTTGCATTTATACCACCCAATATTTCAACTATTTTGGAGTCATTACTGGTGTCGATTTTGAGCTATTTAAGTGATGATTTGGGATGATTTTTGGGACTGATTTGTGACTTTTTTTTTGTTACGTGATTTTAGGACTGATTTATGACTGTTTTAAGTATCATTTTGGGCCTGATTTTTTGGAACAACTTGGGCACGATTTTGGGCTGATTTGGGATCTTTGTATTCGCTGTTTTAGAAGAGATTTTGGGCTGATTTCTTGGTTGATTGTCCATTGATTGGAGTTGTTTGAAAGTGTTGTTGTGGGCCGCACTCTTGGGCCTGTTTTAGTGACTTGAGGGCTACACTTTTGGGCATCATTTCATGACTCTTGGGCTTTATTTTTCGATTCTATTTGGTGGCTTTTTATCTTTTTTTTTTTTGTTTATGATGAATTGGAGAACTCTTGGGTCGATCAAAACGCTGTCTTGGAGTAGATTTAAACAATCTTCTTGGAGGCCGGTTTAGTTACAATTTTTGAAAAATTTAAACGCTTTCTCGGTCGACTCACATGACGTTTCCTCTGTTTTGTTAGGCTTTGAAAGTGGGCGACCTTCTCCTTTCATTTGTTTTTTCTTCGTTTGTTAAAATGGTTAAGTCACAAAAGGAGAATTTCGATTTAACTCGAGGAAGGATAGTCACTCTAATCACTTCAAGACACGAGTTAGAGTGTATGCTTCCTGGACGCTCAAGAAGCACACGCCATGGGTAGAGTCACCCACCTAACCTTAACTACGGACTTCCTAAACCTCAGGTGCACGCCCAGGTGAAACCTCCTTTACCTGATCGCGCGATATCTTCCTGACGCCAGAAGCACACGCCCAGGTGAGTCACCCACCTAACCTTAACTGCAGTACTGCTTAAGCCCAGGTGTAGAGCTTAGTTGAAACCTCCTTTCACCTAATTCACGAGCATACGTTTTCTAAACCTAGAGAGCACGCCTCAGGTGAGTCACCACCTAACCTTAAGCGTATGACTTCCTAAGCCTGGGAGCACACCCATGTAAGAGCCGCATCCACCTAACCTTCAAACGCACGAATGAACCAGACACCGACCCTAATTCACATGGTCGATCAAGACACTGCACTGCAGAATGCACCGAGGCTGGTTCAGCCTGGATTAAATCAAATGTGGATTCCTTACATGAGCTTAACCAATATTGAACCCGATGCTCAGGATTGAAGCTCGAGCATTACAGCTCGAATCCTCACGCGATTCGGGACATTTGTTTCACACATATGCACCACCGGACTGGTGTGAGTCGCGAGTGCCAGGTGGCGAGAGCGATGATAATAATGCTGCATGTGTCTTCTGCGAAGGATACGAGGGATAATTAGAATAGTATCTCCCAGCCTCGAGGACCTCTATAAAGGGAGAGGAAAGGACCGATGATACTATTCACCGACTCTTCGGTTAGAGTGTTTCCCAGGTGATCTTAGATCGTCGATAGTCTAACACGATTAGAGTGATTAGCGCATGTGCTATATTACTTTTACAAAATATTTACTAAAAACAAAAATAAATAAAAATCTCTTTGTCATTAGTTAAAAAAGCTCTACATGAAAACTTAAACAACTTTTGCATGAAAATCGAAGAATTTTTTTACTTATAAAATATATAAAGGTCCACAGTTAATCGACTTGAGTTAGGTTAAGAATCACTCCTCCTAGATCGTCAGGTTAGTAATTCTTATCCAAGAGGTCGGATAAGATACTGTGATCCATTCCGAGCACCACCTTTCCATACGTCCTATACTTCCGTCTTGAAATTTCATATGTCACTACGAGTTTTGTTTGCGATTTCGTGTCCGGTTTTCTCGCTCTGCATACTTCGTCTACAAGTATATTTAATTCCATTACAAGTCATACTATGCTTGCAATACAAATTATACTAACTGATAACGGATGCCTGAGTACGCTTTTACGGTTTATTTACTACTGATTTTTTTTACCGCAATCCACTTTCTTGCGCTTTCTTTCACAGCGATTTCTTTGCTGATTTACTTTCTCTCAGATGCAAAGCGAAAAAACAACAAAACCCGAAACATTGAACACACTTGACAAAACCTTTTGAACTTTAGACATTAGAGTACATTTGCAATGAAGTCGTCAGTTAACCGCTGTAAACAATGAAGGAGCATGGAGCAAACCTAACGGAGGTGGTCGATATTCTACAACAACATGACGAGAAGCTTGGATCGAGCAGTGCAAGATCTTCCTCAATGAAACTCTTCCTGGCTTAAATAACAATATATGTGAGCTCGAGAGTAGCTCGCGACATGGCGTAGAACCCTCACTCTCCTTATTGAGCTCACGTGCAGCCGTGTTCGTGAGTGTAAGTTCTAACACGGCTTTAGGTTCGAGATCGTCGTACTGCGTACAACGTAAACCCTCATATCTCTGCTGCAATTTTGCATAATCGGGCATTATGCAAATGTAAGTCTCGAAATAATAAAATTGCGTGATTAAACATTTAATTAACATTGTTTCGAAAACATGCGCAGCCATGTGATAGTTGGGAAGTCGTTGGGACTCGTCTCGGATCCGCGACATCCTCTACCTTTTCTTTCTTTGGACTCACTGAAATAATCGTTCCATTCGAGCCATTCCCACTTGTTTTTCCACGTCCTACCGTAGCACCTAAACCATCAATTCTCGAAGACGAGAACCACCGATCATTATCGAGGTTTTCTCAAATGACACCAAGTCATTTGAGATGTAATCATATAGGGCTGCATCTATAGGAACCTGGAACACGGAGTAAAATAAACCCTACCTAGTCTTCTATTAGGTAGGAGGACTTGTTGATCACACATAAAGGTTTGCGGACTAAACGGATGTCCTGAGTCCTTTGGATTCGTATGATTGGGTCTACTGTCATACGATACATTAATCTTTCGAGAAAACGTATCATTTGCGACATCGAACACGATTACGCTGAACTACTGACAAATGAGATATAGGCGGTCTCATTTTCCAAAATTAAAATACACTATTTTCAAAACTATTTTCAAAATCATATACATTTTTATATTAAACTAAATCACTAAAAACTTATATTTTATTTACTGCAATTTACTTTACTCTGTAATCCGACTTTATCTATGCATTTTCATTCTATGATTTTACTTGCAGATTTGCTTTACTCGGCATGCTGGCCGAAAAAACAACAAAACCCAAACATTTGAACACACTCGACAAAACCTTCTCGAACTTTAGACATTGTGATCATGCTAGCCGAGAAGTGTGGAGCTAACCCGTCAAGCAAGGTACAGAAGAGAGCATGGAGCAAACCACGAGCTGAGGTGGTCGATATTCTACAACAACATGACGAGGAGCTTGGATCGAGCAACAAGAAGATCATCCTCAACAAAACTCTTCCAGTTTAAATAACAATATATAGGACTTCGAGGCAGTTCGCCTGCCGTGGCGTAAACCCTCACTCTCCTTTTGAGCTGCGCAACCGTGTTGCGCAGCAGTAAGTCCTAACACGCTTTGGGTTCGAGGTCGTCGTACGGTACGACGTAAACCCTCATATCTCATGCGTTATTTGCGTAATCAGAGCGTTATGCGAATGTAAGTCCCAAATAATAAAATCAGCGGGATTAAACATTTAATTAACGTTGTTTCGAAAACGTGCACACACCATGTGATAGTTGGGAAGTCATCGGGGCTCGTCTCGGATCCGTGACATCCCCTATCTTCTCTTCTTTCGACTCCCGGAAATAACTCGTTCCACTTGAGTCATTCCCACTTGTTTTTCCACGTCCTACCGTGAAAACCTAAACCCTCGAATTCGCGAAGACGGAACCACCGATCATTATCGAGAGTTTTCTCGAACGACACCAGTTATTCGAGATGTAATTAACCTATAGTGAGCTGCACTCCATAAGTGAGCTTGGAACACGGGTAAAATAAACCCTACCTAGTCTTTCTATTGGGTAGGGAACTCATTCGATCGCACATAAAGGTTCGCGGACCAAACGGATGTCACGAGTCCTTTGGTTCGTATGATTGGTCTACCGTCACGAGATACATTAATCTTTCGAGAAAATGTATCATTTACGACATCAGACACGATTACGCAAACTATCGGACAAAATGGGATCAGTGCGATCTCATTTTCCAAAATTAAAATACACTATTTTCAAAACTATTTTCAAAATCATATACATTTTTATATTAAACTAAATCACTAAAAACTTATATTCTTTTAAAGCAAAAATGCGGCCGACAGTTATATTACTAACATTTCAAGGTTTATTAATTTAAAAACAGATATTGTAAGTAGAATTATTTTGTGGGAAAAACATTTAAACTTATATGATCGAGAGATATGGAATCAGGGAGACAGATAAGCAAAGATAAGAACTCAAGGTATAAAATTCCAATTTGGATGAGCGAGAATAGGTCCTTCAAAACAAAGGTGAGTAATTATTTATATGTATTACATTGATGTTATATTTAATAGACTTTCAGTAATGCTTCATATACCTACTCTTATAATTATATGCATGTTGTAAGTTACAAGGGCCATTAAATGAATGAAATGAAAAAAAAGAGTCTTCAATGGATTTTAAAAAAAGTAATCTAAAGAAACTGAAATTTAAATGCTCAAGTCATTGAAGATTACTCCTAAATGGTACTGGCAGAAGATATGATGTAAGATACGATGTACCCGTGTAAAAAAAAAAATGAAAAGTTGTATCTTTGTGTTCAAAATTTTGAGGATATCTATGGGCAAGACTTTGAGGATACCTTCAGGTATGACGATAATCCAACTATGACTTCTTAAAGAGGTTAAAAACGGGTAAATACTTAAATTGAAATGAAAAGGGATAAATTAAAAATGAAAATTAATGGTTTGATTCATCAATAAATTGCATTTTCCTGTGACATTCATATACAATATTTTTCATATTAATTTAATGCATAACAGGATTGTACTTGCTCGCTAAGTCATGTAATTTATTCTTAAAAATTGTGATTGATTTTAAGAAAACGTTAGATTAATATAGTTGACAGAAGAGAGACGGTTTACGAGAGAACTATTGTTGATATGTATTATGATTGTAATTTTTTTATACTGTTTTCTGTCGGGCAGTGATATATTGTTGCATGTTGATTTTGTATACAGGCTATGTTGTTATTTATGGATGTTTTGATTTTTGTGTAGTGTATTTTATGATTTCTTAGTGACTCTTTTATAAACTGAAAGTTATAAAAGTAGGTGGAAAGTAAATGATGTGATAATATGATCCGACTGCAATCACTGACTTTGTTATTACTAAGCTATTAGGTCAGACATGACAGTTTGGCTCCTGATAATTGCTCCGCTTGAATGTAAAGCATCTCTCCTAGATTGTGCTCTAGTAGTGGGTCCTACCCCAGTGCCTATAAGCCTCATTTGGGTTCTCCTATGCTTGCAGGCCCCACCTTAAAACCAGAATGATGTGTCACATCAAGATTATTATTCTATGGTTGATGCATTAGTTGTATTGATGTGATAACAAACAAGATCATCTGAAATTTGATCAATGGTAAGTATTATAAAATGAAAATATCATCTCTAGCATTGCCCAAAATTACTCTATCAGGAAAATTACATGATCATACTAGGAAACCTTGTTTCCTTATCTTAATTATACAGTATTTATGGAAACTTTGACAAAACTAGAAATTAAGGTTGCCACAATCACACAAAACAGGAGAATTCCTCATATTCCAATCACTACAAGATATTACAAAATTGCAACTAAAGCTCTCTCATCAATTGAAATTTATTGGCAGATAACCAAAAGATTAGTTTTATTAAAGTTTTCATCATCTTTCCCAATACAAAAAAAACACATCTATGACCATAAGAGATAATGTCATAATAAATAGAAAGATTTTCTTGTCAGCAGTAAAAACTAATGTAATTTTTTAAACATAGCCGCAATGATTTCATGTGTGATAGACTTTTCGCATAAATTCATGTGTATGGAAAACAACTCCACATATGGTTATGCCAAGAAGGAAGAAGAAGAAAAAAAAAAAAAAAAACATATGCCCATATGAAAAGCATCACTCACCACAGCAACTAAGAAAGCTACCTTCAAGTTCACACATGCTTCACAGCAAGCTCTAGTAGCCAAAAAAGGGAACAACCTGCTTAAAAGGAGGAATAAGATAGTCATTTTGTATGACAGAAATATGCCCTTAAAACGCTAAAAAGAAAAAACTATCTGCTACAAGCCAAATAGGTGATTTTCAGTATTGAATACGATATGATTGGAATTGTCTTTGTGTGATTTCATGGAAGATTATCATTATTGTAGTTTCTCTTACTGCAATTGGTGAAATCTCGTCTTTCAGCACATCAAAAGTCAGATACTTTAATGCATATGAAATAAGATTAAAAGGGCAAATATAAGCCAGTAAGCACCAAAAAGCGAACAATGGAACTAGTAGGGCCATTCACAGCCTCCTCTGCATGCTAGTTCATTACATCCAGGAGTTCCTCCACATAATACTAAGGAAAACCTAAACAATATCAGAATACATGTATTAAAATAGTAGAAAAAGCAGTGCATATGTTGTCACATCAAGCACTCTCACTTAAGCTCTGTAACAGGGCATTAAATTTAAAAAATTTGCGCCAGTTAGCTCCTGAAGAGAAAGCTCTCAAGGTGTATCAATGAGACTTGAGATATTTACCCAAGAAATATATTAATATTATGTTTAGGGTTTATATAAATCTAGGGCACAAGCTCCATAATGAATTGCCATTTCTTAAGACAACTCTTGGTGAAGAAGAGTTTTAGCTTTCAAAATAATCTAATGATGGCCTTCACAAATATTTACACCCCAGCATGGTGCTCTATACATGAGACATGGGTGAGAGAATAGATGGCAAACTCTACCAAGATTCTAATTCCATCATTGAGGGCATTACCAGATGGCCCCGAGTTTAAAAATCATGTAGTCGTGGCTATAAGAATATGGCTTTAAATAAGGGAGCTTTTTTCCATTTTTTAAATTAAGGGTGTTATTTGCTGTAAAGCAACTATGGGGATTAGATCAAGTAACTTGTTGTGGTCATTAAAACTGAGTCATTTAGCTTGATGCATGGCTTGGCATTCGAACTAATGACTATTGATTGTGACCATGGGGCAACTTGTCAAAGTGATCATCCAAGGATTGAAGGTGGAGTTTTCATATTTTGGTTAAGTGATTGATACAACGATGCAATAGGACTAATCATCATTTTATGTAAAGGATACTCCTTGGGTTTGATATTAATTCCTTGCAAGACAACGATGCCTACAAACATGTTTTAGGGCAATTAATCTTACCGCTGGAGTATGAAAATCAATGTAATTTTTATATAATCCTTCAGTGTGCAAGTATACATAGATTTCATATTACCAAGGTTGATTTCATATCATTCCTTGCGGTGGAAGCCAAGTTTTGCTGCTAAGGGTTTGTTGGGGCAGCTGTAGCTTATCCAGCTTATTCAATAAGTTGTTTATCCTGATCAGCTGCTGATCAGCAGCTGATCCGGATAAGCTGTCTGGCTGTTTAGTTTGTCCATTTGGAAAACAGCTGATTCTGGATAAATGATGATTCTGCCCCTATTTTGGGTAAGCTGTTTGGTTTGTGCGTCTTGAAAAAAACTGGTTTGCAATTTTTTTTACAGTTAGAGCTTTTAGATGTTTTGTTTTTATACGGAAAGTAATAGAAGCAACGAAAAATGTTTAATAAATAACAGTTTATGAACTCAAAAATATCTCTTAGACTTCCTTAAGGAAATTGTTGTAAGCTCACTCAAAAATACCTAACCGCATTTCCCCGCTATTTTCCTTCTGCCGACACGCCTCCGGCATTCAAACAGAATCCCACAGATCCAATGAGCAAAAACAAATATAAATTAAGATTAAAAGCATTCAAACAAAAAATAAGAGAACTTTGTGGCTTCGAATCCTGAATTAAATGAAGAATCATGAAATGCCTACTGAATATAAGAAGATGGAATTTTAAGCAGAAATTGATTGCTCGCATGGCTGTTCTTGTGAAGGAATTTTAAGCATAAATTAAAAAAAAAATATAAGGAACTGGAAGATGGAGGAACGGTAGGAAGCTAAGCAGAATTTTCAGTTCCTTATAAAGTAATAGATTACTTGTATATTGAAAGATAGAGGAGCATTAGGAAGCAGAGATCGGATTTGAGAAAATGGGTGAGAGGTAGAGGCGGTGATGCAGCTAGATTTATGAGGCGGAAAGTTTAACACACACGCGATCTTCTTCCGACACTTATCAACGAGCTTTAGGGTATTTCTTGCTCACTGTCGGGTAAGACTTCACCATTGCTCGGCGATCGGGAAGCGGATCCCAGCAACTGTTGTGAAGAAAAAGCGCACAGCAGCGAACGAAGAATCTGGTAGCTGGCCGAGGCCGTGATCGTGCGATGAGGCAAAAGATGCAGCTAGATTTATGAGGCGGAAGGCTTAATGCACACACACACGAAGAGATGTGAACGATACGGGGCACGGGAGTAATTCAGACGAAAACGTGAATAAAAAAGCGTCCCGCGGGGGTTATGCTGCGGGCCGCTTCTTTCACATATTAAAAACTCAGTTTTTAAGTAAGTCGGAGAAAAGCACAATCCAAACAGTATGGCGGCGTTTTAAAAAACGCCGCCGCACTTATAAGCAGCCCCAAACGGGCCCTAAGCATCACTTTGGATGAGGAGTAAAATATCCTTGGTAGTGGTGGTGCATGGACCATACCAAGTCAAATTCATTTAGCCCTTGATTTCTTAGCATGTTTTTCTAGTCAAGTAACTTTTTCTATAGCTAAATAAATGCAATGGGAAATATATATTATTATAAATTAGTCAATAAAATAACTGTTAGCAATCCTGAGATGGACATATGTCAGCGTGCGAACACTAGATGAGCTATTGATATGTTGTGTAGCAATAATAAAATTGTTGTGGCAAAATAGGTTCAGTGTGATGAAGTGCTACTCGAAGTTAGATCCATATGGCATTGACTGCAAATCCTAGGCAAATTGACGTGGTGTTCTCAAGTTGGCAGGTAGTGTAAGATCTTTTTAGGTCACTTTACTTCAAGTCAACTGCAGATCATTGACCTATAGAGTAAATATTCCTAGAAATGCTCACATTACAAGTATGATGCTCTATTATGGTTTTAACTCTTATGGACCACAGCACAAGTTTAAAATTCATCAATAAAATAAGAGTGGAAATGCAAGATGTTTAAGGGAGGTTCGCTGGAAAGTCAAGGAAAGAAAATGTAAAGCTAAGTGAATCCCGTATGAGAGCAGAGAGTGTCGATGATAGCTTAATAGCTTCTAATGTGACCTAGCATTCTTTTGTGTTTGCTGTCAAAGATGTGGCCTCGAGGAGGTTGGAAGTAGTGTCAGAGATGGAAGAGTCAACATGGATGTGGTAGACAATGATGTGGCTAAGCTAGTGTTGAAGAATAGAAAAGTGGCTCACAATAGTGATGTGTGGAAAGATTAAGCATGGGAAAAACGCATGGCAACAGTGCACCATCAAACAAGAGTGGAATTGGACGTAATTCATGAATTTCACATGTTAGCAGTGATTTATTTACCTTACACAAAAGCTGTTTTAAAGCATAAAATGTTATGAAATTCTTCATTAAATAAAAACATATTTACATTCTGCAGTGGAATTGATTGTGCCTTCTTATCATAATATTTTCGTAGAAATATACATATAAATATGTCAATATATACATAAACCTTACACTAAAGAGGATAAATGCTTTAACAAAGATCTCAATAGGATTTTGTACAAATTATCATGGCTCTAGCATTTAAAGTAAGATGCATTATGGAGTTTAAAATTCTCTTAATCTACATTTCTGCCAACTCATTAACATTTCAAGATTGTTTCGTTATTTTTTATTTTTAACATAACTTTATTACGAAGACATTTTGTATTTTGTTCTCTTTATCATAACTCTTGAGTAGCTTAGGCTTGAAACTTATGATTGTTAAATTTACGAGACCAAGCAGTTGCTAACTAAGATAAACTATCAAATTTCACTTTTTTTTTTTCTTTCCTTTTTTTTTTTTTTTGTCCTGGTTGAAAGCAAAAAATGAAATCTGCTTTATTAAATTTCAATTTTTCAAATTACAATTTTCAATGGACACTGTTATTATTTGGCACAAACATGGAGGTTCTATTTTATTGCAGTACGGTTCCCATACCAATTTTATCTGCCAAACGGACCAGTTAATAGGCCACAATGGCAAGATCGGTACCGAGAAGCTACATTATTATGGAACAAAATAAAAGTTACAAGACCACATGCGATGTTCCAACTAGCACCTTCATATTACACTAGGACAACCTCACCAAACAATCTCATAATAAGCACTTCGCATAAAATTATAAACTCATAACATTGTGTACCTGTGCCAATTACCGCTAGCACCGGATGAAAATCCAAGTATATTTCCCACAGCCATCCAAGAGCAAAATATTGCATTCGCTAAGTTGCGTTGGTCAGGACCTATAACAAAGCATACATCCAGTACACTAAGCAATTTTATTTAACATCAAAGTGAACATTATCTCAAAAGTCATTCAATGATGTTAATTTAGTCGGGAACAAGAAAGGAATAACAGTCACCTGAAAGATCAGCTAACAGAGCACGTGCGGGGCCCTATAATTGAAGTAAATGAAAAATTACATTAAGAACAGATGAAGCTTTAGTTTCTAATTTCATAATTCAAGAAGTGCACCTGTACTGTATTATTTGCAAGATCGAGCATCCAAAATCCGAAAATGAACACGGCAGATGCACGCCATCGAGGACCTTTATATTTGCTGGTCGAAAAAAACATGGATTATAGAACAAATAGTTTTAATCAATCTTTAAAGGTAGAAGAGAATTGAAAATTACTGGCAATTTTCTTGTGTATCTCCTAAGAGGTATCCAATGTCTGCAGCAAAACTAATAAAGGAAACCTGAAAAAAAAAAACAGAGCCCACAAATGTTCAGACAAAATATATTCTATTAAAAGAGCAATTAAGAGCAAAAAGATTTTGCAAATAAATAACAGTTCTCACAGCTAGAGTTATCATAATGCATCCAGCAACAATAAAAGGTCGCCTTCTTCCATATTTTGAATCACACTTATCACTCCATACACCTACACATGGTTGGACCTGTGGATAAGAACTAGATTACACATTTGCAACAAAGAGTTGCTAAAGAAATCAAATAGCATAGAGTCATTAAGAAATAGTTTACAATTAACTGTCATAAGCATCAACAAAAACCAATACAATGAAAAATCTATTCCAAGCTCAAATTAAAGTATCATCATTAATACTAATAGAATAATGGAATAGGAAACAACAGCAATTAAAGGGTTGTTGGTACAAAATAAACAAAAAAAATACTTAGCATCGAAAACAGGCGAACATGATGCTATTTGGCCTATATATTTACCTATTATTCAGAAGATTTATTGACTCTCCTTTCTAATAGGTAAGATGCTTGCACATTAAGTGAATATAATGTAAACCATACAAATGTAAGAAATGCATTCTCTTAGTTATTGATAAAAGAAGATAAAATTTTTTTAGGATTAGTTAACAAATAATAACTTCAAAAAGTGAAAGAGAATATTTTATGAAACTTTGCCACGGAGCTATGAGATGGGGCATCTTATAAGGTTAAAAAGAACTAATTATAAGACTCTAAATAATAGGAGTCTTTAAGAATACACAAGTAAATGGAAAAAGAATTCTCACTATAAAGCCGGTGATTGGTCCGCAAAGCCAAATGAAGGAAGAAAAAGTATGCTCTATTCCAAGAGTCTGCAAAACAAACAAAATATTTTCACTTTCTCTATTGAAAAGCCAACATATCATGTAAGAAAATCAAAGCGAAAAAGTAATGCGCTTTGCAAGAAGAAGGTGCAAATAAAAAGCACTTATCAGGAGAAAGCCATGAAATATAAAAATTATTAGCAACCAGCATACTATTGATATAAAATAGGGATCTAAGGAAAGTGACAATAAGATATGCTTATTTAAATAGATGTGCATCAATGAGGTAATTATGAGCATCAACAAGATAATTATGCGCATCAACTAGGCGTGTGAGAGTATGCCCGCTTTATCTCAATAACAAAAACACTATGAATAATGATGGTCCTATAGCTTCTATGATATAGCTAAAAACAAGTTATGACCAAATAATAGAAAGTTAACAACTGATGACAACATTTATTTAGCTAGTATAAGGCATGAGTAAGCAAAAAAAAAAAAAAAAAAACAATTTCTAGCAATTGTAATATATATATATATATATATATATATATATATAATGTACAATAGGTGTTACCACCTGCATCCGAATCTAAAACCTCCCTATACAAACACTACCGGTCCACACATTCCTGCGACGGATATACCGCATTCGCCGGCTTCGTAACGAGATGACAAGGATCGACCTCGGCAGGTACATTGGTAGTTGCTATCGATAGGCAGTGACGTGGCAACATCTCAACCTTCTTCACCTGCGAGCAACGTATACTACCACTTCGTGTTCCCACTACTATGGAGTGAGTGCGGACTCCCACCTCGACGAGTCTGAAGACGGTGGATGAAACAAACACTCATAATCGACGACGGAAAAGTGCTCTACTCCTACGGAGAAGATCTACCTGGATAATAAGACCTAATTGCTCTACCCGCTCGAGGGTACGAGAATCCCAAGTATTGGAACCAATAACCTGCAGCAGCCTTTCGATCGTACGCCTCACTCTTTGAACAGCAGGTGCAGTGTATACCTCCCACGAAAGAAGGCTGTCAGTACTACGCTACTTTGAATCTTATGGATGATACCTCGTTTTCTCCTTGAATCGAGAATCACTCAGAAGTCTCGATTATCGAACGCACTACAAGAACCCATGGAAGAGAAGCGCTGGCGACCTCGTCAACTCGTAAAGCTTTTAGCCGTACGATTTTCTTTTCGTCCTATCTTTTGTAATGTTTGTTTGAGCTTTTTTTCGTTTCTTATGAGTGGAGCTCCATCATCGACTCTCTCATACTACTTATTTCAGTAACCCCTTTATATTAATGAAAATGACCCTAGGCATATATATATATATATATATATATATATATATATATATATATATATATATATATATATATAATGGACAATAGAATTTTTTAGATAAACCTCCTTCAAACCACATAAGAGATATTATTGCAAGAATATTCTACCGCACTTTCATAAAAAGAAAAAAATAAATGGACAATAAAGTACAATCCAAAACTCTTCAAGAAAATGTTTAAAAACAAACTCAACGACTCGAGCAATCAGCAGTAAACAAAACATTCACATAAAGAGCAGACCTTCATCAGTATATACATGCATCAAGGCTCTATAATGTGCTCACTTTTGAGATATTTGTCAGAGAATGGTCTGGAAAACTTCAGAAAAATAGGAAACTTATCACACATTGTTCTATTAATAGGTTCGTGGTCATTGTTATAAATGCAACATAATCAATCTCAACCAAGCTTATGGCGATACACGTCTGGCTTATTAACAGCATAAAGTCGGTTAACAGAACATCATACAACACAAAATTCTAGTAACGCCCACTATACATGAGATTATAAAATATAATTTTCACTTTACCTCCTACTATTATAATTTAACTCACTCTTCTGGACTTCTCTGCTATCAACTAAATTTGGATTTTTACAAACTTTGCTAAATACCCATTGATTTTGACGGATTACTATGCATTATTCCTCTCCATCTCTCCTTATTTCCGCTCTATTCTTTGGGTGTGATTCACCTACAAATCAGAATTCAACAACAGGCTTTGATAAATCCTAATAATAGTCAAACAGACAGTAAATCTGGATTTACAGTACTAAAGTGATACAGTAATCTTAAAACGCACAGAAGCTCTTTTCCTAAACAGTTGAACCCCCAATTATTCCAATCCAAAAAAGAACAAAACCTACAAAGCCGGATCGAGATAACAAGGCTTAACCTGAATGTAGGGAGTCAAGAGCGATAACTGCAGCGCCCACCCGAACTGGACTCCAGCGCCAACCATCGATCCAAAAATCAGCGTCTTCAAACCGCTTCCCTGTCTCCCTCCGGACTGCGAAGTATGATTATCGAAATGTGAGGATGAAGAAGGTTGCGAATCGGAAACCGGAAGCCTCCTCGGGATCCTGCCGGTGTTCCTTTCCTCGATCTCTCCATCAAATTCAATAAGCTCAAGCTCCGCCTCGTTCAGGTGCCGGTACGGTACTCGGATCGAGACCGCGCCGTCCATACCGCCAAACGTAATAAGTAACGGATCGAGAGTGAAATCGAAATGGGAAAGTTTCGATGGATCTAGGGTTAGGTATTCCTGAACTTTTGGATCGGAAAGAGGTAAGGATAGAGGGGATGGGGCTTCTCTTCGTTCAACTGTCAATATTCTCCCTGGTTGAAGTAGCAGCTCGGAGGGAAGAGAGTAGCGGCAGCGTGGCCAGTCGGTGCGCAAAAAAACTTTGACAGTTTTGACCAATGATAATTAATTAATTATATTACCATCTTTAAATGCAAAATATAATAAAAGAGGGCATAATTTCGTGAATTTTATTTTTTTCCAGACGGGTTATCTGGGAAATTACATACGTAACACTTAAAATTTACGTATTTAAAAATTAGGGGCGGTTACAAATTAATCACTCTCTTTGATCTGTATACCAATCATAACATCTATCTATATATATATATATATATATATATATATATATATATATATATATATATATATATATATATATATATATATATATATATATATATATATATATATATATATATATATATATTAATATTATTTGATGTGACATTAAAAATTTGAGTGTTATGCATATATTTAAATGTTTAGTTGTGAGATATTTAAAAACATAGCAATTGCGTGTCATAATATTTAAACGCCTCTTTAAAAAATACTTGTAAGATCGTGTTTGTTTTATAAATAGCAATGCTACATGCCGAAATATGTAATCAATGAATTATGGGTCGAGCTCAAGTCAAGTTGCAAGTTGATCAATTGGTTCAATGAGTCGTTCAACACAATAGCTCAACCAAACAACTTGCCCACAAAATTTAATTGAGATGCAGCTAGACAGTTTAGACTGAAAGGAAATTTTATAAGCGGATATAGATGGGGATGTCATTAAACGAAGTCAAGTTGTTTTTTTAAGCGGAGGAGTGTTGCAGGCCTATTGTGTAGTAGAAAAGTACCGCTTGGACTGAAAGGAACTTTTATAAGATGGTAGTGAGATCTGCAATGCTCTATAGCGCAAAATGTTGGCCTTGAAAAGAGAAGCATAAAATTAAGTTGAGTGTTACCGAGATGAGAATGCTTAGATGAATGAGCGGCTTTACACTCAGAGAGAATTGCAAAATGGATATATTCGTGATTTGGTTGGTGTAGCTCCAATGGTGGACAAAATTTGAGAGAGCCATCTTAGATGGTTTTGTCATATTTCGTCGACTATCTGATGATCCGGTTAGAAAAGTAGATATTTTAGATTCGATTTATGTTAAGAAAGACAGAGGTGAATCTAGAAATACTTGGACATATTGTATAAAGAATGATATTAATTTATTAGAATTAAATGAAAATATGACAGGTAATAGGACGCAATGGAGAAAAACAATTCATGTAGTCGGCCTTACTTAGTCGGATAAATACTTATTATTCTTGTAATCATGTTAATAATAATTTAACATTCATATAGAGTTAAAATTTTAAACTTAAATATTTGATATCTCCTAAATTTTAATTTGTTGCCATATTCTTAAATTTTGATTCTGCTGCAAATGATGCCTATAGTTTCAACAAAGAGGTCTTTTTGGATTATCAGACGCTCAGATAACATATGGCGTAATTATGATATTTTGAAATAACACCGACCATTACTACTTTAGACCCAAAAAAATTAACGAAGAAAGATGTTTTTATATGTACGAAAGTTTAAAATAATCCACTAAATGTGTGTAAATAAAAAAATACGACATTTTCTTACAACTGGAAGAATGATGCCACTTTTTTACACAAAGATAACACTTGTTTCTATACAACATAAAAAATAAGAATACAGCTTTGAAAGTTTAAGCGGTGGTCGTTGGTGGCCCATAAGTCAGCCATTACAGAAGCCAGAATTTATTGAAGGGTCTTTAACAAAGGTGTTATACCTTACAACTATATTTGGGATACAACACTTGTAAGCAGAGGTTATCGACAGTCGGAAGTCGGTTACGGCAAGCGGTAACAGCTGATGGCGGCTGACGAACAGTGATAGATGGTGATTGATTGCTATAGAGGCCAGAAGCTGTGTCTTGGTCTTCAGTCCAAAAGAGCTTTGGAATTCCTCCTCGTCGTTTTCTCCTCTCAAGTGAAGAGGGGTATATTTATCGCCTTTGAGGGAAAGACAACTTGGTTTTTCTTGTGAAAAACTTTCTTAACCACTTGACCGGACGTCCCATATTGATCCCCCTTAATCATATGAGCTGTTTGAAGGATTTGGGTGTTTTAATAGCCTCAAAATTAAGCGAGCTTAGTGTCGCGGACATTTAGTCCCACATTGGCTAGGTGTAGGGCTGAAAAGCAGTATAAAAGTCCTGGGCTGCCCACCTCTCTTAAGAGCTCTTTTGGGAGCGTGATGTGGTGATCGGAGCGGGATCGCCGGCACGGGTGTGGGACTCTCACGGTGTAGGGCCCTCGGTGGAGCCGATCCGTGACGAGGCGTCACGTGATCGGGTGGAGGAGAACGTCACGGACATTTAGTCCCACATCGGCTAGGTGCTAGAAGCTGAAAACGTATAAAAGTCCCGCTGCCCACCTCTCTTAAGAGCTCTTTTGGAGCGTGACATTAGGCTCATTGAACCTCTATTCGAGAAGTTTGATTTTACCATATCTATGACAGATTTAAAGTTCATTAAATAATTCAATTAATGATTGAAAATCTCTAATTATGCTTCAATCGCTTGATCCGGGCTTGGACCCAAACTAATTTTGATATCAATGAATTCGCCTTATCAAAATAGTCAGTTTGACCATAAACTCACTAAAATTTGTGGCTTTGATGTTGTTAAATTTGAATTTGAAATGTTTGTTATTAAAAATACGTCCAATTTAGTGTTGGATGATAAATATTTCTTGACGACGTATCAATAAATATATAAAACTTGCATCATGAAAGTACTCATATTTTAAATCTAAAACAGAAGTTATCTTGTCAATTTATTTTTGGATGTACACTTAGTCTCCTGATTATACTAACTCATCGACATGATACTACGAGAAGAATGAAAAAATAATAGAGTAAGTCACCTCTATGCGCAACATCGATGTGTGACTAGCGACCTCTATGTGTGACTCGAGGGATGATAAGATCGCAACAAACACTCTGCCCTCTTGCAATTTGTTTAAAGACATAATTGTTCAGATTCAATCGAAATGGTGTTTTCCAACATCTAAACTTATGCTGCCACGACTTAAAGAGTAGTCACAAGAGTTTACTGTCAAGCTAAAACTTCCCTATCCCTGTGGGCTCAAAAGTTACACTTGCAGCAAGTAGTCGCGAGGGCTCTTGAGTAACTGAAGATAGTTCCTCATTCATGAAATACATCATTTTCATGAATAAATAATGTGTCATGCATGTCAAAACTAAAGTTTAGGTGCTAGACAAGTAAATACATAAGAATTGAGTTCTATGCCGGTAAATCTTCCGATAATATATATATATATATATATATATATATATATATATATATATATATATATATATATATATATATATATATATATGGGCCAATTTTGGGAAGTTCTCACCCTCTAAAACTTGAACACTTAACAAAAACAAAGCAACCTGTCTGCATTACCAAATAAGCTTTATTGATATTTGCATCAATGTAATAATAAACCCCCTCATACTACACCTACATTTATAATTTACTAAACATATACACAAACATTTTATTTAATAAAATTAAAAAAAAATATTATACAGAGAACACAACTAAAGATAAAAAAAACTCGGACAGACCAATAGTTTCCCAATCAAATCCCTCAACTTCTAACAAATCTCTCATCCTCCATTCCTTATTCTGAGGAGGAGAATCACCTTGGAGACATTTCAGGAGCAGAGGAGAACTCAGGCATGGAACTTGTGTTTGCGGAAGAATTAGAAGTTATTGAACTTTTCAATCCTCTACCGAGGACAGTTGAATCCTGAACGATGCCTGGTGGAGTTAGTTCCTTGGCATTCAGTCTTACAGGTTTTGATAGCATTTGGAGGACTTCAGGCATGGAAGGCCTTCTTCCAGCTATGGCTTGAGTGCAGAATAAGGCAGTTTTGATGTATCTGAGAACCTCTTCTTCTGGGTAGTTTTGGAGGCATGGATCAACTAATTCTGTGAGCTTTCCTTCTTCATACAGCTCCCATGTCTGTGGATGGAGAATAGGAAGTAAAGAAGATGATGCATTTTTGGTATTAGTTTATAGTAGACAGATTTCCATTATTGTTAAATTGTCTTCATGTGAGGTTATAATGATAAATAATAAGAAAAAAAAGTTGTTTCCTTTGAAAATTACTCTAGACGAAATGCATTGATTGTGCAAATTGTCTACATTTGCGCAATAGATTTCAATTATTGTCAAATTGTCTTCTTTCGAGGTTTTAATGATAGATAATAAAAAAAGAAGCTGTTTCCTAGTGAAAATGACTCCAGACGAAGTATACTGATTACAGTTTTGGTATAGTGTATAGTAGATAGATCTCCATTATTGTCAAATTGTCTTCATTTGAGGTTACAATGATAAATAATAATAAAAAAAAATTTTTCCTTGTGAAAACGATTCAAGACGAAACATACGGATTGCACGTTTGTCTGTGGCTTTCGAAAATCCACACCTAGTTCTTTTGAATAACCAATTTTTCAAAAGATAATACGTAGGTTGGTATTAGATAGGACATTACGCGGAGATTTTGTCCTCTTTTTAAGGATTTTATAATTTTTTTAGAGTTTTCTTAAAAGGCAAGCTTTTATAGTTAATTACACTCATGCTAACATACATAGTGATGGCAATGGTGACTATTTTCGTACTTACACTTTAGAACACTAATTTATGGAACTTAAGTACGAGTAAAACATCGTTATCATAGTTGCCTGAAATAAACATAATCTAATTCTTGAGTGTAAATGAGTTGAACTTAACTCAAGACATTCTCAGTTCGAGCTTAAGCTTGATTAATTAATCAAATTTGAGCCCAAGCATGAATTTAATTTAACGAGTTTAAGTCGGTTCACGAGTTGACTTATTTATTATCAAAGAGAAAATGATTTTGATTTAACCAAACATTCTTATAAAAAGGCAAAATAAATGAACAATTATGAGTGAAATAATAAGAAAATACTAGATACGAGAAAATAAAATATAATTTTGTGAAGGCGACTACACAATAATTTATGCTTAAACTCTAAAATTTTAATATATTTTAATTGTATTTTATATAAATATATTTTTTTTTAAATGAGCGAGCTCAAGAGCTAACGATTTGAGTTAGGGTCGACTCAAACTTGATTTGTTAGCTCATCGTGTCATTTATTGAGTTGAGCTTGAATCAGGTCATGAGTGGACTGGTCTCAATTACATTCTTATCTCAGAAAATAGTTGAGGATGTGATTGTTAATGGTGGTATTATGCTTATATCCTTATTAACACACTAATGATTTAGACGGTGGAACTTCCCATTGCATGCCTTTATCGCGAGGGCCAATAATAGTCTTATTTAATCCATTATAAACAATGCAAAATTGGATCTTAAGGCAATTTAGATGATAGTGGTGGCTATGAGTCAATTGTCTCTGTAATGTCTTGAATTGTAGTCTCGATATAACTGAATCAATACTAGCCAGTATTAAAATTTACATGGGTGGGAAGATGAAGGGGGGGTGAGATGGTGAGGGAGATGAAATAAGAAAGGGGGTCAAAGTGCATGGGATAAATAGAGAGCAAGAGGGGGAGATGGACCGGTGTAAGTGAAATAGAGGGGAGATTGGATGAGTCCCATGCGCAAACTTGAAAGAAGTCGAGGGCGGCGACGGGCAATGAGCTAAGACGATAAGAACGCGCGGGCAACAATTAAGTGGAAGCGAAGAGTGAGTGTTGGTTATGTTGATGAGCAATGACACATGCTAATAGTGACGTGCGCTTGACATGCAACCCTTGTATGAGGTTAAAATAAATGGAGGAAAAGATTGAAGAAGATTGGGAGAAAGCAAGGGAGTTTGAGCGAAGGAGCACTTGTGCATGGAGGAGGATGAACCTAGCTTAAAAATAAGTGCACAGGAGGTGAAGCAGTGAGCTCAGGTACATGTCTTAGATCGGGAGCAGGAATGAACTCGATCAATATCGAAGGAGACATGACATACTTGTGTTGTTTGCGGGTTTCATCACGTCGACATTAATATAGAAGAGTAAATTTTTATTTATAATTTTTATAAATTATAAATTCGAAATATAGACAACATTTAAAATCTATTCAATATTTAAGAAAAAATTATATAGATAGGGTCTCTGTGAGACCGTAGAAAGAAATCAATAGTCTCTACCAGAAGAAGTTCTAAGATTAAAAGAAATAATTTCTTAATCTTTATTAAATGTGAAGTAAAGTCAACCTAAATTCTTATTAAAAAAATATTAGACAAATAAAAAAAAAATATAGGTCGATGTAGATAAATTTATGATTTCTTTTTAAATATCATACACATATATATATATATATATATATATATATATATATATATATATATATAACCATATTGTTTAGAACACTTTAATCATGAGAAATTAAATGAAGAAATAATTGTAATGCCAAATTAACATTAAATAATTGATATTATCGAAAGGTCTGCCATAATTAAAGAATGAAATTTAAAAAAAAAACAATAAAGTAGATTATAATGTTATATTATGTTACATATAAACATAAAAAATAAATAATTTAATTAGAATAATTAATTAAGAGTTTGCAAATAATAATTAAAAGTAGAAATTAATTAAATAAATTAACAAATCGAAGTAAAAGAAAAAAAAAGATTAAATAGTATTCATAAATAAATACTAATAAAGGTATGTAAACTAAAAATGTTTAATCTAGATAATATATATTAAAAAAATATATTATGATAGACTTAGTAATTCAGATATCACACCATGTTAAACATTGAATAAGGATCACCAAATAAAAATCTAAATATTATAGGAGAAGAGAAGTTTGCATGATTTCAATGAAATTAATTAATAAGTTATTTTAGTGAATAATTATAATTTTTTAACTTAAGTGAAGCCTAAGACCAAAAAAAATAAAAAGACGAGCATAAATCAGTAAGGATTAAGGTGATTACTCACATTTTTAAATTATGGTAATATGTTGATTTTATTGTAAATCAAATGCATTTGATGACTTTTTCTATAAATTGATATTGCATATTGAATTACGATATCACCGAGCTATTATATATATTAGTAATATAAAAATAAATGTCATATTTTTATATGGTTATAGTTATTTATTACTGATTATAATAGAAAGATTACTATTTGGGGATTAAAATACTCATGAGCATAAACTAGAAAAAAATATTGATATTAATGTACCTTAAAAGATTACTAGCAAAAGAACGTTGTCAATGTCAAGCTTTGTTCATAATATAAAGAGGAGGCTGAGGATTGGGCTCAACCAATAAATCAAATAATTACACTTTATCCAAGTTTGTCATAAGTGAGTGATACATCTTCAAATGTTGAGTGAGTTCACATATTTTAGATCGAGTAAATCCCTAAATATTTAATACAATTTACACAATTGATAACAATAGAATATCTTTGATTGCTTTCATTTCTATCCAACTTTAAGCCTAATTCATAGGGCTATACGGCAAGGTAAAGACTAGTTGAGTGATAAATTTTTCATGCCAACTTTAGTTTGGCACAATTTACGATAGTTGGGTCGCTTTCTTCTACACTTCTTGATAGCGTTTATAGCACAGTCTAAAGGATGCTACGCCAAAAGGAGGTTTACAGCATCATATTGTCCCTACTATTCAATCTGCCCGATGCACAATACCACCTCTCTTTTTTATGGTCATAAGTCCTACACTCCTATTAATATTGAATCCAGATGGTACACCCCACCCCACCCCATCAAAATAGTTACTATAGTCCTTATAGTGCCCTAATATAGGAAAAACTATTGCGTATGTTCAACGTATGTAAAATTGCGTCCGGACTCTAATTACATAATGACACGTGTTTGTGTCGACCACACCCCTCAAAACAACAAAAAACAGTGAATTTAATCACGCGGCCAGGCTCGATCTAATTTTTTCGACGAAAAAATGTATTTTAGTCACTTCCCCGCCTATTTAAACATGCACGATTGTATTATTCCACGATGTTATTAGAATATTTTTTTGTTATATTGGGATATTATTATGGGATTATTTCAGACGTAAATAAAACCGCGGTTGTATCAGAATATTCTACGGTGTTATTAGAATATTTCACGGTTTTATAGGGGTAGTATTCCAGAATTATTTCAGATTGAGTAAACCGTGGTTTTATTGAAATATTCTCCGATTTTATTGCATGTAGAGTAAATAATTTTTCAAAATTATTTACTCTACATGCAATAATACCGGAATACTACCATAATAAAACTAGGGAATATTCCAATAAAATCGCGGAATATTCAAAAACCGCGGCTTTATTTTTGTCGAAAAAACTGGGTCGAGTCGGGCCGCGTGATTAAATTCGCTATTTTTTTTTATTTTGAGGGTTGAGGCTGACACAAACACGTGTAGCTATGTAATTGGAGTCCGGCCGTAATTTTGCATAAGATGAACGTACGCAATAATTTTTCCTAATATAGAAGGCACCCAACTTCTATCCCTATTGTGTTAGCTCAATGAATGGGGCACCTATCTAAATAGGCCATCAACAACAATACAAAACCATAATGCCCAATTTTTCTTCGGTTGACCAAGAAGTTATCAAGCTTTTCCTTGACGAACCGCATATGAAAGACCCATAATCTATAAAGATCTTCATTTGACATTGACAACCAAAACAAAAGGACTCTTTCTGTGGCCATCCACACCTTAATAACTACATTATGTTATAACCAATAGGAGATGACGATAGAACAACCTAAACAACTGGCTACCATGCTCGATGCGGTCTTTTCTCCAACAAGCCCAATTATTTCTTTATCCAATTGTCACTAAGCCATAAAAGAAAGATGACACCTCTTCCCATCCGCCCAGGCAAACTAACTTGACAATATCGGCCAACTTGAGTAACCATGACATGATTTAAACTAAGAGAATAGTCCAAAATCAGCTTGGCTCAATCAGAAACAATCAATCAATTTCATCAAAATCCATATGTGCCATTAATCCAGTTCGATTTTCGACCCATTGCTAAGTTGTTCCAGTTATCGTTAGCCTATTCGCTCAAACGATCCAACACCAAATCTTTATGTCCTTATTGGTTGTAACGATCTGTTATCACCTGTCATTGACCTACAATCGATAGCATTAATCTAAACCACCTAAAAAAACTGCAGGCTTGCTAAAATAAGAAGGTGCCGAATAAGAAATTGCTTACCCTTTCTAGAAGAACTTTGTCATCATGAGACCAATAAGGCTTCGAAACGCTCCTTCCACTAATTATCTCAAGCATAAGGACCCCAAAACTATATATGTCTGCCTTTCTTGTCAATTGGCCTTGAATTGCATATTCAGGCGCCAAATAACCCCTGCAGATGAAAATGCCATTTTTCATTAAGAATAGAAGCACAAATTTATCCGGCTTCAAAAGTACAACAATAAGTATACTTCTACCTCAAATCATCAAAGATATTGATAGAGCATAAATGAAAGAGTATATAAGCTCATAAATTTTGTTGCTCGCAAATGCGATAAATTAGGTCATTCGAGTTCACACAATTAGAAGAGGTTCAAGAACACAAGAATCCTCTTTTTACATCTACGAAACACGAACGGTATGCGTCAAAGAAGGACAATAAATTTCTTGGACAATGCATAAAGAGAAGATTTGAAATTTAAAATATATGAAAGCAGTTAACTCATATTGCTATTATGACATTTTGTTTACCAATCAACCAAAGCTTATAGAAATTTAGACAAAGTCAATTTAAAAAAAGGTTGACTGCTTTACTCAAACAACACAGCACAACCAAATGCATACAAAACATCACAAGACAACAAAAGACAATAATTCCAAATAATGTCTTATTTTTCCTATGCATGAAAAAAAAAATCAGTAATAATTCAAGACGAAGATGTCATGGTCCGGTCAAGGAGCATAGAATTTATAAAGCATAAACAAACAGTCTGACGGTAATAGTACAAATTTATACATATATATAATAATCCACAGTAATACTCAATCATACAAGAGCCATTAAATCACAAGGTATGTAAAGCATCACCAAACCAAACATATAAAGATATTCTGCAAAAACCAGTACTAAGAAATAAAGGAACTAAATATAGAAGAATTTCAAGCTCTGGGTCTAAGTAGTGACATTGAAAATATTCATTGTATGGTTTTTAAGATACTTAAAAAGGATAATATTCAATAAATAATGAAAAATGATAATTCTCACGTTGTTCCAGCGACCCGCGTGCTGATATGTGTGACATTATCTGGAAATAATTTGGCCAAACCAAAGTCACCAATTTTCGGAAGAAATTCTTCTGTAAGAAGAATGTTGCTAGCTTTGATGTCTCTGTGGACGATATGTGGCTCGACGCCTTCATGAAGATATGCAAGCCCCTCGGCAGCTCCAATACAAATTTTAGATCTAATGCCCCAATGCAATCTAGCTCTTTCACTATTAGTACCTAAACGATATGAATAATAAATTAAAATTAGTTTGGATAATATATAAAAATTTTTAAGCCGCCATAAAAATTTCATATTAAACATTTTAAAATATATTGCTATTTTATTTACCTTTCAACACACGATCAAGGCTGCCATTTTCGACATACTCGTACACCAAAATACGATTAATTCCTTCAACACAACAACCAATTAACTGGACAAGATTTGGATGCTTAACATTTGTTATCACATCAATCTCATTTAGAAATTCTCGAACGCCTTGACTTGATTCTGCAGAGAGAACCTTTGCAGCAATTGGCGTGCCATCCTTAAGGATTCCCTGCCATATAACAAAATAGAAAGATTACATACATACCACTTAATTGTTATGTATTTACATATCTAACACCTAAACTTCATTTTTTTACATACATACCATCTTAACTATGCATGAAAAGGTAAAAGTTAAAATGGAGGCAGTTTTGATGTGATATGAAAGATTTGGGTGTTATAAATATAAAAAAGATACTGATTGAAAGTGGATGGAACCTAATCTTGAACTTGAAATATAACAACAACAATAACAAAAAGCCTTTATCCCACAAAGTGGACCGGCTACATGAATCCCTTTTCTCCATTGGTTCCAACCGCATGCCATATTTTAATTTAATTTTTAATAAATTAAGATCATTCGTTACACAATATGATGAAGACTTTTTAGGCCTACCTCTATTTTTCTTAACATGAATCTAATCTAAAACATATACTCTCCTCATCAGATCATCTGATGATCGACGTTTAATATAATATATAAGATCAAAAATCTTTTGATCAAAGAACAATGTCTGAAAAATAAATAAATAAATAAACTAAAAAGGGGTAAGTCAATCATAAGTGGAAGATAAAATAAGATAGTGAGTCAACCTTGTAAACAGTTCCAAACCCGCCACGGCCTATGTTATTTCCTTGATAAAAATTATCGGTCGCCGACCTCAGTACATTGTAAGAGAACAACTGTATATTCTTTTCAGATGAAAAATCTGGTAAGAGAAAACCACTATAAGATAGAAGAAAGTTGTTGAAATACAATGTGTCATATAATAAAGACCTATCATAAAGATAAAGAAAATAAAAAAGTGATGCCAAAAGGTCAGATGAAAGACCTATCATAAAAACATACCTAAATGAGCGAAGAACTATGACTTTAAATTAGGCCTTTATTTTTTTATGCATTAATCTTTCTATTGAAAAATCAAATCTAAGTTGTCCAATTGTGTCGCAAAGTAGACTATATATAATAAATAGTAAAACATAAAGGCCCAATGAGGAATGGTAATAATGTCATATTTGTTGAGGGGGCAATACTTGGCTATTTAAAAAACACCCTCAACATTTTATTGCAATATAATAATTGAGTTATGCGTATACTAATTATTATTGTTATTATTATTATTATTATATAAATAAACTAAAACTAAAATTATTAAATGAAAATAATTTAAACTATTTGCTATGAATAAAAAAAAAAAATGAAAAAGCGTGAATAGATGATAATAATAACTTAATAAATCTATTTATATCATTACACACACACATAAATATATGTGTATGTCTGTAAATAAAAAATTTTATATTTCTCCAATGGAAATAAAATAAATTTATGGCAACGCATCTCTTACCAAGTAAATCTTGCTGACCACTTTTCCTAGCGCCAAAGCAACACCGCTTGAAAAGCATATCCGCTCCCCTTAACTGCCAATCACAATTTAGAATTTTGCATAAGTAGAACTCTTTTAATTGATGCAAATCGACAATGATTGATTCAAGTAAGTTTGAAATTTTCTTAAACAAAAGAGTTAAAATTTTGATGAAAAACAGTTTGCACTAACTCTACGTAAAATAAAAAACTACTTTACATGAGATGCTGAATTAAGCCCATCCAGACATGGATATGACTTATATTTCAAGGATTTCATAGCTTCAATGAGTAAAAAAGGTATTATTAGTCAGCTTATCAAATTATATAAAAAAACTAACTTACGGATAATGATAAAATCTACAACATATTTAAAGATTCAGTGAAAACAAGATTTAGAAAAATAATGATTAAGCTTTCAGCCATTTTGTGTATGGAAACTAAATTAATGCATTTAACTGACGTTTCAGGAGTTTGCAGGGTTTAAAATTAAAGTTGACTACTTATTAAACTTAAAACCATCCAAGCTTCATCGTAGCAAAAGACAAACAATGTCTTTACAAGCTGGATCAAATAAGCCCAAACCAAGCATTTGAATTATAGTAAAAAATATCAAGTTATTACTTAAACAAACAAAGGGTCTCCAAATATTACAAACAAATTAAACGTCTCGACAAAAGAAATTCTATGATCTCAAGATCACTCAATTCTAATATTATTAAAGCACTTAAATATTAAAATAATGATGTATGTTCAATATAATCAACAAAGGCCATTGATTACAGTGTTTTAAATTTTGACTAGTTTTAGTAAATGCTACCCCTAAAAATTTTAAATAGAGCCATATTCCGTACATGAAATGCGCTCATCAGATGATTATAGTCTTAGTTTGAAGAGAACTTTAACTAAAAACTTCAACCTCTAGAGCTATACAAGACACTTGGCCACAGTGATCACCATCAATCATTTTCGTTATTCGATTGTCATAGTTCAATTGTAATTGTCCGACTTATCATTATTTGATTCCCAGTGTCTAAGCACCACAACTCCATTGATATTCTTCGACAGTAGTTCTGTGACTAATATCATTTGGCCACTATATATTATTATCCCTCCATCACTTCAAGTTTTATGGCATTTATAGTAAACCAAATTTGATAAAATTACTTTGTAACCTCATCTTCACCGTGAAAGGAAAGAATGGAACTATATAATTGTATTTATATAATAGATAATTTCTTCTGAACCAGGCCCGTGATTGTTTTCCTTATCAGATTTTTCACGTAAAAACTCTAGCATCTCCAATGTTTTTCTCTTTTATTTATATGCCTGCAAAATCTTCATATAAAGCAAAAAATTAAAAATACTAATTTTACCACTGCAAATTTTTTGGCATGCAGCAAGCCTAAATGCCGAATTTAATAAATCCAAAAGAAAGTAGGATTAAGATACTAGACACCACCTTCTCATTGTGCATCTTCTTCTTCTCCTTCTCTTTGATTTAAATCTTAAACATTGAAATTAATTATCTGTCAAACTTACTATTTAACCAAATTTACTATCCATCATGTCAAACAATTTTCAAAATTTAATGCATCCACGCTTAGGCGTTGCACCAACAACAGCCACAAGCAGCTCATCCATCGCAGTTCACCTCTACAAGATCAAAAATCAGCACCAAAAGCTCCATTTTCACTCCCAATCCTTATCATCCTATATTCTATCAGTTATAAAAAAAATATATCAGAAGCTCAAGCTACGACAAATCTCTAAACACAGCGAATTAGGGCAAAATGCATTCCAGAAAACCCAAAAAAAAAAGATAGAAATCGGATCGAAGAAGCCAAACCTCTTCCTGCAAAGATAAGAAGGAGAACAAAGATCCACCGATCTCTTCCTCTGCAGCATCCGCTTTACTGGCTCAGATTTTCTCCAAAAAAACTTCCTTCTTACGTCCCCGCATTCCGGGAAGAAGACAATTCAACGAAAGTATAAGAGGGATTTGTCATTCCGGAGCCCCGTCTTCCACTTTGATTCGTACGCGAGTTGAATAATTAAGTCAATTTTTATCATTAAACTATTAAAAATTACAAACATGCCATCCAAAAATTTCATATTTACAAATTAATCATTCCGATTTTTTGATTTTATGTGCTATGATTGGGATGTTACCCATAAAATTTGGTATTTGTGTAAGAATTTGGAAATTAAATAAGAGAGAGTGGTTGATTTTTTAAATAGTAAGTTTTGGATGGTCTCTATGTAATTTAAATATATAATAAATGGAATTTTACAACTTTCGTTTTTTATTAGTAATAGTTAACGGTCAAATCATTTGATAACTAATGTAATATTATTTAAAGACTAAAGCATATGTTGACAAATTAAATAATATTAATATATTAAAATATTGATGAAAATTATGCGAGCAACCGTGGCCTTCTGGACGACATTTTAGGCTTATGTTTCTTTAGCCCGGGTCGAATTAGCACCTATGAGAAATTTTTATTTCGGGACAAATTATTTCATAAGGATAATGTATGTAGTGCTGCGTAAGATATTCGTGAATAACCACCTAATATCCATCGAATAACCCATAATAATTTTGTGAATAACATTAAAATGGAATTGTGGGGGTTATTAACAGGTTATTAGGAAGTTATTGCAGTGTTATTTGAGCCATAACATCTTAATAACCTCACAATACACTGAATAACAGATAAAAAATAAAAAATGAAATGTGGAGGTTATTGGGGCATTATTAGGAGGTTATTCGCTGGTTATTCGGAATAATACCACAATAACCTCCTAATAACCTCTTGATAATCTTGAATACACGATCTCAGAGGTTATTCGCCGATTATTTGCAGATACCGTATGCAACTCTGTGTAAGTTATCTGTATGGAATAATTTTTCCTATTTAGGGATAAGATGATACATCTGCTCTCCTTTAAAGGAAAAAAAAAATGATAAAAACAATTGTGACGTTATCTATTTTTTTAGGAATATTATAAGTCGCTATGAGAACGAGAAAAATATTACATCACGATTCCGCACGTAGAGCTACATGTGGAGTCCAATAAAATAAATCCACTTGGAAGCGATATAAAAATTAAAAAAAAAACAGCGCAGTAACATGGGAGTAATAGAGGAATATTCATATTGTGTTATTCCACATTATTAAGTGTTATTGTGGTGATTTTGATGTGTTATTGACTTTTTTTATGTTATAATAACACATGAAATATTCTCATAACACAATAACATACAATAACACATGAATAACACACAATAACACGTAAATAACACAGGGGGAATATTCCCCTGTTGGCCCAATAACACAGGGAATATTTTTCCCGTGTTATTTCACATTATTCAAGTGTTATTATGTATTATTCAGATGTTATTGATATATTATTGTGTTATTATAACACCAAAATATTCTTTTAACACAATAACACATCAAAACGACCACAATAATATTTAATAATGCGAAATAACACAGAGAAAATATTCCCCCGTGTTATTCCCGTGTTACCGCGCCATTTTCTTTATTTTTCTGTCACTTCCACGTAGAGTCATTTTATTGGACTCCGCATGTAGCTCTAAGTGCGGAGTTCTGATATAATATTTTTTCATCGAGAACAATTAGAAAGCTCCGTCACAAAAATTTTAATCATATTTTATTCTTAAAATATGCCAACAAAAATATTTAGATAATATTTTGCGTTATAAATCAATCAAATTTAAGAAAATAATAAATACCATCTCATTTATTTTATTATTTAATGAGACGAGTTCAAATCTACTATTTAAATTATTATATTTTATTTTCCATTAATAAAATAAAATTATTAAAACTATTTTTACGTGAACGTTGACAAGTGACATGAAAGCAACACGTGTGAGCTTTGGCTCCTTTCAGATAAGTGACACATGTCATTTCGATTTTAATTAGTCTTTAATTCTAGAAGTGAATTAATAATTAAGGACCGAAAAAATATTTAATTATACTTTCACCTTTGTTAATCACTGCTTAGCTTAAGATAAAAATTTGCTTCAGCGATGCGTATCCGATAAAAAAAATAAAAGGTTGCTTTCAGATCTGATTTTTGATGAGTTTAAATAAATTATTTAGTAAGTTTTAAGCGTGCTAAAAAAAAAGAGGTAATAGAGTAATAAATTATCGTCTTAGCATGATATAACCATTCAACATAAACTCAGAAAAAAAAAAATAATAATGACATTAGAAGTTTTTACATGAAAAACCCGAAAAGAAAAAAATCACGGGGTCTGATTCAGCTGAAGAATTGTACTGTGAAAACATGATTACAGTTGCAACCACTTATCTCACAGTCGAAAAAGTATTATTAAGTTTCTCAAGTTATAATGTTGATGTGTTGATGAATTTGTTGTTAGGAACGGACAACCGATAGAGATTGATGACGTCCGATTGGTGGTGGTCGACTGTGATTAGCGGTGATCGACGACGGTCGGCAGTGGCCAACGAAGATTGATAGTGATCAATGACGGTCGGCGATGGTTGATGGAAGTCAGTGGTGGTCGATGACGATTAACGATGGTCAATGACAATTGACAAAAGTTGACGGTGTTCGGCTGTGGTGGTACTGGACTTCAGCTCATTTTCAAAGCTTAAAGCTCTTCCTCAGATCTCAAACTCTTTCTCCCCCTCATGACTTGGATGGAGCTTATTTATAGAGTCTCAACTGCAATAAATGAGGGAATATGAATCACTTTGATTAGAGGGATTCCCACTATTAGATAACGTTTTATGGACATTTGGGTGCCTTAATGATGTCCAAAATAAAGCGATCATGGGGTTGTTGGATTCTCATCGCCGAGATGCTCGATTCGACTATAAACTTGTTAGGTTCAACATCCATTTCACCTTCTAAATGTGTTTGGTTTTGATCAAGGCTCAATTTAGTTCAGACTGGATCAAAATCGGTATCATTGGTCCTGCTCGTCGAGTTGGTCAATATGACTATAAGTTTATTAAAATCAAAGCTCTGGACGACTCTTAATCAAAATTTAATAATTTCATGTTTAAAGATTATCTTGAGATGCGTGTTGTGCCTCGAGATTCGTATCGTATTTATTTCAATTTTTATAGATATATCATCTTATTTATCACAAAATATATATTTCACTTTTCAAAAATTAAAATAGTGTGAAATTAATATTTTGATGGCATAAATATTAAAAAAATAAATCAAAATTTAGATATTAGATTTTAAATACATAAGAATTGAATGGTATGTTTGTAAACGTCCCTATTAATTATAGATCACACATATTTTAAAAAAAAGAATTAAAAGTCTTAAGATTGTTATGGTAAATATCCAATCAGAATATTCTACTCCAATTTTTTTTAATTGAACCAGTTACTGTGGGCCCGCCAAATTATCAAAGCAAGTATATTTTTTTAATTTAAATTTACTAAATTGATAATTAAAAATAAATAAATAAATGTAGGCTTAGTCGGACCCAACGCGACTGGCTTACCACGTAATAAGCTCTTTTTTATTATTATTTTTTAAAAGATGATGACAACATAGGTCTGTCCACCCCATATGTTCTAATTCGAGCCAGATGGAACCGAACTCAGGATCAAAAAGACCTACGCCGAAGCTGCCAACAAACAACCAAGACTTAATTCTAGTCTGATTTTGATGATATCGTTGAAAAGATAAAAGAATTTTCTACAACTTTTATGTTGACCGATCTCCGTGAACAACTTACATAAATTAAAAACATTCAAGTTTCGTGACAAAATAGGAACGAGAACACGTCATGCAAAGACAAACACACCACATATTGCTCAATTCTTGTCTGTTTTTGACGTTCTTGATTTTGTTTCAAAGATGAAAGATTTTCCTACAACTTTCATATTGTCCTCTATTAGTAAATCTCGAAGAACAATTCTCAGAAATTACAAACATTTTCAAATTTTATAGTAAAATATGAATGTAAATCCACCCCTCAAAGAAAAAAATCATCACATATCACTCAATTTTTGTCTGGTTTTGACGGTCTTGATTTTGTTGAAAAGATGAGAGAATTCTCTACAAATTTCATTTTAACTAGTATTATTGAATTTCAACAATTTTGATGTTCTCGGTCGCATATGCATGTCAGATAGTTTTTAAAATAATGGTGTAATAAGCATGAATAACAAACTGTAGGTGTCAAGTATGGTAGGTGTGATGCGTGCTAGAAAATTCACTGCGGTAGAGCAATGAATTATCGTATTAGCGTTGCACTGGAATTCAACGCACACTCAGGTAAAATAAATCAACCATTATTGACACCAGAAGTTTTTACGTGGAAAACCCATAAAGGGAAAAAATCACGGGGCCCTGCCCAGTTGTAAAAATCCATTGTAGATTGATGATTACAAAGACTCATTTTCCCACAGACGGGAAAGGGTTAGTAGGTCTTCCAAGTAACAACATCGACTGAAGGCATCCGATCGGTGGTGCTTGATGCTGAGTGGTGGTGATCGATGACAGTCAAGGGTGGTTGACGATGATCAGTGGTGATTGACGACGACAATAGTGCTCGACGGCGGTCTGTGGTTGTCGACGACGGTTATCAGTGATTGATGTCGATCGACGGATGTCAACGATGGTTGGTGGCAGTCGACGGTGGTCCACGGAGGTCGACAATGGTCGATGACGTTCTGCGATGGTTGACGACGATCGATGGCGATCGACAACGACATGAATGGTGCTAGACTTCAGTTTTTTCTCAAAGCTTCTTGTTTTCTATCAAGCCTCAAGATTTCCCTTTCATGAGAGGAGTGGAGTTTCTATTTATAGCATTTTTAGTGCAATTAATGCAGAAATATAAACAACTTCACACGGATGGTCCAGAGAGCTTAATTCAAATCGACAACATTTAATAGATATGTGAGTGTCTTAACGATGATAGGATCACACAATATTGAACTCGTTGGATTCGTCTTGTTGAGACGCTCGATTCGACTATAAACTTGTTAAAATCAACATTTGTTTAACCATCTAAATCTGTCCAAAAAACTCTCAAAAGTGGTTTAATGACTTGATCTGAGCTTGATTTTACTTAGATTAGACTAATTTTGGTACTATTGTGTTCTTCTTGTTGAGCTGATCAGTTGAACTGTAAGTTTGTTGAAATCAAACTTCTAGATGGGGTTTGAATATATTTTGCTCAAAAAATCAACTCGAAATCCGTGTCATACCTCGATATTCATGCTAGATGACAAACATTTTGTTGGAGATCTGTCTCCCATCAAACAAAGCAATTATATTTTTACCATGCAAAATTTTTTTAATAAACAAAGCATCAGAAAGTAAATTGTCCATTAACTACCTAAGTTCTTTTTTAAAAATAATATTCCACATAAAAAAAAGGACCCAAAAAAAAAAAAAAAACTTCCCTCACAGATTATTTTTCTAAATTACCATTTAGCAAATTTAAATTGATTAATGCCTGAAAACAAACCCCCCAAAATAGACTCTAAAAAACAACTACCACAATTAAATCTGCTTTAATTCAAATTAAAAATACAAATAAAATTAAATAAAAATAAAATAAAAAAAAGAAAACAAATCATGAAAAATATAGTTTCAAATCTCCCAAAATATAATTTTATTTCAAACCAAGTTCCAGAAAACTTTTTTTAATACATAAAAAAAAAAGGAATGAAATAGGACCAAACAATCCCTATCAATCTTAGGAATTTCGAGAAATGTTGGACTTTATATTATTTCTCATTAATAAATTTATTTTTATTAAATATGGGATCATGTCATTTTTCTGACTTTAGTCGCTAAGGTCAAGCTCGGAGAAATTGACTTAAAAAATGGGAAGGGAGCAAAATCGACACATTCCTCTTGCAATTTCCTTGAAAGTGTACTCTCTCTTAATTTTCCTAAATAATGGCACTGTCTTAATCATTCAATTCTTACAAATTATCATAATTTTGTTTCTTATTTCTATAGTCAGTTTTCCATCACATCATGAACAGAAACGATATTTTGATTTGCATTTTTAAATCAACATAAATAAAATACGCGGCACAATTTCATTGCAATTGCATCTTAAGACTTCCATTATGGAACTTTTACAATATTTAACATTAAAGCCATCTTATGAGGTCCGCACGTCTAATCATAGGACAGGTCAGCACAAATTCATGTGTATTAAAGACATAAAAGTTTCTCACGAAGGGTCTATTTGGGGTAGCTGCAACTTATGAAAAAAATAGCTGTGAAACTGCTAAAAATAATCTGATGTTCAAAAAGCTACGGTTGCAATAACAACTTTTTTTTTTTTTTTTAAATATCAGACCGCAGCTAGAAGACTACCACCGCACCTAGTCAGAATAGGCAGGAAACACAGATTTCAGCAGAAGCTTTTTGAAAAAACTGCCAAAACACAGTTTACTTAAACAGATAAAACTATTGTGAGTGTGTTCAAACACTCGTATCTTAGAACATATGTAATCAAAGAGACACTTACAATGATGCATATTTATGGGTTTAAAATAAAAAAAAGGCATCACAATAATTATGTATCATAAGCCAAAATGAAATGAGAACCAGAAGGAAAATGCTGAAAGGAAAACAGAAATCCTCTTCCTTAACAGATAAAGTATACCTCAAACAAATTAGGTTAGGAGATTCATTTTCGTCAGCTCGATAGCTCTCCAGATGAAATATAAATTTTAAGATTAATTTCACAAGGCATTATAAATAAAGAGCAGGGGAATTACAGAACAGAGAATGTTCAATAAGCGTGATGGTTACTGCTCTGTAAGTTTGTCCTTCAGATAGTTGAGAATGGCTTTAGTTCCTCGATCAAGAACTGCACGCCTGATGCTGCAAATTAACAGAAATAAAGTTGGTTTTAATTGTAAATAAGGCTCCATAATATATATAGATATTTTCAATAAGGAATCGGGATTTAGGAAGGACTATCATGTCCCCTAAATATCGATCCCCCCTATGTGCTAATTCGACCCAACTGGGATTCGAACCCAGGGCAGAGGGGATTACGCCGAAGCTGTCATCCAACATACCACGGTTGCGCGCACACACAATATCAGAAGGGAAGGGAAATATGCTTGATTTATGAGAACAAAATAGTAATCCCCAAAAATGATAGAAATGTGATCAATTGGAGTCCACTGTGATGTACTCGCTTCCAAAAAAAATGTATTGAATGACAATTTTTTTTATTTTTTTAATGTGCACTTCATAGTCCACAGGATGAGATTTATTACGACGGGCATAAGTTTTGAATCCAAGGCCTTGGCAACAACTTACAAAATCCTTACCAGCAGGAATACATGGCACTCACAAATGATACATGGTAGTTTCCTTTACCACTCATGTCCAATGTATTTACACATGTAAAACACACTTAAATTTTTACATATATGACATCTTACCTATGCTGAAAGATGCATTTCATTTTTTATAAGTTAAAATAGTGGACTTTCCATGGGATAAAAAAATTTGGCTGGTATAAATATAAGAGAGCAAAGCTTAGATGTTAAATATGTGAATATATAGGAATTGCGTGGTATGTATGTAAATGCCCATTTTTTTAATTATACATAGATATAACGTTTCATAAGCAACATGGCAAATATTGTTCTGAAAATTTTCCATCCAAAATAAATAATACAACAAAACATAGTTTAGTACTTCTTACCTTCTCAAGGGGTTGCCATCAAGTCTCAGTACCTGGAGGTGAGACTCTAGCAAGCCCTGCTCAAAAAAAGTTTTTTATTCAGAACATACATCTTTTCAATCATTTCCTACTACAAGCATGCATAGCAAGGTTCTCAGAATAGAAAAATACACAAAAAACTAAAATGAAATGCTAGAGAATAATTTATAAATGCTTTATAAAAACGACAACACAAATATTTCACATTCGAAGCAGTGATTCATATAGTGATTTCAGTTTTAGTTTAATATGAAATGCAAAGAAATCAGACCAATTCAGAAGGAAGCGCAGCAATGTTGTTGTTGGACAAGTCAAGCTCTTGAAGTGACGTTAGATTCCTAACTTCCTGTTCAGAAAAAAAAAAGAAATTTATTCTGAATGTCAGAAATATGAAATTCGCATGCACCCAGAAATGATTGAAGGAAAAAAATAAAAATCCAGACATGGTTACATAATATGACTATTTATATCTCTGAATTCATATTCAAAACAAGGGATCAAATAGATAAAACTAATAAAGTCAATCTGCATTAACACAAAATTTTGACAATGTTTACCACAAAATTATTAAAATGGTCCCCTAACTTTTTGTAGGAAGTCATTTTAGTCCCAGAGCATAAAAGTGTCAGTCTCCATACACTTTTAAAGAGGGCTAAAATAGTTGCCTCTAGAGTCTATATTTTAGCTTCTCTTAAAAGGATCCAGGAACTAATTTGACAAATAATGACCATATGTAAATAGACGAGACTATTTTGACACTTCATTGTTTATACAATATCTACAATAGCATTTAAGGCAAAAGAGAATGTGATATATGAATTATCCACTCCGGATTGAATTCTAATCCCATTACTATGGCAACTTACTTTTAGAAGGTAAGTTATACCTCTGGATTAGTCCCCATAATCTTCTAATGAGGGTAAATATAGTCCTCTCAGGGGTCTATATTTTTAACTCATATTAAAAGAGTCTAGGGACTAATTTTATTCTTTTATGGACTCTGAGACTAAAATGACAACATGTAAATACTCGACACTTTACTCCATTGTTTATACAACATTTACACTAGCAATTAAGGCAAAAGATAATGTGATATATGAATTATCCACTCGGGATTGAATTCTGAGCCCATTACTATGGCAACTTACTTTCAGCGATAAGGTAAGTTATACCTCTGGTAGCGAGACAAGTAAATTCTGGCTCAAGTCAAGAACCCTAAGCTGCCGTAAGCTCAAAATACCCGATGGAATATGAGATAACTTCATTCTTCTGTAAATCACAAAAACAGCGAAAGATTGAATATATGTGATTTTAGCATCAAGTGAAGGGATCCGTGAAAGCACTAAATATCGACCTCAGGTGAAGTTCCTTCAACTGTGGGAGCAAAGAAAATGCGGAAGAATCCAAAAGTGAAGAGGCATTGCCACTAAGGTCAAGTGATTCAAGCTTCGCGAGGGCTTCAAGGCCATTGGACGGAATCTGTCCAAGTCAACAAATAAAGAGTGCTTTTCGTTGAGTATGAAACATGGCGAGTAACAGTTAATTAGCAGATCCAGACATGTAAAAACAGAGCTGAAGGGGCCCTTCTCGATTACTAAGGCATTATTCTCCACTTTACTCTTTGTTTCTTCTCAATTTTCAATTTTGACATACATAAGGGTTTTTTTATAATTGTCTTGAACTCTAAATCAATATCCAAAGTACCTTAAACATAACATAATGTCAGCTCAAATATGCTAATGGCCTTTGAAATGTAGTGAGTATTGAAGGATTACTTCAGTATACTTTGCTTTTATAGTTGTTTGGTTCTACTATTTGAGATACGGGTGTTATTTAGATTACAATTGTATTTGAATTTAATGTAATTTATGAAATGTTTGTTATGCTCCATCCAATGTTCTTTAAAAATCAGCATCAATTAAAATGCAAAATTGTGATTATAGCCTTAATAGTTCACATTTGTTTTTTAGTTTTGGGCATTATGATTGAGGCTATCCTTATAGTTCCACTTGACTATATTTATCTACTTTCATATATTTTTTTAACAAATCTCTCTGTAATACTTTTCATATAAAATAACATCAGAGAGCAGAAACTAAAACAATCCCTTCATTTCCATCTTTTCACAATTTCTTTCTTCAATTATTATTATTATTATTCTCAGCACAAAAGGGATGGCATGATGATGAATGAGGGACTGATATCAACATCTACGGGTGAAAAACAAAAAAGTGATTTTTTTTATAATAATAATCAAAGTTATCACATCAGATTAAGATAATCACATATTCATTTTCTTAATTGTTCAAGATATATGACATTATATTGGGCACTCACTGTGACACAACATATCATATTCGTGAAGCGTCCTAGTGCTCACAACTTACGGAGCATTTGACGCCCCGTTTTGCCACTTCTCGTCCCCGAAATGGTGACCGTGGTGTTTGGGAGCCTGCTTATTTTAAGTGTTCGCGAACGTCAAGCCGCAGATCGGCGAAAGCTAAAATGGTGGGGGGCGGGTTCGTTCCACATTATGAGCTTCATTTTGACTTCAAAAAGTTGTCGTTGCTCCTCTTCAATAGCTGAAATTCCTCCCTCAGTCCCCATAAATACCTCTCGTCCCCTCCCCATTCTCAGATGTAACTTGTGTCTTTAGAGCAGAAACCCGGCTGTGAGCCCCCCTCCGTCCATTCTCAAGGTCATCGACACTTGTTGCCTATCTTTATTATTTCTCTTGATCTCTTTTGTTCTCTGTGGAGATGGTTTGAAGGTTTTTATTTTAACATTTTTATGTTTGTGTGGTTTGATGGTGTATGATGGTTCTTGTTTTATTATCCTATCAGTTTATCTTTTGGTAGTTTGATGCTTTCCATTTTATCATTTTCCACTTTTGTTCTCTTTGCGTGCCTGACAAATTGCATTAATCTGATGGAAATCGTGAAAGATCAGTTGAAAGACTAATTTGATTACTCTAATTACATTTCATTGCCTTTGATTCAAGATATATGTGCACTGCTCTTTGTTTTGAAAATTTATGTTGAAGCAATGTTATTTATTAAATTTATGATGTTATATGGTTAATTCAATTGCCCTTGTCTAGAGAATCATTTTCTAGAATATGAGCACATCTGTTTTATTTAACATAATAAATATTTTCTTATGTTATCTATGCCTTCACTACAAATTTTTATTGATCAGATGGAAATCTGAAAGTTCAGTTGTTAGATAAGTTAGATACAGTGCATTACAATAACTGCATTTCAATCTAGAAAAATAATTTCTAAAGAAAATTTTGAGCACTATTTGTTTTTTTTCCTTAAATAAAATCATTGAAAATGCGTTTGAGCTGATACAGACATGAAGGTTAGATGCTAGATAAGTTATCACCTTTCAATTTTCACCTGTTTAATTAGGTAAAGTTACACATGGAAAGATATATGTGTATTGCTTTTTGTTTTAAAAATTTATGTTGAAGCTATCTTATACTTTAAAGTTGTGAAGTTAGATGATTAATTTGCTTGCTCTTGCCTCTTCAATACAGAGAAACATTTTCTGGAGAGAAATATGATTATTGTTTGTTTGTTTATTTGTTTTTTTTTTTGAGAAATTATACCATTGAGAATGTTTTTATTTCGATACAAAAGTAAAATGTTAGATGCTAGATATAAATGCCACCTTCAATTTTCTTCCTGCTCAATCAGGAAAAGTTATGCATGAAGAGATATATATGCACCGCTCTTTGTTTTGAAAATTTATGTTGAAGCTATTTTAAATATTAAAGTTCTGATATTATATATTTAATTTGGTTGCTCTTGCCTCTTCTTCCATCTACAAATAAATCTTTTGAAAAGAAATTTTAGCACTACTTATTTTATTTATTTATTTTTTTTGAAAATTATACCATAAAGGATATCTTTGTTCTGATACAAAAGTGATAGTTAGATGCTAGATATTGATAACACCTTCCATTTTCCTCTTGCCCAATCTAAAAAGTTATGGAATGGGAGACATTATATGCACACCTCTTTTTTTTTTTTTAAATTTATGTTGAGGGTATTTTATATATTAAAGTTATGATATTAGATAATTAATTTGCTTGCTCTTGCCTATTCTTCAATCCAGAAAAAAAATTAATGAAGACAAATTTCAACACAGTTTTTTTTTTTCTTTTTTTTTTTTTGAAAAATTATACCATTGGGAATGTATCCGGAGAGATATATAAGGAATGCCTTTGATATTATATTGGGAATGTCTTTGAGCTGATGCAAACCTAGACTTTAGATGCCGAATAATTTGGATTATGCTTTGGTACATGGGATAGTTATAGATTTTTTTACCGTGATGCATTTCATATTTGAATTGATATTTAGAGCAATCATAGAAAATTAACTATCAAGGGGCTTAACCGACCACCAATTGTTATTTTTAAAATTGAAAAATAAGTCTCGTCACATATACTACCTGTTATTAGATCACACATACAAGCGTTTATCAAAGAACTATGTTGGTCTTGAAGCCTCAATATGATAAAAATGGTGATCTTGGATGGAACATTCTTTGAGTAAGAGACTTCACTGAGCTCTAATGGTTCGTTCGGGGTGTCGTTTTGGCTAACATGATTGAACAAGAGGAAAGTGAAAGGAAATAACTTATCTAGCATCTAAACTTCATGTTTGTATCAGAGCAAAAAACATTCCCAATAGTATAATTTTTCAAATGAAAACAAACAGTGCTCAAATTTATGTTCAGAAAATATTTCTATGGATTGAAAGAGACATTGGAATACAATTACTGCAAGAAACTTTATCTAACTTATCTAATAACTGAACTTCCAGATTTCCATATGATTAATGCAATTTTCTGGTGGAGACAGAGAAAACATGAGGAAATATTTATTAAGTCTAATGAAGTAGATGTCCTCATATTTCTCTCCAAAAAATATTTCTCTGGATGGAAGAAGAGACAAGTGCAATCAAATTAACTATCTAACATCAGAATTTTAAAATATAAAATAAATTCAACTTATATTTTCAAAATAAAGAACAGTGCACATATATTTATCCATGCATAACTTTTACGGATTGAACATAATGACAATGGAAAGTCATAACTTTGTTGAGCAAGTTGGGATTTTGAAACAAAAGAGTTTCAATGTTTGATGTATTTTGATACATGAATTATGTGATGTTGGTTTGATTCTTGCTATTTATTTGATGCTGTTAGTTTGGTGGGTTTGTGGACCCATTGGTTTCTTATGTTTGTGCAATTGTCTGTTTGCAATGACGGTTTTGAAGTTTGTTTCTGTGATGCATTTCAATTTTTTTAAATGCTTACTAAAGCGATGATGGAAAAAACAAAATAAATGGCTCAAACGATCATAAATTGTGAATTCAATAATTGAACCTACATATTTGTTCCATATACTACTTGGTCTTTAAGCCTAAATGACATAAGTGATAATCCTGGATGGAGTCTTTTCTAATAACTGGATCTCACTGAGCTCTACTTAAGATCTTCTTTTTCACCTTTTATTTTGTCTTTAAGTAATTTTATTTTACTTACTAAATAACATTGTTTCGACCACATTTTCTTATCGATTGATACATCAGATGGTAAATAAAAGGGCAGTGGGATGTCTGCCATTTGGGATAGAGAGATAAATGTAATATTCTGTGATGTTTGTTTTAAGTAATTTATTTTACTTTCGATAAGAAATATTGGCAAAATATCACAAAAAAATTTCAGGAAAGAACTAATAAATTATACGGCAAAATTCAATTGAAAAACAAATGACATCAAGTTCAAAAGAATTGGAAGTTATGGAAGGAGCTAAAGAGAGGGGCTACTGGATTAGGGTGGGATACTGTTAAGAATGTAGTAGATACACCAAAGGAGTGGGGGCAAGAGATAATTTCAGTAAGTAGAAACTCATTTATTGAACTGTAATTATATTCAAATTTGACTTCTTTAAAATCAAATTTATCAATTGTTGGTCTTGCCGGATGCAAAAAAATTTACTTGCTGGCATTGATCCTGAGCTGGAGAAGAAGCTTGATAATATATTCTTCGATGGTGTAGCAACATAAACAAATGTTTGGGCTACAACAGAGGACTCCACCCATATTTTGGATGAACCCAAATATGCTCATTCAAATGAGATCCATGACGAGCAACTAGAGGGCCGAGAGCCGGGTGTGTTTAGTCAATCCAAGCGTCATGCACCCTCCACCCAGAAGAAAAAAAATGAATATCATATTGTCGCCCGCTGAGATGTGCCCGTCTTTGAGATTTAATTTAATGTATATATATTAGTTTTGAAAGTAAGAGTTTTAAATTTAAAAATATGAGAATGAGAATGAACGGATCTCATTCGTTTAGCAGTTTGAATGAACGAGCGTCATATTGCTACTAACGCATCTATTCCGAAGAATAGACACCCTACTTGACAATATCGCTCGATCAAATAAACTACATAATTCATGACATCCGTTCTGGTCTGCGAACCTTTATGTGGACCGACAAATTCTCCTATTTAATACAAAAGAATTAAATAGAGTTTATATTATCTGGGGTCTTTAAAGCTCCCTATAGAGGCAAACCCCTATAGTAAATTATCCCTCAAATGACCGAAGTCACCTGAGAGAACTCTCGATTTAGATCAGGGGTTTCTATCTTCATGAATTCAAAATGTAGGGCTTTCAACGAAGTGTGGCGATAAAAAATCCAACAGGTGAAAGGCGCAAATGTAGAATATTTATTTTCCAGAGTCAAAGAAAAGACAGGTAGGGGATGTCGCGGATCTCGAGGAGAAACTCGATGACTTCCCAGACTATCCTATGGTTGGGCTTTAAATTTTGAAAATGAATTTATTTAAGTTTCAATCCTGCCAATTAATTATAGGGATTACATTTGCATAATATCCGATTATGCAAATAACCTGGAAGATAGGAGGATTTACGTCGCATCGGACGACGACCTCGGAATCCTAAGCGAGTTAGGGCTTATATTGCACAACAAGGTTATGCAAGGCCTAAAAGAACGAGTGAGGATTTATGTCGCGCTAGACGGATTATCTCGAAGTCCTAAGGCTATTATTTAGACTAAAGAATGGTTTTCATTGATATCGACACGAGTTTCTTGTTGAAGATGGCCGTGCTGCCCACCATGCTCCAAGCTCCAAGCTCCAAGTCGTAGCAAGATCGCAGTTTAGATTTAAAGTTTAGGTTAAAGTGAACATGCAAGTTGTTTTATTTTATTTTTATTATCACTTTTATTGCAATAGTGAATGTGTACAGAATGATGAGGGTAGCGAGTAAAAGGAAGCATGCAAAACAAGCGAGAACATGCTATAGTGAAGATGCTTATGCTAAACGAGGAGTAGAGACGGAGAAAAGTAAAGCATGCTTACATGAGTACGTACGCCGAAAAAGTAAAACACGCTATACTTACGAGAGTAAGACTTAGAAAAATAAACATGCTACGCAGTAAAGGAAAGAAGTAAAAAAATGTTGCAAGTGTACCGTAGGCGATGATTACCCGTGGTGTATCGTTACCTGCTTATTGTTTTCATTTTATTGTTTTCCTGCAGAAAAAGCATTAGTGCAAGAAAAGTGCAAGAGTAAACGTAGTAGGAAAGACCTGACTAAGTGCGCTACCGTACGTGTAGGGAAAGTAAGGTGCAAAACCCGACGGTAAATCCAAGAAGAAAAAGGCGAAAGAAAGAGAAAGAAACCCGAAAGAAAAACAAAAAAAAGCAAAGAAAATCGAGAAAGAAGAAAAAGAAATCTCGTAGGAAACCTTGTAGAAATCGCGAACGAAAACAAAACAAAGTCGTAGCGAAAACCACAAAAACGCCGAAAGAATAAACTCACAGATGTCCTGCTAAACTCACGACAGACCGTAAGAAAGCCATGGGGCATCTGAAAAGAACCGTAAGCATGGTGGTGTTAAGGACTCAGAACATGTGCTGTATGTCCCACCCAGTATCGACTACTGCACTAACTTTATACGGAATGCGACTCTAACCCGACTCGAGAATGAACTATGGACGCTGTCAGAATTTTCACACATTTCATTTTGGGTTTGCATGCAAGTAAAAAGTTGTAGGTAAGTAGGTTGTGCTGTGGTGGAGGTAAAATTTTTGTATTTTTTAAATGTATGTATTTCTTGTATTTAAAATATTTTTTGGTCCACAGGTAGACTACCCTAATCGGACTAAGACTGCTAACATCCTTAGACGCACTGACAGATAGAAACCCCGAGGACAGGCGAATAGTGCCGTGATTCTCGTCTACTCTCTCGCAGTCTCCGAGTCGGCGACACCATTCTATAATTTTCTCGTAACCTTCTCTTATGCAATTTTATCAGTGTCCCCACCGCACTTACAGTCTCTTCACGTGGCCCCACATATACACTAAAGGAGCTATATGTGCACACCTACACGTCCCCGTAGGTGCGGACATCGAGCTAAGAAACAAGCGAGAAAAACAAGGACGAGGAACAAGGAAAGAAAGAGGGGAAAACAGTCCACCTAACACAATCTTTGTAAAAAAAAAAGTGAACCGATTTCCAATAACAGTCAAAACAAGTAAGTCATCCCGGACTCCCTAACCGTTCTTACACAACCTATGAAAAGACCTAAAGGCACATCGACGCTCTCGGAGAGGACAAGGACTAGACCCCTAGGGAAAACACTCCCTTTTCCCAAACGACAGCTGTAAAAGTATGAAAACAGACATAAAGATACTGACCAAGCCCTAGACTCTGGACCACTGCTTGGGATTCCTCCAAACTCCAAGTACCCGCATTAATTTTCAAATCCTGAAGCACAGACTCTCCCGGTAGGTCCACCTACAGGCTCGGGACCCAGGCTATAGCAATAGGAAAATCAGTAAACTCCCAATACATAAAAGAGTGAATAGACAAGCCATAAGCCATCAAACTAGCATCAATTCCACCGAATGAAACTTCTAAGAAATATTTGTAATCATTGTGCTCAACTTATTTCCTACAAGTAAACCACGAGGCTCTTCCAAATTCATTAAATCAATTTCATAGACAAGTATGGCAAGAAGCAAAACCACCATCACATCAATCACCCCACCCAGGCTCTCGGCCAACGCTACAAATAGGGGAAAAGGGCTCACGGCCAAGGCTACAACAAAGGAGCAGCAAGAGGCAAGAAACCCCCGCATCCAAATCACCACAATGAGGCTCACGGCCAATCCCAATGAGAGGACAAGCCCCATAAAATCAATTCAATTCCAAGCTCATAACAAAATATATAAAGGTATTTATCAAATAGCCATGGGATTTGAATTCACATATAGTCACACTTAAGCCAATTCAAGACATAGACCCGAGCCATCACCTAGCCAACAATTAGCTCAATTCCAAATTGAAAACAACTCCCAACACAGCTAAAGCAAAGAGCTCCAAATTTCTGACCCGAGCCACCATTAAGCACCCAGCCGAGCCAAATAAATCAGCCCAACTCCAAATCACAATATCTCCAACACAAAATTAAACCCGAGCCACCACGTAGCAGGAAACCGAGCCAATATCCAACTACAGCCCACTCACAACAAAGCCAGGGCAAAGACAAATATCATAAGAGCAAAACCGAGGCACTGCAGCTCGACCCGAACCATAACAAGTGTGGGAATCAGTATAAAATCAAGTCAAAGCATTCCCCACTTAAAGCCAAAGCAAAAGGGAGCTAAATGAGCCAAACCCGAGCCCATATAGGGTCGAACCCGAGCCATGGCTGGGCTGGAATGAGGCCATCCTCAAATTAAAACAGGGGAAACAGCAAAGCCAACAAGAAATCAACCCATGTAAGACTAAAACCGAGTCCCAAATTGGGCTCAAAACAAAGAACATAACGAGGCTCAACAAAACCTAATATAAGCATAAATCCAAGATAACAAAATGGACTTCTCGAATAGGAAATAAATCAACCCAACCGAGCTCCCAAACAAAGCCAAAATAAATTTCTCAAAGCATTGAAATAAGAGCAGCAAATATACATTGAAATATCCTCTCGGCTAGGGGCTAGGGTAAGCCAACCGAGTATCCAAATGAGACTAAGCTGAGCCATGGTAAAGTTGAGACCAAATTTAGCATGAGGCTAAAACAAATACCTCCACACATTCCATACATCAACACATAGAGCCGCCACACGTTTAAGATGAGGATACGCATGAGGCTCCTCAAAATTAAATTATAACTTCCCTCTAGCATGCTATTTTGATAAAGAAAACCACAAGGAGCAAAGCCAAGCCCCCATACATACATATCAAAGCTAAAAAAGAAGTTACTCCATGATTCGTGCTAGAAAGAAAGTGAGAAGAGGGGCTTAGAATGCATACCCCAATATGCTAAAGGGACCAATACTTTGCCTCAAAACACACTTTCATGCCTTATTTCCACCTCTTTAAGCAAATAACCAAACCTATACTTTAGAATAGGCTCACATTTTCATTCTTAGCATGTTTCAAGTGATAAAATACCCCCAAACCTTAATTTAAGAACATACTAGCATGCAAACAGGGAGGGGAAGTAAGATATTATCATTTAGGCAAATAAATATCAAGTTCTATGGCACATAAGTGCTTAGCCGAACAACCAAGCAGGGAAAAACAAGCCAGAGCCATAAACCACAGCCATCTTAAGCCAAACCGAGAAGGAGAGAAAGGGAGGAAGGCATACCAGGTAGTGTAGAGTGCACAAAAAAAAGCAAAGGAAACTAGGCTCCAATCCAACACCAGCTCCTCAAGGGAAATTAGCCAACCAACCAACCCTAAATTCATCCAAAAACGGGGCTTTTATAGGCAGAGGGAAAGGAAGGCCGCTCCTTACCTGTAGAGCCGGGCACAAGTGGGGAAGGGTCAGAGAGATGGCGACAAATTGTCGCAGCTAAGAGCCGAAGCTTGGCAGCAAGAGCAGGAGTCGAGCAGGAGACAGAGCCGCACGGGAGGTCACACGAGGTGACCCTCGCGCAGGATAACACTCAAGCAGGTATGGGGAGAACCACGGGTGGCTCGAGAGGGCAACGTCCATAAGGAAGAGTCACGCTCGAGCGCGGGAGAAGGCGGGCGTAACCGAGAGAGTGAAGCGAGGGATTAGGGCTGGGTAGGTTAAAATAGGTTTAAAATATATATATATATATATATATATATATATATATATATATATATATATATATATATTATTAGTTTTATTAAAATCAAGCCCAAAATCACAATTTTCGCTCCGGCAGGTGATCGTCGCAAATTAAATATCAATTTTAGTCAGAAACGACGTTCCGGACGCAACGGCGCAGTCCGTTTCGCCATCCGAGGTCGTTCGGGCAACCTTGTCGACGGTCGCGTCGAAAGTGCGTCAAATCTAGCATTTTCTGAAATTCTGACTCAATGTTGATCGTCTCGACGTTCTGGCTTCAATCTTGATCCGTCGCGGAGAAACTCAAAGCGTCGAGGCCGTGGTTCGAGGAATTTGTGCTTGGTGGTGCAAGAAACGTGCACGAGGCCGTCCCTATCGTCCGAGTGGTCCCATAGAACTCGATTTGGACTCCCAACGTCAATTCCAACTCGCTATGAGCTAGAGGTATGGAATTTCGTCCGGGATTCCAAAAGAGTGACGGGGTGGCTTCAAACGCTCTAAAACGATGTGGGTCCATTGCTAGAAATCTAAGATCGTCGGGAAGCTCCTAAGGCTAGAACCCTAAATCCTAAGAGGAAAACTAAACCTCGACAAAAACGAGGTCAACACATATCTAATGCTTGCACTGCTCTGCATGGATACCTGACAATGATAGATGTTGCAAAGTTGTTGGATTCTATACTAGAAATTTTTCATGACATACTCTACTTATTTGCTGTAAAATTTCTAGATGGCCGAAATAAGTGGGAGACTTTCTTTACTCTGGTGTCAGCACGGATAATTCCTTGCCTCTGATAAGTTTTAGAGAATTAGACAAGCTAGTTGCATTTTTTTATTTGTTACTACTATTTCGAATTTTTTATTTGTAATAATTTACATTTCCATGATGAACTATGAATTGTTTCATGTTTATTCGGTATTTCGGTATTTATGGATTTGAGTATTTGTAATGCTTTCATTATGAGTCATTTAAACAACAACCTGTGCTTCCATCATAATTTTTTCTTCTTATTAAATTATAACATGCATCTGTTAGACAGATGGATCCATCAAATGAAGAAGAAATTATAGAGATAGCCGAGAGAGCAACGATCCTTACCACAAAGAGTATTACCAAAAAAATTTGTGTAAGACACCTTGTGTGTCATCGTCATCTATAAGTGACAAATAGGTCGACGAATTACTCGAAGCTCATCCAAGCAAAATTCATAGCATGTTTTGGATGTTGAAAAAATATTCTATGATTTGCTCGATGAATTGTAGTCTAAATATGATTTGCATGGATGGTCGTGCTTTAGAACCCGAAAAGTTTTAACCATCACATTTTTTATTATGTTACACAATGAGTTAATTCGTACGATTTCTGAGCATTTCCAACAATCCACAAAAATAAGTAGCAGATATTTCGATATCGGGGATAACTATTTGGAGAAATTATCTACCGACATTGTCAGACCCCTATACCCCACTTTTGTGTAAACACCGTGAGAAATCCGTAGCGATTCGAGAGACTTGTTTTTCAAGGTATTAGTATCTCTATCTATTCTAACATTACTACATTAAAGAATAAAATAGAATGGTCTAGGAAGTTTTTTTTTAAATAATTGCATTGGGTCAATTAACAACATGCATGTCGAAGTACGCATGGGCAATGATGAGAAAATTGCATGTACTGGACAGTGTAGGACTATTACATAGAATATCTTAGCAATGTGTGATTTCAATGTGTTTTATTTTCGTGATGGCTGTTTGGGAAGTGAGATCTCATGATAACCGAATTTAAAATTTGCAACCCAACGACGTGGATATAAATTTCCAATGTCTCCCCAATGTTAGTACATTTAAGACATTAGATGAATCTTTTCATTTTAGGATATACACTCATGATGTTATTATTCAGAAAAATCTTACCTAGTTGATTTAGGATATCCATTACAATGGCATTTCTTGAAGTTAATTCCCAACACAAGGTATCACATTCATAAGTTTGAGCAAAATAAGCAAGTAAATAGTGAGAAATGAATCTTTCAATTAAAGACACTTGTCTTTACTGAGTGTTATCGATGGAGCATTCGATGTATGGAAAAATAAGTGGGTCATACTCTGAAATATGCCGACATGCTCCTTCAAAAAATAGGTCAAGATAGTTGTTTCAATAACAATGCTCTATAATTTTATACGGAGGCATCCATCACGAGATAATATTGATTTCAGGGCCTTAGACGAAGATCTAAACTGCATGCCTCAGGAAGCATTCGAACATCGGGTCGGACATTCATTGCCTAATGAGGACTTTTGGTATGATTGAGTACAACACATCTGAGGGAGAAGGCATGCAAGATATGATCCAATTATGAGAAGATATTATTGATGCTTTAGTGAACACATCAACTGTATTTATGTAGCATTACCTACTAGCTTCTTGTTGACGATTCCTATTTTAGCTGTACGATGGATTTGTATTAGTAGTATATTTTGTACCATTCTATATTAAGGTTTTCTTTAAGCAATAGAGATTAGCCTGAAGAGGCTTAATAAACTGTAAATTACAATGCTTCTCTAAATTCTTAGTGGCTGGGTTTTGGATGATTTGTTGTTTGGAAGTTTTTAGCTATATCTTGGCTATGGTAGGTGGTTTATCTCTTGTTACCCTCTTACTCTGCGATTGTGTGACTACGAGATTGGAGCATGAGAAAGATACTGCACCTGCAACTGGACGCAACATATGGTGTCTGTTTCTTGCGGCTATTTGTGGTTTTCTACTACTAAGATGTGCAAATTGCAGGAATTGGGTGCTTACTGTTCTTCCTATTTGGATTTAAAATTAGACTGATTGTTCTGCGGTTGATTTGAAATTTAAAATTAAATTGAAAATTAATTTAAACTTCGACTAGAACTGATTTTATAGCAATCTTATAAGGTTGTGAGGAGTCTTAACAATAGTTGAAAAGAAACATGTAATTAGATACTCTAGGCAAGAATAAAATTTATTTTTCTAATTTCAATCTTGTGAGTAAAGCTGAATGAGTAATTCCTTCGAGTGTGATAAAATGTGACTATTTATTTTAGAGAAGTCATATATTCATAGCATTAGGCTTTTTTTTTTTTAAAATAGAATTAAAACATTTTATATTTTATGCATCTGCATAATTTATTATTTAAAGTTTTAGTGCTCATGAATTTGATGAGAAAGTGATGTCAGAATCTTATGAAAATTTTAGTAATATGGCATGAAGTATGGTTTCATGCAAAGAAAATATAAATGTATCTCATGCCGTCAATTAATTCAACAGCTTACTTTCCGTAAGAAAACAAAAGAAACTAAGTATCTACATGCACTTTACCTTCGACAGGGGATTATTATCAAGCTTCAAAGAAGAAAGACTGGGTAGGGATGATAATATCGCACCAGGCCATTCTGCTATATTGTTCCCGGACAAAATCAGTACCTGCAATTTTTTGTTCAACAGAAGTATGCGTTGGAATAAAGAACTGAAGTTAGCATTTCAACGATTTGCACATTATTACTAAAATTATCAAATATATTAAGGAAAGAAAGGTCTTTTTATATAGACCACAAATTACTTTTTCAGTTTCTATTCACGGAGAAATAACAGTCAACACATGTAAATTGACCACATCTGATAGAAATTTGAAAGAGCACACTTGTTAGAAACATATTTTGGGTTGTGATGTTTACTTCCGCTGTTTCACTTCATAATTTTTGTTTAAAAGTTTGTCTTGAATGTAACAAGGTATATGACGAGTTTCAAAATATTTTGATTACCTTATTAGGTTTGTGTTACACTAGCACCTAAGGGCAATTCAGTCTTTTATTAGTTATTATTGTGGGGTATAAATAGGGCTTATTATGCTTAGGGTTGGGCTAAACTATGAGATTGTTGTCTTTAGTCTTCGTATTATGATTTGGACGAGATCGCCTACCTCTCGAATTGTAGGCGCTGGGACTAAGGTTTGGGAAATTTAATCTACCTCTTGAATGGTAGATCACCAATTGCAACTTTTTTATTTGCTTAGAAAATTAATCATTTTGGCCTTAATTTGGGTTTTCCACACTATTTTGTCATTTTTTGCTGACTTTGGCTTTGGATCGTATCAATTTGGTTTATTAGTATAAGTAGATTCAATTCAAAGCTTGCAAATGGGTTCCAATGTCCTGCAATTTCTATGTTTGAGGCAAACAATCCCCACTATTTATTTTATGCTTTGGAATTCTGTTCCAGGCTTCTTACAAAAAAGAAAATATTTGGTGTGGAGTTCGGACGTAACTTTGCGTCCGGACGCCAATAAAAAAACACCACCCAACTTATGAAGGACCTGCCCGAAATAGCCTAATATATTATGAAAAAAAAGCCTCCCGCCAATTTAAACCTGCATCATGCCATTCTCCATTGTTAGGGTTTCCAGTTATGCTCGAACCCACGTCACGCCCTCATTAGGTTTCCTGCCCTGCTCGCGAGGTTTGGAGGTGTGTCAACCGTCACTGTTGCTGGGGAAGAGTTTCAGCGGTGAGAATAAGAGCCGTCGCGCCGTAGAAGGCAATGACATCTTCGGTTTTGGGTATTTCTTCTCTTTGCGTCGCCGAGCATCTATTATACTCATTAGGATTTTTTAGGGATTTTGCGTGATACTAAAAACAAGGGCGGAGGAGTTTTGAGGTAACTAGGTCATCCTTAATCAGTGTAAAATTGTTTAGATGTATAAATCATCCTTTATCATGACAAAGTTTTTGGCATCATTTGTTCACTGATCTTAATTTATTAGAATTAAACGAAAATTTGACACTAAATAGGACACAATGGAGAAAAATGATTCATGTAGCCAACCCCACTTAGTGGGATTAAGGCTTTGTTGTTGTTGTTGTTGTTATTGTATTTGTTCACTGATCTATTTCCTACTTTAAATGTGTGTATATATTTTCATAGATTTATTACTGGAAAAAAATGTACTTGATTTAACAAGGAAATTTTGTTCAATGAGTGAGGAAAGACAATAGATAACCCGTATAGCTATTCAATACCACCCCAATACAACAACAGAACAATATTACCAATCCACTTCAGTACTACTTCAATATTGACTCAATACCACCAAAAAATCACTTTAATATCACCCCATAAATGTTACACCAATACCACACATAACACAACTACTAATCCAAATCAATACATATGAATATTGCCTCAATACCACTTCAACATCACCTCAATACTACTTCAATATCACCCAAGATCACCCCAATACCGCCCCATTAATATTTTATGCCAAAAACCACAAGACCACCAAAAACCACCCCAATACCACTGGTTAATACCTGATGCCAAAAACCCCAAGACCACCCCAATACCACCATGTCACCCTATCAATAATTTTTTCCAAAATACCCAATACCACCTTAATACCACCGAGAACCACCTCATTGATATCTTCCCCCAAAAACTCAAAAAAAGACTCCCATTCACTCATCTTTGCATGGTCAACACATAGAAGATTTGCAAAGTAAATTTAATTATTATTGTAACTTGATAAATTATGTAAATAAAAATCGACTTAACTGTGAATCGTGTGCAACATTAGTCAATCAACTCCAGCATATGTACAGAAATGTCATCCCTACCCGAATAGCCAACGACAACTATCGCATCCTTATCCTACATATTCAAATAACAGGATACAATATAAGAATATCTAATGTTGAAAATAATACACACTAAATAAACTATATTATAAATACACTTGATTCGTAGTAGTCCAAGACAATTTTTTTCTTTTTTAAAAAGACTAATTTTTGAAATGTTTCCTTCAAGGTTTCAACTATGTTTGTTTCACTCTCATCAGTCTTCTTCTCCTCCACGACAACTATAGCAATACTGCTCTCCTCCTCACGTGGTTTAATATTGGTGTTTACAGCAACCCTCCTCTTAAATTCATATGGAGTGAATGGAGAGGATAACTGTTTTTGCTTTCTAGCTTGGATTGTTTTAACCCGTTGTATAAAGCTTCTCAGAGGGGATTTATAAACTGACTTTTATTTCTTTTTTTCCTCAAGAGTTAATACTCTATTGTAAAGATCGGTCAATTTACTACTCATTGAAGCTTTGAACTCAGAAAGCTTATTTTCATGCATCTTCATAAAAGGCAATTTCTTCGATCTTTATTTGGGCTTGAGATTTTTTGTGGCGATGAAATATGCACATATATTGGAATCGATGGCAGCAGTGAATTTGACAACGGGGACTTTCGAAGGGAGCTGATCATGGTGTCATGAGCGGGACTCGGAGGTGAATTTGACGACCAGACTTCTCATAGGAGGTAGATAGTGGTGTAATGAGCAAGTAGTTGTAGCTCCGCCACAGTTAAGTTCTTGAAGGAATAAAAAGCTTGCAAAAAGAAAAAAACAAAAAAAAGAATAATTTTCATATCATATCATATAATAATTGCAAACAATTAGTAATTAAACAAAAATGTTCGGATGCATATGAGAGAATAAAGTATCACATTGTTTATTGCACAAATTCCCACTTTTTGACCACCTCAACATTCGTGGTTGAGGGTCATGTATGTTGGGAGCAATTACGTATGTGTGCTCATAAAACCATATCTGAAAGTACAAAGAAAAACATTAGTTTGAATATAAAAAGAAGTCAAGACTCTTGATGCATACAAAATGCTCATTGTCAGCAAGACAACAAAACCGTTTGCTCTACAAGAAAATCACATATGACACTTGACTAGTTGAAATAAGAAAAACTATACACATCTTTGACAAACCCGTATAGACTGATCAACACGTTATAATGTCCTGAGGGAAAAAATAAGTTCGATGGCAAAAACTTAATAATCGACTCAACAACAGAACCGAGATACTCCCCTGAAACAATGCTTAAGAGGTCATTCTTTATTTGTAATGAAGTGATACTTGATAGTACAAACTTGTCCCAATTTATGGGTTCTCCTCTATTGGGCATTCCTATTATGAGGGCAATTTTATCAGCAGTGAAGCCCAAGGATTTTCCACCACTCTTAAAGACCTTCTCATCAACATCCCAACATTTCTGAATTTGTAGGGTTGGGGTATTTTTTTGCTGGTAAGGAGGTAACTCAATGAATTAGAATAAATTTAGATCCCGCAAAACCATAAATCTTAATTGGTAAAGCTAGACATGTGGTCACATACTCTTGTGCCAGTTGAAGGCCTACAACTATAGGTCAGCATCCTTGCAATAAAATCCTTACAAAACAATTCAAAGAAAGCAAAATAAACATGAAGTCGTTATGCTAAAAGAGAGAAAGCGAAATAAACATGAAGTCGTTATGCTAAAAGAGAGCATTATAAAGTAAATATACTAAACACACGTAGCATTCAAATCTTTATATCATATAAAAATAAGTATATATAAGCTAATGCACAAAAATGTCATATAGATTTCGTGGTGATGTAATGTTGGGGGGACTAATGAAATGGTATCGAAGTGTTCTTAGAGTGATATTGGGATGATATTAAGATGATATTATAGTAGTATTGGAGTAGTATTAGTTTGGTCTTGTTGAGATTTTGAGAGTAGTGCAATGTTGGTGGTATTGTGGTGGTAATGATGTGGTATTGGGGTTGCATTGATGCGGACTTAAGGTAGTATTAGGGCAGTATTGGTTTGGTCTTGTTGAGGCTTTAGGGTTGGTGCAGTGTTGGTGGTATTAGGGTGGTATTAATGTGGTATATGTGATATTAGTGTGCTATTGAAGTAACATTGGGGTGGTATTAGGGTATTATTGGTTTGGTCTTGTTGAGGTTTTGCGGGTGGTGAAATGTTGGTGATATCATGGTGGTAATGATGTGTGGTGTTAAAGTGATATTGGGGTGGTATTGGGCAGTATTGGTTTGGTCTTATTGATGGGTGGTGCAATGTTGGTGGTATTTGGGTGGCAATAGAGTGGTATTGAGGTGGTTTTTGAGGTTTTGAGAGAAGATGTCAATGGGGTGGTACTAGGTGGTATTGGGGTGATATTGGAGGTATATGGGGTAGGTTTTATTGATGTTTTAGGAATGGTGAGATGTTGGTGATATTGGGTTTAGGATTGTTGACATGGTATTAGGGTGGTATTAGGATTTTGAGTTTTTTGGTATAAGATATTGATGAGATGGTACTGGGTGGTATTAGGGTGGTATTGGGATGACATTAGAGTAGTATTGGGTATTTCAAGAAAATATATTGATGGGGTGATATTGGTGTAGTATTTGAGTGATATTGGATGAACTTGGTGTAATTTTCTAGTTTTTTTGCATAAGATATTAATAGGAGGTATTGGGCTCGTGTTGGGGTGGTCTTGTGGCTTTTGGCATAAGATATTAATGGGGTGGCATCACGGTAGTATTGAAGTAGTATTGGGGTCGTGTTAAAGTGGTATTGAAGTAAATTAGCAATGGTGTTAGGTGTTAACATTTATGGGGTGGTATTGAAGTGATTTTGAGGTGGTATTGAGTCAATATCCAAGTAATACTGAAGTGGATTAGTATTGTTGTTGAGTTGTATTGGAGTAGTATTAGAGTTTTATTCGGGTTATCTGCTGTCTTTCCTCACTCATTGAACAAAATCTTCTTGTCAAACCAAGGATACCTTTTTCAGTAATAAATCTAAGAATATATATAGTCCAAATTTAATGTATGAAACAATATAGTGAACAAATAATGCCAAAAAATTTGAGTTGGAGAAATATATTTCGCGATAAAAGATGGTTTATACCTCTAAACAATTATATAATGATTAAGGATGACCTAATTACCTCGAAACTACTCCACCCTTACATTTTCCCTCTTTTACTTCCATTTTTGTATCACGCAAAATCCCTAAAAAACCCTAAATGAGTTCAATAAGTGTTTGGCGATACAGAGAGAAGAAATTCTCAAAACCAATATGTGTCATTACCTTCTACGGTGCGACGGCTCCGACTCTCCTCGTTGAAACTCTTCCCTTGCGTCGGCGACACACCTTTGAACCTCGCAAACAAAACAAGAAAATTAACGAGGGCGCAACGCGGATTCCCTAACAATGGAGAATGGCACAACATGGGTTTGAATAGGCGACAAGCTTTTTTTCGTAATATATGGGTTGTTTCGGGCCGGGTTTGTTCGCCTCTAAGAATGCAGCTTTTTCTCCCTCTTATTTGATATATCGGATGTATCCTCCATATGTTGGGTGGCACTGTTTCATTGGCCCCCAAACACAAAACTACGTCCGTACTCAACACCGAATATTTTCTCCTTGCAAAGTAAACTATTTCATGTTCGTTATATCTGTGGCTATTATGTTGAAGGTATTTCTCCTTGTTATTGTTCTTTGAACTATAGTATCAGCATCTACCTTCAGCTTTAAATTTGCCTCACAACTTATCTACTAAAATTTGGCAAGGCTTTTTCTACTTAAATACTAAGCTATTCATTACACGTTTTTAGTGCACCCTATGGAAGTGGAATACCATTTTTATTCTTCCATCTTGATGAAATATTGGCTTGTACAAAGTATTTTTCTAGGGTTCATCCATGAAGGATTAGAGTATAAAAAGTTTTGGCGCAGCACTCGAAGGGGCTCGGGAGAAGCACTGGAAGGGGCTCAAGGGGCTGAAGTTGGGCACTACAGCGCCCAGTACTGAGCAACCCACCAAATGCTCTTAGGACTCGAGCGCGTGGAAAGAGCGCCCATGAGCAAGTGTTGAACATTTCAGAAACAAAGTGTTTTTCAGAAACTCGACACTTGGGAAGAACGATCCAACGCCTAGAAGAACTATTCCAGGACTCAGACGCATGTAAAGGCAGCGCCTAGTTCGCACCTTGCACTCAACCTTCAAAAAATCAAACGTTCAAAGGCAGCATCCCGACACTTGTAACATAATTCTGCACTTTGAGGCTTTAAGTCTCGGGTTTCTTCACCGCGGGACGGGCAAGCGTAGTAGGACGAAGCGGTATGTGTGTTGTGGGTGAATTTCTAAAATTTCTCTCGTGTGATTGAGAGAGGAGTTGCATTTGTGAGTTCCAAGATTGTAAAGATGATTTGAGTGTGTTATAATTTGTACATTTCTTCACATTTCATAGTGAAATTCTTTGTGTCGTGGCTCTATAGTTTTTTTTTCTGTTCTCGAGTTTTTTCCACATTATTTTTTTTTTTTGGATTTCTATTTGTGTGCTTCATTTCAATTTGTTTGTTCCTGATCTTTCGAATATCTGTTTTTTCTGCAAGTTCTTGGATGTTCAAATCCTCCTATTAAGTAGTATTAGAGCAGGGTTTTCTCTGAAGATCTTTGATTTGAGTGGGAGCAATAACCAACGAAGCAAGGTACGAACTTTGTGTTATGGAAAATTCAAGTTGAAAATTTATTGCATCAAAAGATACTGTATTTGTCACTGGAAGGAATCACCAAAAAACCTGAATCAATGCCTTTGAAAGGATGGAAACTGTTTGATTGGACGATACTAGGTTTACTCCGTATTTCACTTTCTTCATCCATTGCCTTCAACATTGTGAATAAGAAACTACGATAGGTATCGATTGCACTAACAAGAATGTGTGAGAAGTTCTTACCTTTAAATATTTTTTTTCTATAAAGAGATTGTTTAATATGAAGATGGTGGAAGGTATTTCGGTGATTGACCATTTGAATAATTTTAACACTATGACAAATCTGTTATGTTTGTGGCCATCAAATTCGATGATGAGGTTAAGTCATCGTTAATCCTATCTTCATTATCAAATAGTTGGGATGGATTAGTCACGACGGTAACTCTACAGGTGAATGCTAGAACTACGGGAATAAAAATCACTTCAAGCAGGGCTGCAAAGCTCTGAAGAAGACTGACGGTGGAGGGCAAGATAAAAATCATTCTACAATTGTCTTCACAAGAAAACTTTAATACGACTTCTTATTTTGTCCCTAGATAGTATTGAATCTTGGAGAATATTTTAAATTTCTCTTTTCATACGTCTCAATAAAAAGTGTTTAAAAACTACGCTCAAAGTGATTTAGAAAATGTGTATTTGGGAGATAACAAGGCATGCAATATTGTAGGAAAGTGTGACATTGTTATCAGGTTGCCAAATGAATCACTCCCGAAGCTAGGTGAAGTTAATCATGCTCCATATTTAAAGAGAAATTTGATCTCGGTGAGTTAACTTACAAGATTAGGGCACGTGAATACTTTCATAGATGATTCGTAGAATGTGACAAGAGGGCAATGGTGATGGCTCGATAGAACTTGAAGGTACTAGTTATCTCTTATGAGTGAGGTACAAGTAACTACTTTCTAAAAACAAGCTTTTGGGTTTAAAGTATATAGAGTTAGATTTTTTTTTAAGATTGTCTGTGAAAAACAAAAATATATTACTTTCTTCAAAATTCAAAAGCGAGGTCCAAAAAATTGGAGTTAATGCGTATTGACATATGTGGTCCTACTATAGTTCAATCTATTGAAGGTTCCCACTATTTTGTCATTTTCATTGATGATCACAACAAAAATGTATGAATATATTTCTTAAAACATAAATCTGATGTTTTGATATATTTAAAAAAGTGTCTCAGAGTGATAATGACGAATTAGCATCATGATTAGAGGCTCAAGAGTTATTGTGCTTTAGAAGGAATCATGCATGATTTCAATGTTCCAAGGACACCACAACTGAATGGTGTGGTTGGGCGTATAAATAGAACCATCACAGAGCATGCTAGGAGTAGGGTGCCGCATGCAGATTTGCCAAAACAGATCTGGGCAGAAACAGTTAACACTGCATTTTTTTCTGATTAATCGTGGTTCGTTAGTACATTTGAATGAAGACTTACCTGAAGAAGCTTAAAGTGACAAGTAGGCAAAATCTATCTCACTTGAGAAAATTTGGGTGTTCAACATTTGTTCATGTTGAAGCATGATCAATAAGCTTAACCTGAAATATGTCAAGTGCATTTTCATCAGGTATGTCTCAGATGGATTTGGGTATATATTTTGGAATCGTCATAATCAAAAGTTTATCAGGAGTAGGAATATAACTTTTGATGAAATGAAAAAGTATAAGGACAAGAGTAGAATTCAGAATTGTCCATTAGTTACTTTTGAAGAGTTCTCCAAATATGTTGAGGTAGAATATACCGGTGATTAGAAGGATGTCGAAAAGAGAGGTGCTCAATCTAATGAAGCATAGGAAGTTCCTCAGTCACTGTAATTAAACTCAAGAGGTCGAGCTGAGTCGCACGATCAATACAAAGGTATTCTCCTTATTAGTACCATCTTTTGCTAAATGATAATAGTGAACCAAAGTGCTATAAGAGATCACTCAGTTTGAAGATTCAAGTGAGTTTGCTATAGATGAAGAGATGCAGCCATTGAGATCAAATTAGACTTGGGATTCGACAAGATTACTAGATGACAAAAAGGCATAGTACAACAAGGTGACTTTACAGGCCGAAGAAAGAGTAAGATAGTAGCAAATACTACAAGGCAATACTTTTTGTGAAAGAGTTTCAACAAAATAAAAAATGAACTATTCAGAGATATATTCTCTTGTTTACAAGTATTAGAGTTGTGTTGAGCTTGGTAGCAAAAGAATATCTACATTTGTAGTAGATGGATGTGAAGACAATGTTCCTTCATAGTGAATTAGAACTATACATGGTGTAACTGCAAGGATATGAAGTTTCAGTTAAAAAATATATGATATGTAAATTGAGGAAGAGCATTTATGGTTTGAAGCAGACTCTAAGATTATGTTAACAGGTTTATATTAGACAGTGGGTACGTGAAGTGTCAAGCATACTACTATTGCTTCATTAAACATTTTAGTAATTGATACATAATGCTTCTATTAAATGTGGATAGGTTGATTACAGAAACATATATGAAAAAGATCAGAGAATTGAAGGAGTAATTACCAAGAGAGTTTGAGATAAAGAATTTATGTCCAACCAAGAAGATCCTTAGTAATGATAGTTGTGCATGTACTTTGAATTTGTCTTAAACAAAATATATTAAGAAAATCCTATAAAGATTCAACATGACTGAGGCAAAGTCAATTTGCACCTCTTTGATTAGTCATTTCAAACCATCTAATGTAACTATAGCCTAAGTCTGAAACAGAGCAAATAAAGATTTAAAAAAAAAGACCCTATGCTTCAACAATTGAAATCTTGATGTATTTGATGATCAACTAAAGTATCACTTCATTCATTCACTTCTATAAGATGAACAATTAATCGTGGAGAAGATATAGCTCAAAATCCTGCAGATAAATTGACTAAAATTGTTACATTTGAGAAACTGAAGCTATGTTTGGCTTCATTTGGAGTTCAAAAAAGTTGAGATCGGATGTGAGTCACACTACAGTACGTGACTATTAAAGTGACAGATTTGGAGGTGTAAGGTTGGTTGCAATCAGTATCCAAGTGGGAGAATGTTATTGTATTGTTCAAAGTACACTTAAAGATTTGAATTAACACCATAAGGTGCTCAAGAGAAGCCAGGGACTTAGGAGGGTTGAAGTTGAGCACTTTAGTGCCTGACCCCAGCGCTAGTGGGGCGCGTAGACACCCAGCCAAATGCTCCAAGACCGGAGCGTGTGGAAAAGCAACACGTAGGAACACCTTTTCAGCTTTACAGAAACAGAGCGTTCGGATAGTCGGCTTTCTGGACTGGCGATTCAGTGCCCAAAAGAATAACTCCAGGACCAGAGCGCGTGGAAAAGTAGTGCCCGTGATGGCACAATAGCGTCCCTGCACCCAAGCGTCAGAAAACCTAGCTCTCGGAAGCGGCGCCCTAGTGCCTGTAACTAATTTATGTAGTCTGATCTTTAAGCCTCAATTTCATCAATGCAGGAGGGGCGAGCAGAGTAATGTGAAGCCGTGTATGCATGTTGTGGGTGGATTTTTGCAATTACTCTTGTATGATAGAGAGAGGAGGAAAATTTGTGAGTTCCAAGATTGGAGAGAGGATTTGAGTGTGGTGCAATCTATATATTTTTTCTCATTCCATAGTAAATTTCTTGGCAAAATGTAGCTCTGTGATTTTTTCTATTTCTAAGGTTTTTCCACATTAAATCGTGTTGTTCTTTTCTGGGATTTCTTGTTTGCGTGCTTCTGTTCAATTTGTTTATTCTAGATCTCTCGACTCTGCGTTTTTTTGAAAGTTCTGGGAAGTTTAAATTCTCCCAACATGGCATTCTTAGATTGTTTGGGTTAATTATTACACTTGTTCATTTGATGTATGTCCAAGTTCTTGCATCTTATCCTTCATATAGGTGAATTTTGAGTTGGTTGGACTTTATAAAATTATGCCCATATGTTTCTTTTGTTCATTAAATTTGGATTAATAACTCACATCCCTCCACAAGTTCCACCCCCAAATCACTCACCCTAAGCATACGCACACAAATAAAAAAACTTACAAAAGTCGAACTAAAAAAAACCAAAGGCTTAACACATCAAACCCTCTGAAAATCGCATAATGGCAGGAGCCTCATTTACCAGATATGCCCATTTTTATCTACTGAAAATTGTAACTACCATGATTAAATGACCACATATTGTAAAACATGCCTGAAGTGAGGAACAAGTCGCCAGTTCATTTGGTAGCTCGGTAATTGAATTTCTTGAAAGATCAACTTTCACCACCTCATCCGTCTCCCAGACAGTAGATGGGACGCTGGTCAATGCAAGTCCAGTTAAGAATAGTTCCTGAATTGATTAAAAAACATATTCTAATCTTTCCAAGAAAATTATCTCCAAGTAAGAACAAAAGAAGATCATGGAAATCATGAATTCTAAAATCTGGTGAAGCTAAGTTAAGAAAATAAAATAGAAACACAGCAAACACCTTTGATGACAGAGACAGCCTAGTTGCCTTGGCAATAACATCAGCATTCATAGGACTGCCGCTTGATCCGGAGGCTATATAAAAAGCATTAATCAACACACAAAATCTTTATGACCATGTTAAATGAGAAGGAAGTTTCAATTAGATTCCTGTTTGAGTATTTTAATTATAAATGAAAGATTTCTTCAGAAGCAGGTAACTAAAATAAAACAGTTGCTCAAAAAGGAACTCACCTTCTCCAGTAGAAGAAAGTCGACTTCTTAAATACTTCAACAATGCCTGTGTAGGTCCAGAAACCAGGGAACTGAAAAGAAAGAAATGGTACAATGCTAGGTCGAGCATTATGCAAAGAAAACTGTTCAATCAATAAACAAGAAAACAATTTTCTCACCTACGAATTGTTCGTATAGGGTTTCCACTAAGCAGGAGTTTTCTAAGGGAAGACATGTTACCTGAAAAAAGCATTAGCAAATAAATAAAAAAAAATGCAGAATGGAAAATAAAATCTGAAAATTGAGATTAATGCTAATGAATTCAAAAATAGAATTAATCAGAGACGGTAAACTTCATTCTAAGGCTGTTAAATTAAGTATATAGCTGAATTTGCATAAAATTCACATTTCTATAGGTCTATAATCATAATTCCATTTGAAATTGTTACAAGATTTCAACAAAAAAAATCTAATAGACTGTTGATCTTTCTATTGAGTCAAGATCTAATGAATTTACATAGCTATTTGCCCAAAACATAGACGACTCACATGAAGACTGATATTTGAGTTAACCCAAATCATGATAAAAATGAAATGTTATTTGCTGAAATTCGAAAGATTACAAGGAAGACTCGTCAAAACAGGAAATAAATGACAAACAAACACAGACAACACCATAGGGCAACGACGAGGGTGGAGGTTGGCGGCTAGACAACAGGGTGGAGGGCTGGTTGGGGCTTGTGGCAGTAACAACCGGTGCTGGAGGGAGTTATGGCAGTTGTGGGATGGACTGGATGGGGTTACGGTGCAGTGAGGGATGGTTGGACAGTAGCCTGTAGGTGGCTGGCTGCATCAAGAGTGAGGGACTGGGTGAGCGTCAATATTACGGGCAGGGGAACATGAGGGATTCGGTGCAGGTAAGGCACAGCAACAGAGAGTGGACATGGACGTGGTGATTGGGAGCAGAGGAAGTGCGTATAAGGTTGCAACGGTAGGGAGGAGGGGTTGGCAACTAGAGCCTCGGAAGGGTGGGGCGGGGGGGGGGGGGGGGTTGAGGAGGGAAGTTGGGGAAGATAAGTATCCCTGCAAGATCGACTTTGGAGAAGATCACCACCTTTGACGAGTTACAGCCAAAGCACCACTTCGCCTCCAGATATAACCCTAGAAAAAAAAATAGCCGTCAACAGCAAGCTGGACAGAATTTTGAAATCAGAAAGATAAAAACTAAACCCTACGAGAGCGAACACACGTATTTATAATAGATATAAAAGCGAGAAAAAGTAAAAGGAATGAGGAATAATTCCCGCCCAATGAAAGTGTGAGGGGGGGAGGGGGGGGGGATGCGATCTAACCTCCTGCTAAAGCGAGGGTCTTCGGCTGAACTCAGTGGTCGGTTCAGTCAGGCTAGGCCTCCCCTAAGTCCCCCGCATCGGCCTATCGTGGTTGAAGGATCTTCGTCTTCAATCCTAAAAGCACATGGATTCCATCGTTGGCTATACTTCCTTCCCAAGCACCTAAGAATTTTCCTCCACTTGTGAGCATACATCCTTATCGATCCGCTCTCCTAGGGGTCCACTATTGAACTAAACGGAGTCTGCATGTCACATCTATGTTGTTTAATACTCTTAAAGTAGTCCATGTTTTGCTCAATCTGATCCGAAGTGAGGGTAGTCAGTATCTCCCCGAACGGCGGTGGCCTTGGTGGTAAAGTATTGATCATGATAACCTGAAATGCTCTTTGTCATGCATGTCTCGTGTCCGAAGCTAATGTCTCGGCCTTATCATCCTCTATCGTCTCCAAAGCCGATCACACTAATGTTGTTCCGCCGGCGAGGGCACTCGTGATCTTGGGCTCCCTCGAAGGGAAAAGTTCAATGCGCTTCCAATCCTTAGTGACGGAGTAAGTGTTTTTGAATCTGTCATGCTGAGTTCTCCGATCAAACTACCACAGTCTCTCCAATAACAAGTGACAATCATCCATGGGTACCACGTCACACCACACCCGATCTTGCAGGTGGTTCCCGATCAAAAACTCTACTAGGCACCTTCGGTCAATTTTGATCATGTTCTCCTTTAGGCACATCAAATAATATGGTTGGGAGTGCCCCTGAGTCATGAGGCCCAACTTCACCATCTGAGTCAAGATCTAATGAATTTACATAGCTATTTGCCCAAAACATAGACGACTCACATGAAGACTGATATTTGAGTTAACCCAAATCATGATAAAAATGAAATGTTATTTGCTGAAATTCGAAAGATTACAAGGAAGACTCGTCAAAACAGGAAATAAATGACAAACAAACACGAGACAACACCATAGGGCAACGACGAGGGTGGAGGTTGGCGGCTAGACAACGGGGTGGAGGGCTGGTTGGGGCTTGTGGCGGTAACAACCGGTCTTGGAGGGAGTTATGGCAGTTGTGGGATGGGCCGGATGGGGTTACGGTGCGGTGAGGGATGGTTGGACAGTAGCCTGTAGGTGGCTGGCTGCATCAAGAGTGAGGGACTGGGTGAGCGTCAATATTACGGGCGAGGGGAACATGAGGGATTCGGTGCGGGTAAGGCACAGCAACGGAGAGTGGACATGGACGTGGTGATTGGGAGCGAGAGGAAGTGCGTATAAGGTTGCAACGGTAGGGAGGAGGGGTTGGCAACTAGAGCCTCGGAAGGGTGGGGCGGGGGGGTTGAGGAGGGAAGTTGGGGAAGATAAGTATCCCTGCAAGATCGACTTTGGAGAAGATCACCACCTTTGACGAGTTACAACCAAAGCACCACTTCGCCTCCGGATATAACCCTAGAAAAAAAATAGCCGTCAACGACAAGGCTGGACGAAATTTTGAAATCGGAAAAATAAAAACTAAACCCTACGAGAGCGAACACACGTATTTATAATAGATATAAAAGCGAGAAAACATAAAAGGAATGAGGAATAATTCCCGCCCAATGAAAGTGTGGGGGGGAGGGTGGGGGATGCGATCTAACCTCCTGCTAAAGCGAGGGTCTTCGGCTGAACTCAGTGGTCGGTTCAGTCAGGCTAGGCCTCCCCTAAGTCCCCCGCATCAGTCTACTGTGGTTGAAGGATCTTCGTCTTCAATCCTAAAAGCACATGGATTCCACTGTTGGCTATACTTCCTTCCCAAGCACCTAAGAATTTTCCTCCACTTGTGAGCATACATCCTTATCGATCCGCTCTCCTAGGGGTCCACTGTTGAACTAAACGGAGTCTGCATGTCACATCTATGTTGTTTAATACTCTTAAAGTAGTCCATGTTTTGCCCAATCTGATCCGAAGTGAGGGTAGTCAGTATCTCCCCGAACGGCGGTGGCCTTGGTGGTAAAGTATTGATCATGATAACCTGAAATGCTCTTTGTCATGCATGTCTCGTGTCTGAAGCTAATGTCTCAGCCTTATCATCCTCTATCGTCTCCAAAACTGATCACACTAATGTTGTTCTGCTGGCAAGGGCACCTGTGATCTTGGGCTCCCTCGTAGGGAAAAGTTCAATGCGCTTCCAATCCTTAGTGACGGAGTAAGTGTTTTTGAATCTGTCATGCTGAGTTCTCCGATCAAACTACCACAGTCTCTCCAATAACAAGTGACAATCATCCATGGGTACCACGTCACACCACACCCGATCTTGCGAGTGGTTCCCGATCAAAAACTCTACTAGGCACCTTCGGTCAATTTTGATCATGTTCTCCTTCAGGCACATCAAATAATATGGTTGGGAGTGCCCCTGAGTCATGAGGCCCAACTTCACCATCTGAGTAGATGTCACATTCTTACTGCTCCCTCTATCAATAATGAGACTGCATGCCTTCTTGTTCATGGTGCAACGGGTGTAGAATATATTGTGGTAAAGCCACTACGAATCTCTTGTATCCTCGATCTGTAGGACTTGTCGAACTACGAGCGTCTCTCCTTCATCCAGTGGAAGATACTACACCTCAGCTTGTTCCTCAGCTGTCTCCTCGTTGCTAAACTCCTCCACAACGCTCTACGTAAAAAGATAACTCGGCTCATCAGGCAACTGAAGGTGATGTGCCCAAATCCATGACATCTAAAGCATTTTCTGGAGGGAAATATAGTAGTTGTGTCTACTTTTCTTGGGTATCATGTCACGTGAGGTGGCTTTGTCTTTATCAAAACCAGTTTTCTTAAGTCTCTGATGCTTGCTAGAGTCTCTAGCTGTGGGTGGCTACTTGATTGGTGGTGATTGTCTGCTCCATTTCTGTTGTCATTCCACTATCAATGCAAAAAGCTAGACATCTCCAAATGACCAATAGGGCTGCAATTATACCACATTGTTGATAACAGGCTTCAGGTCTCCTAGCTAACGGGGTATTGTATGCTCCTCTGGCTCGACCAACTCGCACTTCATCTACAATTGACTAAATTCGCTCATGAACTCCTCCACTGATAAATCTCATTGTTGCATGTGATGGAGTCTCAAAGACAAATCCTGACGATAGTGGGATGACAGGTATTTCTTCTGCACTCCTCATCTTCTCCCACTTGGTGATCTTATCACTGCCCTTTCTCTTTTTTTTCCTCCGTAGATTTCCCATCACATGGAGGCGCTCTTCTTCAACTTAATGGTTGTTAGTTTTGACCGTTTATCCTCTGACATATCCTTATACTCGAAAATTTGCTGGACATATTGTAGCTAATCGAGAAATTCGTCTGGATCCATACCTCCATCGAACTCTGGTAGGTCCACTTTAATGTTGAAATCCTTGTGTTCTCTATAAGTGTTTTCCTCACTCAGCCCTCTCTAGTACTGAATTCGAAAGCATTGGGGTCGATATTCCTCATCACTGACATCTTCCCTGTGGAACGGATTCAGATCCTTGTCCCTTTCTCCCCTTCAACTCTCCAGATCTCGGTTGAGGGTAACCTTCCCATGAGTCCCGTCATCCATCTCAACCAGTCTCTGTTGAATGCGACAAATTTCCTATTGTATCTCATCCCAAATAGAGTCCAACTTTTATCTCCTTGGTGCATTGGTCAAGGGTTTGGGATTCGTGGTGAAAGAGGGTGTAAAAATTTGATTTAAGGTTGCTAATTTTAAAAATCAGTAAGGGGAAATTAGAGTTAGGTCAATGTCTCGCTAGGAATAGAAATTTTTTTTTTGGCGAAAGGGTAGAGGATGTTAGGAACTCCTAGGATAGAACTACGGTTAGGATAGTTCTTATATCAAATGATACCAGAGTTAACCCAAATCATAATATAAATGAAATTACATTTGTTGAAATTCGAAAGATTACATATAAAGACTTGTCAAAATAGGAAAAAAATGACAAACAACACCCCTAGGGCAAGAACGAGAGTGGCTGTTAGCAACTGGACAGCCAGGGGTTGGTTGGGGCTTGCGGCAGTAATAAGTTGTGCTGGAAGGAGTTAAGACAACTGTGGGATAGACTGGATGGGGTAACGATGCAATGAGAGATGGTTGGATAGCAACATGTAGCCGGCTGCCTGCAACAAGCGTGAGGGAGTGGGTTGGTGGTAGTATTACGGGAAGGGGGAATTGAGCGGCTTGGTTGCAGGTAAGGCACAGTAGTGGAGAGTGGACCTAGACGCGGCAATTGGGAGCAGAGGAAGTGTAGATAAGGTAACAGCGGCAAGGAGGGGTCAGTGGCTGGAAACAGGAAAGAGGGGATTGAGGAGTAGAGTTGGGAAGATAAGTATCCCCGCAGAATCGAGTTATAGTTGGATCACCCCTCGAATCTATAGAGAAGATCACCACATCGTACGAGTTACAACCAGAGCATCTCATCGCCTTCAGTTGCATCCTTAGAAGGAAAACAACCATCGATGGCAAGCTAGACAAAATTATAAAATCAGAAAAAATAAAAACTAAACCCTAAGACAACAAACTCACGTATTTACAATAGATATATAAGCGGGAATATATAAATGGAAGGGGGGATAATTCCCGCCCAATGAAAGAGAGAGGAGGGGGTTGGTCTAGCCTCTTGCTGGATCAAGGGTCTTCTCCTACTAAACCCGCCGGTTGGTTCAGTCAAATCAGGCCTCCCATAAGTCCCCCTCGTCAAAGACAATCATAAAAGATTGACTATTAATAAAGGCAAAAAAAATTCTAATGTTAATGTGCATAAGAGGTACAAGGAGATTAAACTAGGTAATAAGGCTTAGAATGCTCAAATCCATAAAGGTTTCAAAGAAGCCTTTAAAAATCAAATGTGAGTAAAACAAAACTTATAAAATATAGCGTATTAGGGCAAACGTTTATAAATAAAAATTTCAAAAGTTTAGGCATTAGTTAAGTCTTCAATGCATCTCACTTCATTCTATGGGCTCTAAAAATCCCCACACAATACTATCATATTCAAGTGGGTCAGAATATATTTCTAAGAAGACAGCTGGCATATTAGATAAGGTGCTACTAAAAGATTTTGCCCACTCATGAATACTTTAGGTCATGTTTGAAATTTCCAATAAATGCAATCCCATGTAAGTAATTGTCTATAAACCTAAATATCCCTCTAAATCAAAAGAGAGTGCTCGCAATTAAAGCCAGTCAACAGGTATATGATGCTTTACAGGAGTAGAAACGAGAAACATTTTGCTACTTAAAGCAATTGATGGGGATATGACCACAAAACGAACCAAGATCTCGTGGTTTCATCAATCAAGGTATCATGATGCCTAGTTTATGTCATTAGTGGAGGTAATTAACCGAACATAACCAAATAAACTCATCAGCATCCATATGTTGTGTCCTCAATGTCATAGACAGATTTACGTTGGCCACGGCTAACTGGGGCTTCATGCCCTTTCAAGAGTGCTTTATAATTCACAATTCAAAGGTTTAGCCACTAAGGAACTTCCATCTTTGGACCATAACCATAATATAATGGCACAATCTCAACCATGTTAAACATCTGGGCAAAGGGTATGTGTACATCTTTACTGGTACGAGTTATCTAAGGGTGGCCATATGGACACACTTGATATATTATTAGTTAATTGCTAGCTTTTGTCAGACTTAGAAATGTCATTCTTGGCTTGAATTTGGTGTGTGTATAATGAGAGAATTTATTACCATGAAATTTCCTCCCATTATAATTTCAATTTGATTATGCCTATCATTAAAAAAAAATTAAGTGTATCTCTTGAAATTGAAAGCATCTTTTACTATGAAGCCCTCTGATTATGATTTGCAATAACTACGCCCATCATAACGGAGAAGGCTAATAGTGATTTTCCTTATAACTGAGAGCTTAATTTAGATGATAGACCCTTGTAATTATGCAATTATGATAACTTAAACCATCATCATGATCAAAATTAGGGTATTAAAGTGGAAACCGTATGAAATTGATATCTTTGATCCAATGACAGACTTATTAAACCAGCAAAAAGTTATATAAACTGCAATATTATTGAGGACTGTAAAACTGAATAAACTTTGGAAAACTCTGACGTGTCAAAATAGGGCCCGACCTTGCACCATTGTCTTTTGTCTTATTGTCAAGGAAGGCAATAAGCAGCTTTGAAAATTCAACCATTTGTATCCACTTGATCATAGTCTAGTGGATTGGCAATTATTACAATATTTTTTAATACTTGGCATGCTAAGACTTCATGAACTTAGAAATGTCATTCTTGGCAAACTAGCATGGATGATGGATAGATCTTAGCCTTATCGAGAATTATCGGGTTGGGCTATAGACCAATAAACTCTACTACCTTTTGCATGCAAAGAATTTGACCAAAGTTGGTTATCAAGTTATGGGCCTTATTTACTCTACTCTTGTGCATAGAGATCAATTTTTGAAGTAGGACCTAAATTAACACTAATTGAGGAGAAGAAAATTTATAAATTATCACCATGCACCATAAATAAGGCGAACCTCGTGTTTATTTAATTTTATGTGATAATTAGCGTGTTAGGTGTTATGTTGCCTTTGCTTGTTTACTTGCAAACTTTGGTTGAAGTTGATCTAAAAGTGTATAGCGTTTTAATTCAATTTTTTAATACTAATAAAGGATGTGAATAGCATTAACGCTGTGGCTTACTTAAAGAATATTTTAGGAAGGTCCAAAGGGTGAGGCTCACAACTTTACCCAATAGATAAGCTAACAAATTTTACATGTTTACGTTAATTTTTATATGATAATGATCATGTAAGGGGCCTTGCCGACTTTGCTTCTTTTTTCTTAATTGATATGGATCGGTCCCAGAAAAGGGAAGCTAAAAAAAGTTAAAAAAAAAAACCACAGTTTAGGATTTACAATCTTGCCTTAAAAAAAAAACAATCTATAAATATTTTTTTTTATGAGTTCTCATCATAAAAGATCTTGAAGGCCCTATGCAAATGCATTGTGAATGATCTTAGCGAAAAGACGAGGCTAATAAAACTGAGGCAAGAAAATTGTAATCGCACTCTTGTAGTTTAGACAATTTTAAAAACATGTGCCCTGTTGACTCCACCCTAAGGGTGTGATGAGCGAAGCCGACTCGAGCTCGGTTCGATCAATGGCATGTGAGCTGACCTCAAATAGCAAAAGAACCAAACCTGAACCAACTTCAGCTCAACTTGTTAGCTAATGAGCTAATTTGTTTGAATAATATTAATATAAATACAATTAAAATATATTAAATTCAAGAGTTTAAGTACAAAGTTAACAAAAAAGTATTTAAAACTTATTCCTTCTTATTTCAACTAACTTCATATTATTTATGCTCTAATTTCTCATTCTTTTTATTACATTATTATAAACACTTAAATCATCTTCTAATTCGCAAGTCAACTTGAACTCAAAGAATTGAGCTCTTGAACTCAAAGAATTGAGCTCAAGATCGAGCTCAAATTCGAAGAAATAGTAAGACAAAAGCTTAAGCTGGAATCAGCTTGAGCTTGGCTTGATTCATCAACCAATACCTCTAACTACACCCGACATATAGAGAACCAAGCTTTACTGAACTCAATTTTTGGTATGTATATCTTCTTCTGCCTCATTTAAAATTTAAGGTATTTAAATGATCTGTATTGGGTATAAATTTGAGGAATTGCACATTCAAAATAGCCCTTAAAAAGTTCGAACATTAAACATGGCTACTAAAATTATCTTGGAATGTTCTTAAATTCTAGAATTTTTGTTAGTTTATTATTTCCCTGCTTCTTTTGCGTAGTTGTATTTTTTTTCATTTCCACAATGACATTTTCTTTTTTTCACTTCTGAGACTTATATTTTATTTGCCTAAATTTGTTTATTTTTCTCAGAACATGCTTTCACATTTTTTATGCTTCACAAAATACCAAGTACCTCATTTCAGGCTTCTCACTTGAGCTCAATGTGAAACAATTTAAAGTCATTCAGGACTGATGTGGGTAGCAGAAAGAAAAGTTCACGTCTTTCTAAGTAGGTATTGCATCAAAATGTGCACGCGAGAAACTTATTTTGCATTGAAAGTTACACTGAAAGTCATGCATGCCTTTTTGCAGTTAGATTTAAGTATAAAGTTTCATCTACTCATTAATAATGATGATTTCACTGAAACAAATGCAGCTCTGTTTTATTATATGTTTTTCAATGTATCATTTTCTCATTCCACTCACATGTTTGCTCTTATTCACTCCCCAGTCTTCAGCTAGTTTATTAAAATTCATGTTAAGAATTTTATATTTTTCTACTTACATACTTTCAATGCAACTTTTTTATCATTTTTTATTCCCAAACATCCATTCTTGCTTATATTTCTTCCCGGCATCTTTACATATCCATTTTAAGAGAAATTTTTTACAGCGCTTAAGCGCTCTCATGTGAGGAGTTAGAAGTAACGCATCCTGTCACACCAATAAAAACACATAAGGGGATTTATCAATATTTTTTAACAATAGATCACCTAAAGTCTACTAAAAATAAGCCCCATCATATAAAAAATAATGTGAAGAGGTTGCCTGCACAACCCCCCCCCCCCCCAACCAGAGGAATAGTAGATTGGCGAGGGATAGGATTAGTTGGGAATAGGAGAGTTAGCAGGAAGGGGGGGGGGGGGGGGGGGGTTGGTGGGGGGAGACCTTCAGCTTTTATTAAAAACATGTAATTACATTTTTTTTTAATTATTATTTTTGTCCCCACACCACGCCATCTAAAAAAAACAACAATAATAATAAAATTAAAATTTAAAAAAATAATAGCAAAGGCTACTGCTTGCTGAAGAGGATGCGGGAGGCAGAAATTTCGACCTTGAAAGCTTTAGTAGAACTTTGCCGCTGATTCACTGCCATCAGGTCTTACGGGCTCCAATTTTTTTATTATTTAAATTAAAAATAGGTTATTTTTGCTTGGGAATTATTTATAGGTTGTCATTTTCAGATTTTGCAGACTTTTACTTTGATCTATGTTATTGAGAGAATTTTTATCCCTATTTTCTCTATTAGAGTGTTGTATCATTTGATTTCCCTTAGGCGGTGTGGCTATAATATGATTGAATTGAGGTAGTAATAACACCCGGGCGTCTGTAGGACTCCTTTGTCACCAACGAACTGCTTTCTTTTTCCATCTTGCTGCCCAACCGCCGAGATAGATTTCTCAGACGTCATCTTCCAACCCTCTTTTCTCATCCTACAACTCACCTAACCCTTCTTTGTGCCATCCCACACCATCTAGGAAACCTTATATATTGGTGTCAATTTTGTTGTTAGTTTCTCTTAGAGCGAGCCTTAACCATTGTTAAATTTTTGGTGGCTTAAATTTTTTTTGAATTTCTACGACTTGATTGATCATTAACTTATCATGAAGTATGAATTTTCATAGTTTTTAAAATTAAATCAAGGTTAGCAAAGAATTGCTTAATCAATGATCATTTGAACAATAAATTTTTAATCCGAGTTATGAATTTTCAAACATCACAACATCTAATTCCTTGGCAAGCTTAAGTCTCAGTAGGAATTAAAAAAAAAAAATTATTGCATTTCAGGAAATCTTTTAAGTGCTTCAGTACCAAGCCAGGTAGTTCTAGGGACTACCAGAGACTGGACCTCCGACTTTGTGTGTACTAAAAGATAGATTACTTGCATAGTTGTATGCAACTGTAACTATACATTTATATCAAGGATGTAAAAAAACTTGTTCAGAAATATCAGAATGCTTCAATTCTGGAAAAAGACGACTCTTGAAGTCATGTTCAACCAGTCAGAAATTCAAGGGGTAACATTTTAACCTGACATTCTAAAGATAAAGATTTAGGAAAACAATAATCAAAGTTTTGGGCTTCCATAAAGTGTACAAGTGACTGCACAATGGACAACTTTACTTCAATGCCAAACTGTTTCTCATAAGTGAACACCATGAGTAAATACCAATATGAACTGGGCGGTCGAGTTTGTAAACATATTTACTTAAAATATATCTAGAAGTGCAGAGAAATGCCCTTCAACAGAACATTAATGATTACGTCTATTCAGATTACATGTATTCAAATAATAAGGTGCAACTGAATACCTTCTCTAACATTGGATTTTGAATCACATGCCGGAAAGAAAAAAACTTTACCCAAGTCATTTTTAAAATTTCAAATACTGGAGTGAACTTTACCATCAATTTAATCACCAACGTCGTGATGAAATTAGATGACCGAGAGGTTTCTCAAAATAAAAATTAGGAAGGCTTGGAACAAAATAAAAATTACAATAGGCGTATCCTAACCTTACCAATCTCTGGAGGCAAACTGGATAACGAATTATTGGAAAGATCAAGAACAGAAAGCTGTAATTTGCAGGCTTCCACAGGAAACTCCTTCAACTGAAAATTTAATAAAATAACCAATCACCAACTAGTAAATATTTTCAAGTAGCAGATACACAGAAAGTAAGGAAATAATAAAAAGTAAACACAGCCATAGTACAACGAAATTATTCAAGGATGTTAAAGTTGTTCAAATGATTAAGAAAATCCAATTTTAAAAGGATGTTTGATGTGATATTACGTAATTGAATGTCAAGATAATAAACATTCAAAAAGAGGTAAGCTCAATTCGGCTACTTATTCTTTTTATAGAGATAAGATTAGATCTTAAATAAGTAAAAGAAAATAATTGTAACAATATGTTCATCAAGATCATTAACTACTTCACCTGCATGGAGACCTTCCATCAAATCCAAAAAATTAAGCACCAATCCAACAATTCAACTCAAACCCCACCCAACAGCAATCTTAGAGTTATCCTAGAACCCGATTTTGATCTTCAGCAATAATTGATCTTGATCTTCAGTAAAACACCTCAAAATATAAGGGTTTCACTGTTTAGTCCATGACTCCAATCAAGCATGAATCTCAAAGATGAGATATCCAATTATTTAACCCTCTTGTTCGCAGGAGAATAAAAAAATCTCCCATCGAGATGCATTGCCACACAACAAGGATTTCAGAAACTAAGGGCCCGTTTGGGAGGGCGGTGGGTATGCGGCGCGGTGCCACGCAACCTTTTTTTTTTTTGCCGTTTTTTTTTTGGCGGTGAGGCAGCCGCTTCCCGCGGTATGTGCGTTGCCCAGCTGGAAGCAAGGTATGTGCGTTGCCCAGCTTCCTCGACGCCACTTTTACCCCGCTGCCCCCTTTTACAAAATCCTATCCGGTACGCGATTTTCCCCTTTCCTCCTCTTCTCCGGCCCGTGAAGATTCCCAATCGGCTTTCCTTCCTCTTTCTTCTCCTTCTCTTCCTGTTCTCCAGATCTTCTCTTAGGCAGGTTAAACAAAAATTTTTTCTTTAGAGCAATTTCTGTGCAGTTATGCTCTGGTTGTGATTTTTTTGGAGCTGTGTTTGTCGTTGATGTTCTGAATAGCAAATTAGTAAGGTTCTTCTTTTGTTGCAGCCGATCACTTCTGTGGTCTTCAAATTCATTTCCTGTGAATGTACCTGTATGGTAGGACGGTTTGCTTTGTTTGTTTGCCTTTTGCTGTGATGATTTTGGAGGGCAAACCAGAGCATATATAATTTTTGGAGGGATTCCTTAGGAGTAAAGAGGGCAAACCAGAGCATATCTAATTTTGGAGGGCAATCCAGAGCATATACTACTAAACACTTCTCCCTCCTCCTCTCTCGATCTACTGTTTCTACTGAAGCACATATATTTGTGTAATCCTTTTATGGAATGAAGTATGTCCTATTACAAAATTAGGGAATGAATTCCCCTGAATCTCGAAACTAATCCTTATGTGCATTCACTCATGCTTATGCATTTCATTTTATTTGTGTAATCCATTATGAAGCACATGTATTTGTGTAATCCATTATGAAGCACATGTATTTGTGTCTCCTACTCCCTTCTCCCTTCTCCCTTCTCCTCTCCTGATCTATTGTTCTTCTTTTTGGCTTTGCTGTGGGAAAGCTTATGAGATCAAACTTTGTGGAATATACTGAATCATTGAAACACGATTATGTTGAGCTTGAAGAAGTTTTCATCCAATATGTCATTTCTTCTCTGATAAAATTGCCTTGGGATATGTTGTTTGAAGTCTTTAATTGTTGTTATAGAAGTCAGTTTTCTCCTATGCAAAGCATATGAAAAGCATGGTTCGTTTTGTTTCTCTGTCATTTTGGCAAAAGTGGGCATATATACATGTTTATAAACTTCAGTCAGTTAAAGGATTGAATTGTCTTTTTAACATTTGATTCTCTCAAATATCAACCTGGCTTGGATAGCATTGGAACATCAATTCTCTCAAATATCATCATGCCTTGGATGACATTATTATGATTGGACATGAGAAGGCTATACTTCATTTTTTTATACATTTGCTTGGTGCATTATGGTTTCAATTGAAGCATGCAAATTATTCAACGTGAGCAATTCATATACTTCTATTATATATGAGAAGGTTGTACTTGAATCTTTATATTCCAAGGCATGTCTTCGCTTGTTAAAACATATTTGAAGGCTTTACTATACTTCAGGAAGGTTAATGGAGTTTTACTATACATATTTGAAGGTTTTACTATATATAAAGTTTTTAATATTCTGTCACGGAGAGTATATGAAGGGTTTATCATATTCTGTCTAAAGGTTTTACTATACTTCTAGCATTTTGAAGAACATATTAGAAGGCTTTATACTTCTAACAGTATTTATATGATGCTAAATAATGAGGTGTCATATAAGAATCAAAGTGTATGTCTCAAAGTTTCCAGTATTGCCTCAAATACTTTGATCTGAGCTCATTTGGGTTCAAATTGGTTCATCTTTGACATTACACAGTCTCATCAAATTGGTTCATCTTTGGCTTATTAAACTATAGATTGTTTTTTTTTTGTCTATTTGCTGGGGCATTTACATACATACACCACAATTCTTATCCTACTTCTAAAATTCAGTGGCATGCATGATGCATATGTGTTAACCAAATGAGTGGTATGAATGCAAATCTTCTTTCACCTATTCACCCAGTTTCTGTTGCATGATGCATATGTGGCTCACATCAGAAATAACAAAAGACATTTTTTGTTGCAAATGCATCACATGCATCTAACAATATTTATATGATGCTAAATAATGAGGTGTCATATAAGAATTAAGGTGTATGTCTCAAAGTTTCAAGTGTAGCCTCAAATACTTTGATCTGAGCTCATTTGGGTTCAAATTGGTTTATCTTTGGCATTGCACGGTTTTATGAATGCCAGTTGTTCTGGGTGTTTACAGTTTTCTTGAAATATCAAACATGATTCATGTTTTCATGAAATTGGGAGCTCTGGGTGTTCGGGTGTAACCTCCAGTTTTTATTATCTTATATGTGTTGCTGCCAGTTTGGGTGTTTGGATGTAACCTGCAGTTTGGGAGTTGGGTGTAACCTACAGTTTGGGTGTTCCTGTCGGTTTGAAGTGCGAGTCTTGGTGACCTGTAGTTTTGGATTGTAAAATGCCTTGTATGCTGAAAAATTATGCATGAAAAGACATTTGTTCAGTTTTTAAAGGTTAGTAATAGTTGTATTTTTTATTTAATGTCAAATATTACATTGTATGTGACCAAGTTGGAAGGCATGAGGGATCTACCAGGATTCATTGTAAATTGGAAGCTGTGTCTGTTTTCTCTTGTATTAATAAAGATATACGATTCATTTCCCGTGGATGTAGGTCAGTTTGATCGAACCACGTAAATTATTGTGTCCTTCTGTGCTTATTTCTATTGTTTGGTTTATTGTAATCTATATCTCTCAATGTTTTAATTTTAGTAGCAATGTTGGCATTTGTTTATTAAATTCATTTTGAATGTTTATCTTTGTCGTATTAATAGTACGACTAATAAAAATAAAGAGGTTGCTACTCTTGCACTTTGGGAGAAGGAAACAAATGTAATATTTTGTAACATCTGCCTAACAGAAATTAAAAAGGGAAATAGGCCAAATGCTTTTTTCAATAAGGAAGGTTGGCAAAACATAATTACAAAATTCAAGGAGGCTACAGACAATAAATACGAAAGACTGTAGCTTAAGAATAAATGAGACCAGCTCAAAAAAGACTGGAAAATTCGGAAGAATTTGAAGCGAGGCTCAACCGGATTGGGATGGGATCCGGTGAAGCGAACGATTGATGCGCTGGAGTGGTGGAGAGAAAGGCTTGCGGTGAGATATTTTTCATTCAATATATCTGATGTCATTCAGTATATTCATTCTAACTGAATATCTTTCGTTTTCTCCTTCAGGTTGTGCAACTGCAAAGAAGTTTAAAATGGCAGGAATAGAACCCGACTTCGAAGAGAAATTAGACCGAATGTTTGGTGGGGTAGTTGCTACAGGGAAATATGCATGTGCGTCTAGCCAGACAGGTTTTGGTCAAACCCCCGAGAATGTGGCGGTTACTTTATCAAAGATTCGACGAATTCACGGCACTGGATCCACTCGAAGTCGATCCACTGATCGTACAAAGCGACCTCGTTTCGAAAGCGAGAGAAAGGCGGAGCTGCATCATAAGAAACCGGCTCATACCTTGTCGAGTCATCTAATGATGCCCCCACATAGTTCAAAAAACTTCCATTGTTGAGATAGTTGGACTTCTTGAAGCAAATCCAGAATTTTCAGGGGACCCTGACCTTTTCTACTTTGCTCTCGACCTCCTCAGTGATTCTGTCCATAGAGACTTCTTTCCTGCACTTAGTAAAGAGCGAAGGGTGGCATATATATGATATTATTATTATCGACGGAACTTATGATTTGGAATTGTCATTCTATGTTATTTGGTCTTGGACATTTATATTTAATTTGTGGTTGTTTCGGACATTTGTATCCCAATATTGATTTTAGTGATTTTAGTGAACGCATTTTCTTCTATTGATACTGAATGCATTTGCTTGAACATGTACAGTTTAGATCGTCATGGACCCAGAGGAAGCACGACGCAGAATGAGAAATGCAGCTATAAATTTACTTATCGATTACTATAACACACATCGACCGCTCGCCCTGTTACACATCATCTCAAATTTGGGACAAATGGATGTGAGAAATGCTTACAGGACACCCAACGAGACTTAGAAATATCTCTCGCATGTCGCAGATTGTTTTCAATGACTTTCTAGCAGAACTAACATCTTATGGACTCCACGGGTCATCTAGGACAACTGACCGTGAGGTGTTGGGCATCACACTCTACATATTATCACAGAATGAGTCAGTGTGCGGAGCGATTGAACGCTTTCAGCACTCGTCGGAAACAATAAGCAGGTATTTTTTAGTAGGTTTGAGTGCTCTTGTGAGCCTATCACAATACATCATACAACCCACAGATTCAACTTTTGCACAAACGCCAAACGAGATTCGGCACGATGCTCGTTACATGTCATTTTTCAAAGTACAGGTTGATACTTGCATAATATATCCTTCTATATGAATTCAGTAATGAAATGATTAGAATTATTTATTTAGGTTTGCATCGGCGCAATTGATGGAACGCACGCTGATGTAAGGATTCCAGACAACGAGAAAATTAGATTTATCGGCCGTTCTGGAATGCCAACGCAAAATATCATAGCAGTATGTGATTTCAACATGTCTTTTACATTTGTAATGTCTGGTTAGGAGGGTAGTGCTCACGATAGTAGAATTTTCAAAAACTGCAACGAGGAATCCAAAGTACAACTTCCCTCACCCTCCACGAGATACGTTGCATACCAATATCACTCCAAATTTTTTTGGTATGCTTAACTGAAGGTTGATCATATTTCAGGAAAGTATTATTTGGTGGATGCTGACTACCCATTGCAGTGAGGGTATCTTAAACCCTACCCTGACACCAGGTATTATATATCAGATTTTGAAAGAACCAGTAATGTTACAAGAAGCAGAAAAGAGGTATTAAAAAAAAAACATTCACCCTTGCGAAGCGTCATTGAGAGGACTTTTGGAGTTTGGAAGAAGAAATGGGTCATACTTCGAGATATGCCACCTTATCTGTTTCCGAAATAGGTGCACATAGTGTTAGCCACGATGACACTTCATAACTATATTAGGCGGCATCCAACTCGAGGTGATGATTTAAGGCGTGTTGAGGAGAATGGAGAGAAAGTGTCTGTAGAAGCATTTGAACACCGCATTGGGCAATCTCTGTCAAGGGAGGAGAACGATAATGCTACCATTTGCACAAAGGATGAGGAGGGTGCAAATGAAATGGTAGCCCTTTGAGAGCAGATAACCACCACATTAGCTGGAGAGTGATTGTCTTGCTTTCGATTTGTTGTAAAGACATTATAATTTAAAACGATGTTTGTTTTGAAAGAAGATTTTCATTTTGTTGAGCACCGTTGTTAGCATTAAGCCTGTCTTTTCGAATCGTATTAGTGTTACTGTATGGGTTAATGAACATTCATTTTTTGATTAGCAAATATGCAACTAATTATGTTCTCACTTGGCTTGCATTTCAGAAAAGTATGAGCTCTAGGATGCCAGCTACCTCTCGACGAGTGCTAGGTCATTGTGGTCTGCAAACAACACTTTGACACCACGACAGACACACAACTATAGTCGAAAGTTTTATAGTTGCCCACGGAACATTGCGGAGCAGTGCAGATTCTTCCAGAGGGCGGACAGTTTGGCGGATTCTCAGGATGACGATGGTAGGGAGTGACGAGCTTCACTTGAGGATGAACTGACACGGGAGCTACAACATGTCATTGTTAAAAATAACATTATTATTATGTTACTCATTGTTGTAATAATATTAGAATTTCCTTTCACTCTACTGCTACTAGCTATTGCTTGAGATGTCTTTATGTAAATTTGGACTATTTTGGAATTCCAAAACTATATGGCTTGAGATGACTTTATGTATAAAAACTATATTGTATTTGACTTAAGATGTCTTTATATATCTTTATTAATGCAAGTAAAAATATATATTTATATGTTTAAAAAACTTAAAATTTTATATGTTTATACGTTTATATGTATACACATAAAATTTTTAAACATACATATATACGTAAAGAGATTTAAAAACATATATGTTTACAAATTTACAAAATTATTTTTATAGTAAATCAATTAAACTTTTAAATTTCTCCTATAAATATATATAAACACAAAATATCATACTTTTAAATATTTTTATAGGAATTTAAAAAATATATATAAACACGTATATAAAACTTCAATTTAATTCATATGAATAATTAATACATAATATTTTTAAAAATTTTACGTATATTAAACCTCCATATACATAAATATATTAAATTTTTTAAATAGTTTTAACAAACAGGGGCAGTTTGGTTATTTTTACAGAAAAAAATTGCCCCGCAGATAGTCGAATCTACATGACGAACTACGAGACGACGCATCTGTAATTGTAAAGCGCGAAAGTTCGTCATTGCGCTAAACGAGTCCTAAGTGTCTCCTCCATTTACAGTCTATCTTACAAGGAGTCCTTAAATACCTTTCTACTTTACTCTAAAAATAGCCCTCTTCAGCGAAGGGTCGGGAAACTTCAACAAAATCATAATTAATCTTATCATAACTATTTGGGGTTGGCATTATCAATCCTCATTTTTTATTCACTCCTATTGATTGTTGTCCAAGGTGCTAAATATATACTTCATAATCGCTTTGAATAAGTTTTATTCATAAAGCATTATGTATACCAACTTTTCTTTACAATCAACTTGCACCGACTTTGTCTACTCTATTAATGGATGAATTCTCTATCCTTTATGGTACATGTCCATACAGGTTCAATATATTTTCAATCAGTTTATCTTCAGTATATATTTCTCCAAGTTTTCCTCCAGTAAAATCATTTAACTTATCATTCCTAACTTCTCAACCATCATCCTAACATTCTCATTTATACCGCACTTAATTTATACATTCATGATATTTTCACTGTAACGCCCAGCCTTAAATTCATTGTATCGTTAGTGTTACTCTTTAAAAGAAAACAAAGGAGAAGAATAAGTGTTCCTTTATGGGCTTGGATTTGAAGCTGAGCAGGAGAAGGAGCGGAAGAGCGGGACCGAGAGCTGGAGCAGGAGCTAGGGGCAAATGTTTGTGTTAATCTCGTTAGGGCGCTCGCCGGAGCGAACAGTGACACTTTACATTAAAATTGATAGAGGAAGCGCTTGTGGGTTCGGGAGGTGAAGCCGATGTCGAGCCATTTTTGCAAGGTCAGCACTTTTTTATTTCTTTTTAGTTTTCTTGCATATCAAATTGAATGTTTATTGTGCTCTGCATTCCCTTTAAATTAAAGTATTAATATTACTTTTATGCAAATCAAAATACAAGAAAATTTAGGGATTCGAGATCGAGTAGATCAATTTGAAGCAAAAAGTATAAGTTAATTGAAGTTAAGGTTTGATTTATTTAATTTAAATTTAATGTTTATTAAAACATTAATATATATAATCCTGATTTATTAGGCATTGACATAAGAAATTTTTATGAACTATAATTAGGTAAGTTAACTAAATGAATTGAAGGGGATCATCAAATTGGTAGAATAAGGAAGAGAGTCAAAAAAATAAGCTCTAATTATGTATCATTTTTCTTAAGAAAATAAATAAACACTTTAAGATCTTATTTAGAACATAATAAATACTTGGTGATAAAACGATTGAAAATTTGAAGTAATTGAGGATAGTGATAAAGTAGCAAGTATGGATTATTTATATAATGTTGTTGGATGTTATTTCATGAAAAAAAATTTTCAATGAGAAATAGATAAGCAAATAAAATTAAGATAAGTAATTATGTTTCTACATATCAGAAAAATTTACTCTTATTGTATTCTTTATTTTAATTTTTCATATGATTTATATCACCGAGTCTTGGACTATCAGTGATGTCTTTTATATTATTAGACAAGAAGCGTGTAACTTAATATTTATGCATAAGAAATTATATAATAATTTTCCTATAAAAATATTATATTATTGCATGACACTTAGATTCTAATAGAGGTATATGTATTATGGATAAATATAATGTATCCCATAAAAAAATAAAATATGCTTTAAAGAATGAAATAAAAATATTGTATATATAAATGCTTGTAAGTGAATACTAAGATAATAGTTATATTTCTACAATTTAAAAAAAAAAGCCAATGAGAAAGAGAAACAAACAAGATTAAGGTGAGTAATTATATTTTTATATTATAGTAATGTTTATTACTTCTTTTTGTATTCTTTACTATAATTTTTCACAACTATGTTCTATATCATTAAGACTTAGACTATTACTGCTGTTTTCATATTGTTAGATAAGAACTGTGCATGCTAATATTTCTGCATAAACAGCTGCACAATAGTTTTTCTAGAAAATATTATATTATTATATTATATTATATTTATTCATTCTAGATAAATACAAAGTATATCATAAAAAACAATAATATATGCTTGAAAGAATGAAATAAAAATGTTATATAGATCAATGTTTGTATATGCATACTAAGAGAAAGAGTTTAACCACTTATGATACTTCCTAGGGATACCAATATACCTATGCCCATAGATATTTTACTACCACTTCAAATAATTATGAAATTCAGAGTACTAACGAATGTGTCGACAAGAGAATATCAGTCAGGGTTATATATTTTCCTCTCAGAAAATAGCAGACATAATGTGTCCCGCTATACCAATGATGTATGTGTGTTAGCTAATAGTTATACGGTGCTCCTGAGACGAATATATAAGTTTCGACTTAGGAGTGAGATGTGCATTAAAATATTATACTTTGAGAAATAAAACAAAAATTAATGCATATAAAAATTTTATATTTCTTCCATGAGCAACTGTTATGTATACATGATGTAGATTATTATATACTTTTTTAGAACATATTAGAAAAAAACAATATATTTTCTCTTCGTTGAGTTAGTATAATTTAGGAGTATAATTACTCCAGCGTGTTATCTTAGATAACACATTATGTTATTTAATATTTTTCAAATTTAAACTTCCGAAAGTAATAGAAGTGAAAATGTGTACAAAATGCGAAATCAACAAACAGAAAGATAAATTTATTAATTTTTCAATTTAATTTTAAATCATTAGTGGCTCTTTCTTTATTTAGGTTTTAGAAAGAATAATTAAATTTGGTTTTTCACCATCCGCCAACCGTTCCAGCATTATAAATTTTAAACGCCGGGGCCAGGTCATATAACCTTTACAATCCAATATTTGGATCCATAAAAGCTCATCAGGCTAATTATAGTTTTATAAGATTTGTCTTTAAACCCCATAACATTCACTTATTACAACAACAACAACAACAACAACAACAACAAAGCCCCATAACAATCTTTTATCATACAAAAAATATATACATTGAAGTACTCCATTTTAATAATCCAACCTTGACCAGAGATATTATATCATCATTTATACCTCCAATCTCCAATATAATTTAACCTATCATACCAAAATATAAAATCATCTTCCAAAATATCAAACTTAGGGTAATTAGAAAATTTTAGGTCAATCAACAACTGCACCTAATGTCAAATAGAGCTCTAAATAATCTTTAATAATGCAAGCCTTCAACGAAACATTAGAGGCGACAAGTTGCATGCACTAAATCAATTTTCGTAATATTCAATCCTTCCCATAATCAATAAAAAACCTATGAAGCTCTCTCTTCAATCTTCATATTTTGGCATTTTCACAATAAAATCTTTTGGAAACAAAAAAACAAAGGTTGTGCTCTTAGAAAGCTACAAGAAAAAAATTTTCAAGAAAACGTTCTTTGTAGACAGGATAATACATAGAAGCAAAAAAACTGAGATTTTCAAGCCATAAATAAACTTCACCAAAATACCTGATTTGAATGAAGATCCAGAGTTCCTAAACGAGAAAGTGCACCCAGTTCCTTTGGTAGTGATGAAAGCAAATTGGTTCTGAAATTTAAAGTAGACAATACAATCCAACAGGAGCCATTCAACGGTCACCAACAAATGAGAAAAATATTAGCACATAAATGAAATAAAAAAAAAAATTAAAAAAAACATGCAACAATTAGAAACTGATGTAATAAATCTTAATGTATAAGCATACCCCATATAAAACTCAGCTAATGAGCAGCAACCCATAATTGAAGATGGAATCGACGAAATTTCTACATACATAAACATAAAAAAACAGGCAAAATAAACACTCAGGAATACAAGAATAATAATTGAAATACGATTGTCTACATATATATTTTCAACTCACTGTTCTGGTGGAAATCAAGACGTATCAATTTTGTTAGGATCCCAATGCTATCAGGAACTGTTGTCAGTAGATTCCTTGCTGTTAGAGCATAAAATTGAAGTATGTTGAGTATGGTTCGATTCAAAATGACATATTATAGATGATCAATTTTAAAAAAGAAATTTACATATGTAGCACACAATTCTTATGTATTTATTTATAAACTTTCATATTACATACATAGCATTTTGGTGCTTTAAACCAATGCATAAAAGATATGTTTCACTGTAAAAAAGTGAAAATAGTGCTAATTTTGATGTAATATTAATGATTTGCGCGTTATTTGTGAAAATATGAAAGTTTAAACGTGAGATATGTAAATACATACGATTTATGTGCTATATCTGCAAATTCCTAAATTTAAAGATATCAAGCCATGATATGCACTCAAGTATACAAAACGAACCACATCTAAAACTACATGTACCGGCATTAAGCTCTGTGAGCGTAGTCCATGACCTTAAAACATTTTCTGGAATTGCTGTTAGTTTGTTTCCCTGAAATAGCATATATTATCAGATTCTTTCTAATAATTATGAATGAAAATTTCTTCGTCTTGCGAATATAATAAAGGAATGCTCCTGTGAGTTAAAAAGACGAGCACTTCGTGATACCTCGATATCGACTTTGCTCAACTTCAAACATTTGCCAAATTCATCTGGAAGTTTGGCTATGGAGTTGTTTGTTGCCTGCGGATCAATTGGAGAGTCATTTGGCAACAATAAAACTCTGAATATAAAACATTTTACAAGATTTTCAAAAATCATTATCTAAGGGGTAGAAACAATAATAATGTCCTTGAAAACTTAAGATCACAATAAGTTTTTGAGGCATTTACATACCACCCAATTCGAATATATTTGCTGGGAGGATTTTACTTCACCAGAGTTGAAAAAAAAAACAAAATTTTGAGAGATTTGAAGCAAAGAATCGAACAGAAACACAAAAACAAAAAACAAAGAAAATAAAACACAAAGATTTACCGTGAAAAATAATCTGAGAACGAGAAAAAATCATGGAGCCACAACACACCAAGAAATTCACTATAAAATGATGAGAAATGTACATATTACACCACTCAAATCCTCTCTGCAATCCTGGAACTCACGAACGCTTATCTTCCCTTGATAGCATAAGAGAAATTCGTAGAAATCCACTCAAAACTAGCAAACACCGCTTCATGATGTTGTCTTACCCTTACCATAATGAAAAAACCTGAAGTTTTGACCACAAAAATCGATTACGAGTGCCGGGGCGCCGCTTCAGAGCGTTGGGTTTTCTAGTGCTCGAGTGCAAGATGTGATATGGGCGCCGCCACGCCCCACTTGAGCACTGGCATTCCACGTACTCAAGTTATGGAGTCGTTCTTCTGGATGCAAGATTGCCAGACCAAAGCGCTGAGTTTCGGGATGCTCTGTTTCAGAAATACTGCAAACAAGTCTCTAGCGTTGAGTTTCCACTTGTTGGTGTCGTGTTATCGTCTGGTAAATATTGGGTGGGCGTTAGGGTGACTCATTGGCACTAGGACACCGAATGCAAGGCTTCCACTGTTGGCGCCAGATTTCTCGCCCCTGGATGCTTTTACTTGCCAAATCAGTTTTTATTGCATAATAATCTCCTACTTGGAGAATGATTGCAACCATCTATGCTCCAAATGTACATCATCTTCATAATCATGTACTGTAGTGTGGCTCGACCCCCTTTGGTCTCAATGTTCATGTACTCCAGCTGAAAAGTATAGCTTCTGTTTTTCAATTGTAACCACCTTAATCAATATATATGCAGGATTTTGAGTTGTATGTATCTTCTCCAAGAATAATTGTTCATTCTCTAGAAGAGATTGAATAAAGTAACATCTTAACTGAATGTGTTTCATCCTAGTATGAAAAGCCACATTCTTAACTAGATGATAACACTCATACTGTCACTATGAAGGTTTACAATTGCTTGCTCCTTGCCCAATTCTATCATAGAAATCTACAGTCAAATCATCTTCTTGCTAGCTTTGATGATAGCAATGTATTCGGCTTCTGTGGTTGAAAGTGCAACAATCTTCTACAGCCTAAAAAACTCAACTCAATGTTGTATTACCAAAAGTAAAAATATAACTTGTTGTACTTCTACCATCAATATCCCTTGTCATATCTAAATCTACATATCCTTGTAGATTAATCTCAGCAACTCTAAAACAAAATATCTTGTTGATAGTTACTCTTAAGTATCTGAGAATTCACTCCATTGCCTCAAACGGATGCTTTCCTGAATTACCAATGTACCTGTTGACCGCTCTCACTGCATGTGCAATATTTGGTCTCATAGATATCATTGCATACATCAAACTTCCAACAACTAAAGCATAGATAGTTCTTTTCATCTTTGCTTGTTCTGTTTTAGACTTAGGTGATAGTTTCTTAGATAGTTTAAATTCACTATCTAACAAAGTACAAAATGATTTTATCTCACTCATGTTGAACCTGTGTAAGACCTTAGTATATTATGTTTAAAACAATTTCATTGTACCTGCACTCCTATCCCTGTTGATTCTCATACAGAGGATCTTCTTAGTTGTATCTAAATCTTCATCTCAAACTCCCTTCATAATTGCTTCTTCAAGTCTCTATTCTTCTTCATATCTGCTCCTGCAATCAGCATGTCATCTACATACAATACAACCATAATATGACAATTGCCAATTTTTTTTATGAAGCAACAGTAATATGCTTGGCACTTCATGCACCCACCGTCAGACCTAAACCTGTTAGATCTCTTGTACCACTGACTTGGAGCATGCTTCCAACTATAAAGACTCTTCTTCAATATGCAGACTATATATTCTATCCCTGAAATTTCATATCCCTGCGGTTGCACAATGTATAGTTCCTCTTCCAAATTACCATGTAAGAAAGTTGTACTCGCATTCATCTGATCTAGATGTAGATTTTCTTAAGCTACCAAGCTCAACATAACTTTGATAGTTGTCATCTTCACTAAAGAAGAAATATCTCAGTGTAGTCCACTCCTTTGTTCTGTTGAAACTCTTTCATAAAAAACCTTGCCTTGTAGCTTCTACTACCATCTGAAGCATATATCAATCTGTACACTCACTTGTTGTGCAATGTCATTTTGTCATCTGGTAATTCTGTCAAATCTCAAGTCTAATTTATCCTCAATGATTGAATCTCGCATCTATGGCAAGCTCTCACTCCTTTAAATCTTCAACTTGAGCGGCTCTTCATATCACTTTAGTTCACCACTATTAGTAAGCAATAAATAGAACAAAGAAGGAGAGTACATTTGTATCAGTCGTGTAATTCTACTGAACCTTCTAATTTCAATAGCAGGCGCTAAAGGAGTTTCTTAAGCTTCATCAGAATGAGCATCTTTTCTTTATCAATCCTTCTGATCACCAGTATTATCTATCTCAAAATATTTGGAAGGCCCTTTAGAAGTAACTGGTAGGCAATCGCAAGTTTTTTTTATTCCCGTGTATACCTATAGTTTATTGAAAGTCACATCCCTGCTCCTAATTAATTTATGATTATGATAATCCGAAAATTTGTACCCAAATTCATCCGAGTCATATACAATGAATGTACACTTGATACATTTTGAATTAAGTTTATTCCTAGATCATGCATCAACATGAACAATATATTGAACAATCAAATATACTCAGGTGAGATATATTTGCCTTCTTGCCACTCCAGGCTTATTTAGGTAAGTCTTCATTCAAAGATATTGATGGACCACGATTGCTTTTTCCCTAAGCCTGTTTTTAGAAAGTAAAGTCTTCGTACATTTCTCACTCATATGATAAAGTCTACGATGTCAAAGACTTTCATAAATCTTTATTCCAGCTACAACCATTGATGCAGTCATCCCATTTATCAGGTAAAGAGTGCGTTCAATACTGCCCCAAGTCATTACCATTATCCCTCTAGTTATCTTCTACAAATCACTAGTGAAGTAGTTATATACATTGACTTTGTAAGTTGACTTACAGATCAAATTTTCTCTTTAAGCATGGAACATTTCTAATTTCATTGAGCTTCTAGATTATTCCATTTGGCAACCTGACATCAACATCACCATTTTCCTATAATATTGCATGTCTTGTTATCTCCCAAATACGTGGTCTCTAAATCATCTTAAGTGTAATTTTGAAACCTCTCTGTTTGGGCAGGCATGAAAATACACATGAATAGACATAATAAGGGAGTCATCTTGAATTTCATCTACGAGGATATTTGTAGAGTTTCCTAGCAGAACCTCCACCACAAACCTTCTTCTAAAATTTGCAATCCTTTTAGAGTGACATTCCTTCTCGTGGTTCCAACTCAATCTTTCTCTCCCTAACCTGGACTTCCATCTTCTTGACTTAAATTTGTCCTACCTATACTTTACTAAAATTTCTTCCTCTATTTTCACCATTCAACACAAAATTTGAAATTTCACAGCTCGCTTTCTTGCAAACTTCTTTATTCAGCTCTAATCCATAATATCATCAAAGTTTAACTTCATATTACCTGAAGAGTTACTCATCGTCGTGACCAGTCCATCTCAATTATCTGAAAATGAAAATAAGATTAAAAATGCCCTGAACTCATCATCGAGTTAGATGCCCACAAAACACAATTGGTTTATCACAATGTTGAAGCTATTCAAGAGCTTAACCACTAAACTACCACCCATCATCTTCATGTTTAATAATTTCTTCATTAGAAAATTTTAATTTGAAGTAGAAGGCTTCTCATACATCTTTGTTAATGCAGTCATGAGATCAACCTTAATTTTCTAATTCACAACGTTGAAAGCGACATATGAGAAAAGTGAAAGACTGATTAAACCTAAAGTTCCTAAAGTTGTTCGATCAAGAGCTCCATATTCTTTCATAGACATTGATTTAGCCTTCTTACTAATTCATTCCAGTTCCAAATACAGCTCTTTTTTATATAATAAATTTTCAATTTATACTTTCCAAAAAAACAAAGTTCGTACCGTTGAACTTTTCACCCTTGTATGTCACTTCATTGGCCAATTCTCTCACCCAAACCTACGATCTTCAGAACCACTCGTTGGAGGATTCTACTTGCCTAGAATTGTGGAAAAACACCATTTTGAGAGAGCAAAAGAAAAAATTATGCAGAAGCGCATGGAAAAAAAAAATAGAACACATTTAACGTGAAAAAATCCAAGAACGGGAAAAAATCACGAATCCGCACCATACTGAGAAATTCACTATAAAATGAGGAGAAATTTATAGATTACACCACTCAAATCCTCTCTCCAATAATGAAACCATGAACGCTCTTCTCTTGATCACACAAAATAAATTCATAGAAATCCACTCACAATTCATGGACACCGCTTCGCATTGTTCACTTGGCCTTCCTGCAATGAAGAAACCCAAACCATAAAATTTCAAACTGCAGAATCAGTTACAGGCGTCGGGGTGACTTTTCGAGCACTAGATTTCCTGGAGCTCAGAAGCAGGGTGTGAACTAGATGCTGGCATTCCATGCGCTCCAATCTTGGAGTCATTATTTAGGATGTTGGATCGCCCATCCCGAGTGTCAAGTTTTCGAACACTTTGTTTACGAAATGCTGGAAATGAGTCTCTGGGCACCAGGTTTCCGCTTGTTGGCACCAGTTTACAAAGGGAAACATTGTTGGGCACTGGGGCGTCCCACTGGCACTAGGGCGCCAGGTTTTCACATACTGGAGCCGGATTTCCGGCTCCCGGATGCTTCTCCTTGCCCATACAAACTCCATTACATAACAATATTTATATATCCAACATCTAACCTTTAACTTTTACATTTATAACACCCAAAATCATTCATATCACATAACAAATATTGCCATTTTAGCTTTTAAAACATGAACACACTTTTTCATACATAGGGAAGGTGTCATGCATGTAAAAATTGAAGTTTGGGTGTTAGATATGTAAATAAATAAGAATTGAGTAGTATGCAAGCAAATCTTCCCAAGTTATTGCTTAAGACCTTTTCCAGTAGAATTCTATGACAAGGAGAGATGAAGAAGAAATATTTTTATTTCCAGTGATGTGTTACCTTGAGTTCCACTAAATCAATGCAACCGCCAAGGCTATGAGGTAGTCCATTCAGAAGATTATTGGAGCAATCAAGCCTGCAGGCAAACAATTCAATATGAACTCTGTAAGTCGTCACAATGCTTAAATTTGTACAGCCTAAAATAGCATATTAAGTTGTCATTAAAATTTTCTCAGACTAGTATACTACTATTGCTGCAACACAATAAATTAAATTTAGATATTTTAAATAAATTGAGATTTATTTCCAATTTATTCCGAATTCTTGGTTTATTAAATTTGTTTTGAATTAAATAAGCCCATCTGGATATACTAGGGTTTGAATTTGAAATATAATAATTACCCCAATTATAACTCCAACAAAACAAAATAAATCCAGAAATCCCAATAAATAGTAAAAAATATTTAATAATCTAAACCTGATTTACTGTACTTCATAAATTAGAGATCCAATTTTATGCTTCCAACTGAAATGAATTTGCGATGAACGATGCATGAATTAAATCTGGCACGTTTCATGCAAAAAAAAAGACAAAATGGATAAACATTGAAGACAAAATTATATTTTAGGAGAGCATGATTTATGAAAGATGTCATTCATTTAAAGAAAAAAAAAAATCAGTCAAAGTAAAACTTAAAATTTCTTCGTTAACTTTCAGCTTGTCATCGGGATGGTACTATGAAGCATGAACACTTCAAAAAATTCTTTCCTTTCTGAGTAAGACTCCTTTCAAACACATACTCCACCAACCCACCTCGACACTTGTCTAACAAAATAACATCATTTGATGGGTTTTATTCAAAAATAAGTTGGGTGTCCATCGACATGGATGAGATATCAAAATTATTTCTGTTTAGTAAAAATTTTGAGCATAGGATGGACAGGCAATAGGTGTTCCGATGTCAAGTTTTATATTCGAGTGTTGACAACTCAATAGTTTCACATTTATATGGGCATCTTAAAGATTAGATACTTCAAAGGTTTTCTGATATTTTGTGTTGACAATTCAATTGCTAAAAGCCTAAAATTATGTCTAATAATTAATGCTAATATTAAAGCAATGTTTACTTGATGTAATTTCAAAATAAAGTTATGGTTAAGCAAATACAATTTTTTTCTTTGTTGGTCTTTAACTTTCTTTTTTTTTTTTTTTTTTTTTTGTGGTACATCTGATATTATACTTCATTTTGTATTGCTGTTTTATTGAAAATAATGGCAATAGATGTTTCAATCTGTATTTTCTAGTGTTAACGGAGTGACAGGTACTTCTGAATTATTTTCTCATGTCCATGTTGATAACAATACTTTATGGAGCACTACTAAATGAAAAGATTGAGATTGTGGCATTTACAATCCATTATGTTCATAGAATGACATTGCATGTCAATCAATAAACTGAATATATTTAAAGGGATAAGATTTAAGAAATTAAAAAGTTGTTGCAAACAGTTCAACAACCAAACAATTGACTATAAGTAAATTCAACAACTAAACCACTCTTAAAAAATTTCAAATTACCAATTCAAGAAATTTGAATGGCCAATTACAAATTAGTTTGGAAGATCTACAGGCATTTTGCAGAATACTCATCTATTTACATGTATATGTATATAACACCAAAATCTTTACATTTACTTCTATAACAACATAATCTCTAAATTACATCAAGAATACTACTGCATCAGCTTACATAAAGTGAAATACACATTTTCTTTCACAAGTGTTCTTATCATTTAGGTAAATATAAAGATTTAGATGCATGACATGTAAATATAAAGAAATTTAATGGCATGTATGTAAATTCCCAATTAGTTCTATTTATGGGATACTCTTGGGCCTCCTATCATGTCAAATTTTACAGTTAAGTTTTTTATAAAATACCCTAAATCGTGACCAAGTTTCGTTCTTGAGACGGCTCATAGCTCAACAAAGCAAGTAAACCAGAAGCTTTAGACCTTTAAGCTCTTGACAATAAACTTCATGTATCATATGAATTTAGAAAATGGGAAAATTCATTTATCAAGGTTGTGACAAACTATGAACAAACAGAGCAATGCAAAAAATCAAAGCAGATACAAAAACTCATAATTCCATTCTAAATTGCAGAATCAAACAAGTTTTCTCTCTCTTAGAAACAAATCCAGATGAATTGTGTGTTTCAATCAAATGGTATAATGATTCCTTGTAATGAAAGATCTAGAGCAGCTCCATATTCTAATACAAACAATGCAGCCACTTAATATAAGTCAATCCGTGCCAATAATCTGCAAACGTTGTCAGATATGAATGGGTTGATCCAAAACTCAATGGCAACTAATTAGATGTGAAGTTAGAGTGCTAGACATGTAGGACTCTGGCGCCCATATTAAAATGAAAGGAGAACAAGTACACCAAGCCAAGAAAACGATAGGGGTGTATATGAGTCAAGTGTGTTTGTGTTCCGCTCATTTATTTATTTATTTATTTATTTATTTATTTATTTGTCTCGACACATGCTCATGTTCGCAATGCTCATGAACAGCATATTCATGTTCAGCTCGTTTCAAATTTGTTTGTTTGTTTTAGCTCATGTATGGCTCAAAATTAGCTCTAATTACTTAAATACCAATAAAATTTAACATTATCTTTAAATATAACATAAAAATGTCGTAACATCATTATTAATTTAATTATTTAGAGACAAAACAAGCTGAATAAGATCAAATAAAAGTTTGTTCATGTTCGCCTCATTAATAAATTGAACTCAAAAAACTGTTAATGTTTGGCTCGCTTATTTGTTGAACGAACATGAGCTATTATTTTAGCCAAACACGAATTGTGTGAAAAAGTCAAGCTTTTTTGGCAGCTCTACTTAACAGTAAATAGTTTTTAGGTCGCCTAAATTCAAATTCATTAGTGCACTATTTAGGTAGTTTTCATCCTTTATACAACTTGGCCTATAGTTGAATCAAATGCATCCAAGCAGTACTGAACAATACAGCGAAAGTTTAGCTTCCCAAAATTGACTCATGGTACTAATTTCATGTTTGTAATCATGATCAATAAATTTTCGGAAAAAAATTCATTTTCAAATTTTCATATGTTTTGATAAATGTCAAGTTTAAAATTTGAATGTACAAAGGCAATATTTTGCTGAGACACATGGCACGCAAATAAAAGTTGTACAACGTTTAAATGTTTCTTTGAAACAAATTCAAAACAATGGTTTTAAATAAGGAGCAAACTAAATTTTGATCTACATATTAAAACTTTCATAATATATAAATGCTTACTACCCATTAGCCTATTAAATAATACAATAATTAGTGAAAATAAGAAATGATCGTATTGTGTAATTTGATCAAGGCATCATACTACTGTATGTCCTCAAAGAGCAAATAGGCATTCGAGGTTGATGGCAGAGAAACATTACCTTGCCAGCTTGTCAACCCCCACTCCAACAATCCCAAAGATAGTTGGGCTACGTTGAGTCCTTCATGTTAGTAAGAGGAAGAAGAAGCTAAATGTCTTTGTCCATTCTTGGTTTTTTGGTTTGTCAGCATGATGGAGTCATTGTAATTTAGAATCCTATTCGATCAAGATTTTTAGTTCAACAACATTTCTCCATAAAATAACTTCCTCAACCTTCTCTGCTAATAATCTCATCCTTCTCATGTATCATATTTGTCATTTCTCAATTTGGCTGCACAGGATAAATAACCAATTCCACTTTCAATTATATATTGGCCCTCCTTTGACTCTATCCTGCTCCTACTTGGATTTAGTGCCTATCATGACAAAAGTGACAGATGTGCCTAAATTATCTCTCTTAGAAAGCACCAAAGACTGCAATCGAACTAATATAGGAGAAGCAAAATTAGAATCACACATGCAAATGTGATATGAAAATAAAACTTTAAACAAAGGGACAAGAACACTTTGATCAAAAATGGTTGGATAAAAAATGAACTGCATCCACAGAAAAAATGCACAAATTAATACAATGTAAATGAAGGAATATGAATTTGAGAAAAGTAACAAAATAGATCAAAAACTCATCTTATGAAACAAATGATGGAAAAAATCTCACCAAACTTCGAGCAACCTTTCTAAGAGTCGAAGAGAGGAAGAAAATATCGCTCAACAAATCTCTAAGACCAAATACAAAATCTCCTTGCTTCCTCAAAGCTAGTCACAAGTGAAAGGAAGCCCTCATTGCTCCTCGGTCACACATAACTCGATCACACAAAAAGAAGCTCTAATCTTTCAATGAAGCGTTCAATCTAGCAGTCCTCGATTCTCTTTGATCACCAAAATTCCGAATTCCAGCCACCCACTGACAGCACATCCCATCCAAGTTCAGAATTAGAAGAGAAGAAGGCTATAGGCAATTACACTATCATCCTCATTATTTATATAATTACACTAGTATCTATAACTTCTAAGCAATACAAAGAATTGTATGACCATTGCTCTCCTCCAGGCAAGCAAGCGCAAGTGAAGCTCTCATGACATGTATGATGTAACAGGTAACGTTTGAAAATAAAACCTTTTCTTTGCCATCTAGAACAAAATTAATATGATAAGAAATTAATTATTCAAAGTAAATTTTATTTGTTAAGACTTAAAATGTAGGGGTATAGGTATATATATATATATATAGACATGCATTCGAGCAAGGCGTTGAAATTGGGTTTCTCAAAAAAGCATCCCGTAAAGACGGCAAACCTGCAATCTTTCTCACAGAGGAAAAGATCTCCATCCTAGTTGCACCCTGTCGGCTGTTTCTAGTGGGTAAGTTCCTCTACGGCAATCATAAACTTGAACTGGTCCCAAAGGAATTTGAGCAAATGAAGCTTAATGGAAGTTGGAAGATTTGAAGACTGGAAGGTCGGCACGTTCTCATCCAATTAACGGATGATGCAGATTACGCCCAAGTGTTTGCTAGAAGAATACTTCGTATAGACAATTGGGTGATGAAGGTGTTGAAATGGACGGTGAATTTTGACCATCATACTGAACCTCCCATCATTCTGGTGTGGCTACACTTCCCAGACTTGCAGGTTCATCTTTATGATCAAAAACTTTTCTTTACTTATGCAAAGATATATGAAACGCCACTTCACACTGATCCGCCTACAGAGCATCTATCTAGACCTTCGAGGCTAGAATATTGATAGAACGGGACATTACATTACCCTTCCCGAAAGAGCATGGATTGACGTACTACGCATCGGGGATTTTTGCAACCAGACGGAACTCGAACAGTGCACTCTTTCATCGCATTCATCGTCGTATGTTTGGTCACTCTCACCAACATTGTTACCACCTGCATCCGAATCTTAAATCTCTCCGTACAAACACTACTGGGCCACACATTCCTGCGACGGATATACCGCCTTCTTCACCGCCAGTGATACCCACTACTGTTTCAGAACAGGTTGAGAATGATCAACCCTTGGAGGAACATGAGGTAGTTGTCACTGATAGGCAGGATGAGGTCATCTCTCAGCCTTCTTCTACAGGAGCAACTATACTACAATCTCAGGTACCCACTACTATGGAGGGAGTTCAGACTCCCCACTATAATAGGTCTGAAGACAGGGAAGAAATAAACACTTATAATATGACGACGGAAAAGGTTTCTACTACTACTGAGGAAGAACTACTGCCTACTAGTATCTTGGTTGTTCTACCCGCTCAAGGGGTAGGAGATCCCACTTCGGATCAGACTGTTCACTTTTCTGAAGAAGAATAGCAAGTGTATACCTCTCCGCGAAAGAAGAAGGCTGTGAGTACTATCCTCCTTGAAAATTTAATGGATGATATTTTGGTCTCCCCTGGTAATGGAGAATCACTTCGAAGTCTGATCTCTGGATGCGCTACATTAACCAGGGGTAGAGGGAAGCCTTGGCGACCTCGTCCTCTTTAGTTGTTTGTTTCTATTTTGTTCTATCTTTTGTATCGCTCTGTTTGAGCTTTATTTGTTTCTTATGAGTCGTGCTCAATTTGTTTGGGCCCTCTCACACTACTTGTGTTGTACCTCTTTTGTTTCAATGAAATAGGCCCTAGGGCCCTTTTACAATATATATATATATATATATATATATATATATATATATATATATATATATATATATATAGACATGCATACAACAGGACTGTATGAGCAAAAAATTTGTAATCATATAACTTCAAACACTCAACTTCTGAATTAGAGTAAAAACCTCCAACCAATGAGATAATAAGACAATCATGCATAGTTTAGATTTTGGGAGGATATGATTAAAAAAACTGTCAAGCAGTCCATGCAAATAAATTTAATTCAATTTCAAAGTTTCCTGAACACTACTAACAAACATTCCATAACTAATATATTTGAAGAGTTTATAAATAAATTCAAGCCATTGAAGCATAAGAAAATGTCATACTTGATTAACGAAGTTAAAGAGCCAATATCTTCAGGGATACTGGTTAGCGAGTTGAATGACACGTCCAATGATTTTAGTAAAGAAAGCCTGATGAATATAAACGATTTAATTAGGTAAGATAAAGAAAAATAATGTCAAACAATATTTCACTTTCTTTAATTATTCAATTTGAAAGATAAGCTTACTCTCCTATGGTTGCAGGTAGGTGAGCTAAACTGTTGTGACTAATGTTCAAGATGGATAACATTTTTAAGTTTTTTACATCTTCTCTCAGTACTTCTATCTCGTTATGAGCCAAGATAAGCTTTTGTAACTCCACGCCCTGAAGATACTTAAACAACATGAGTCCGGTAACAAAGAGGCAATAGAGGGTTTCTAAGAGATTTTGTATATGATGAAACTTGAATGAATTAGAGGATAGCACACCTCCCACCACTTTTCATCCTCTCCAGCTGCTTCCAAATTTTTGTAAACTTCATTAGGAACTTCCCTGTAATAATAAAGTGAAAAAGAATAAAAATTACATTAAATAAATACAATAATGTTTCTTACAAAATGAAATGTTGAGGGTCCAATATTATAAATTTGTTATCTGCAACTTCGCATGTAATGACTATATATTGACAAATTGCTAACTACTTGAGAGGCAAACGAACGAAAGTAAACATAAAAAAGGCAAATCAAATGATTCGCTTGGGTAAAGCCATAGGATCAGATAATAAATGTTGATAAAAATACTAAAAATGAATTGCGTATGTTTGGCCGCATAAGCTTGTGTTTTTGTAAAGGCAGTAAAGGTTCAAGGAGTACATAATGAGACAGTATGAGCCTCACAGATTAAAATTTAGTCCAATCATTTGATTTCTCTCTATCAAAGTCCACCTCCTTCCTAAGTACTGTTGAGTGTGGAGCATATATGCATAGCCGTTGTAGCCAACAGGTAGCCAGCAGCAGCACCAGTGCATAAGAGAGCGCACAGATGCCCAAAGGGCGCCCAAGCGCCAGACAGGCGCCCGCCCATGGGCCCACTTCAGGCGCCCCATGCCCAGATTCTCAGAGGGCGGCGCCCATTTCGAGCCGTGGCAACACCCATATTTATGACTTCAATTTGTCACACCCGGGAGCGGCATTACGACACCAAAACCAGTTTGTATTCTATTAAGATTTAAACCTTTCTTTTACAAAGGATTAATACTCCCTCACACTGCATTCTCGACAGTTCATAATAGGTGCGGAGGGCGTCTATGTCGAGAGGGTGGACTTCGGTGAGTGCTTGCTCTTGTGAGATCAAGAGAAGAAAGAGTGTGAAATGTTGTAAGTTTCAGTGATGTAGAGAGTGAATCTGAGTGGTGTAACTATGCATTATTCTTCTTTCATAGTAGATTTTTTGGTGCAGTGTGGCTTCGTGATTTTTTTCCTGTTCTCGGATTTTTTTCACGCTAAATCTTTGTGTTTTTTCTAGATTTGTTTGTTGTGCATTTATATTTAATTTCTTGTTTTTTATCTCTCGAATTGGTGTACTTTTCCGCCGTGTAGATTTGATTGTGAATCAATCAAATCCCATGTTTTCATCCCAGCAAGTGGTACCAGAGCGGGGTTTCTTTCATTCGAGTGGAAACAATGGCTGACGAAACAAATACAATGTGGAGAAGTCCAATGGATCGAATTTTGCATTCTAGAAAATGCAAATGAAAATTTGTTTCATCAAAATAAAAGTGTATTTGTCCTGAGAAGAATCATCAGAAAGTCTGAATTGATGACTCTCGAAAAATGGGAAATTTTTTATCAAATAGCCCTAGGTTTGATTCATCTTTCAATTTCAAGTTTGTTGCTGCCAACATAGTAAATGAGAAAATCATGATAGATCTCATGGCAGCATTAACAAAGATGTATAAAAAGACTTCAGCATAAAATAAGCTTTGTCAAATGAAGAGACTATTCAACATGAAGAAGGTGGAAAATAGCTTGATGGTGAATGATTTCAACACTGTGACAAACCAGTTAGTTCTATGGGCATGAAGTTTGATGATGAGTTCGGATCACTGTTAATTATATCTTCATTGTCGGACAAATAGAATGGATTAGTCACGGCAGTAACTCTTCAGATAATAAGAAGTTGAATTTCAAATGAGTAAATGCAAAATGAGTTTGCAAGGAGGAAGCGAGAATAAATCTTTAAGTTTCATGTTAAATGTTAAGAACAAAACGAAGGAATCTTAACAAGAATACAGACAGTGATAGATTCCAGTCCAGAAGAGGAAAGTCCAAGTCGAGAAAATAAAATGGCAAAGGTAAAGGCTGGAACTGCGAGAAGAAATGTCATTTTAAGAACTGTAAAACTCCAAGAAAGACTGGAGGTGGAGGTCGGGAAATGAATCTCTCTACAAATGTCCCCCCAAGCGAAATCCAAGATAACTCTCAGGTCTATCCCTCTTCAGTACTAAATCTTGAATAGTAAATTCGGGTGTTTATTTTCATGCATGCCCCAACAAAATAGGTGTTTAAAAACTACGCTCAAAGTGATTTAGGAATGGTTTACTTAGGAGGCAATAAGGTCTGCAGTATGATAAGAAAGAGTAATGTTGATATCAAGTTATCAAATGGAACAAGCTTCAAGGATTTTAAATCTGTAAATTTAAAATTTTGTGAAAATTACATATATATAGGAAGCAAAAAATTTCTCTCTTCAAAAGTGGGTCAATATTAGTCAAAAAAATGGAGTTAATGCATACTAATGTATGGGTTCTACTCCAATTCAGTCCTTTGGAGATTCCCACTATTTTGTCATTTTCATAGATGATCGCACCAGAAAGGTATGGGTTTACTTCTTAAAGCATAAATTTGATGTATTTGAAGTGTTTAAAAAGTGGAAGATTGTCGTAGAGAATGAGATAGATTTAAAGTTGAAGTGCTCAAATCAGATAATGGTGACAAGTATCAAAATCAGACGCTCGAAATTATTATGCAACAGAAGCAATCAGGCATGAGTTCACATTTCCAAGGAAATCATAGCAGAATAGTGTGACTAAACGCATGAATAGAACCATCACAGAACGTGTCAGTACTATGAAGTTACATGCATGTTTGCCAAGATAATTCTGGGCAGAAGTAGTGAACAATGTTGTTTATCTGATAAATCATGGTCTGTCGGTACATTTAAATGAAGGCTTAACAGTAGATGGGGTGACAAATAAGTAAATCTATTTCACATGCATATATTTATGTTGATCTAGGGTCTGTTTGGGGCAACTATAGCTTATCAGCTTATCAGTTGCAGTTTAACTGTTCCAGGAAGCTGCGCGAAAGTTGGCGATCTGTTTATTTTTTGCAGTTTAAAAACAGCTGCGTGATAGTTGTTTCTGAATAAATGATCATTCTGCCTTTCTGCATTAATGTTGTTTGTAACAAAACTGTCATAGCAATATATTTTATACTTGAGAAGCAAAAAACTCAAACCATCAGCCACCACAACAGCCACAGGCATCACAACCAACACAAGAACCCACACTACCAGTACGCCCTAAACCATAGACACCACAACCATCAACACACTACGATCAAATGCCCCACACGCCAACACAACAACCACCAACACAACAACCACCAGCACAACAATGCCACCAACATCATTGCCACAGCCAACAGAAGAAACCACCACACACCAAGCTACGGCCAAAATAACCACTGAATTCAAGCAAGCAAATTTGTATCACACATCCACCGCCAAATTCGATCGACACAGCCACAAAACCAAATTAAGTGGTTCTTCGAGCCAAACAGCCACACCTACACAGACTCATCCACAACAAATTCAAGGCATACAAAAAATTCAAGCCACAGTGCCACACCCACACAGTCTCATCCACAGAAAAATCGAGCGATTGTTTGAGCCACACGGCCAGCTCCACACCAAATTTGAGACAGCTAAATTGGAGCCACACAACCACATACCACACATCCAAATCAAACAGTATTCACATCTAGCATCACAAATCCAACGAACAAGCATTTGCACTTGTTAGAAAAGAAAAAGTGCTAACCGATGGGGAACAGAGGAGGAAGACGAGGAAGAGGAACCAAGCAACGTGAGAAACGCGATAGAAGAGGAGGAAGAGGAACCATGTAGCGTCAACAATGTCGGAGAAGAGGAGGAAGAGGATGAGAAGAACGCAGCTTCGAGGTCGGACACTAGGGCAAAAAGCTAAACTGAGACGTTGGGATGCAAGGTCGACGAGACGGCCCGCGTTTTGGTATAAACGCGGCAGCATCACCACCCCAAACAATCGAAAAACATGGCACGATACCGCACCGCTACTCTGCCACCGCCCCAAACAAACCCTTAAGGTCCATGAGTAAACTTGATTCCAAATTTATCAATTGCACTTTCATTTGGTATGTGGCTCAAACGAATTTGGGTACAAATTCTGGGATTATCATAATCAGAAGTTAATTCAGAGTGAGTATGTTACTTTCAATAAAATAGAGATCTTCAAAGAGAAGAACATAACTCAGGATCGTCAGTTAGTTACCTCTGGAGAGTTCAAATATGTAGAGGTAGAAGATACTAGTGATCCGGATGATGAAAAAAATAGAAGTGTTCAATTAGATGAAACACATGAAGTTTTTCAGTCACCTGTCACTAAAGTTAGGAGATCCAAAAGAAACATGTGCCAAAACATAAGTATTCTCATTCTTTATACTATTTGTTGCTAACTGATGATGTTGACTCGGAGTGCTATAAATAGACCAATGAAGCAGAAGATTCAAAAAAGATGCAGTTTGTGATAGGTGACGAGATGTTGTGATTGAGGTCAAATTGGACATGGGATTTGTTGGTATTATAATATGGTAAAAGAGCACACAACAACTGGGTCTATAGGCTGAAAAAGGAGTTAGATAGAAGCATACAATATAAATTAAGACTTTTATAAAAAGGGTTTCAATAGAGGTAAAAAGTAAACTACATTGAGATCTTTTCTGTTGTAGTGAATATGACAATTGTCGGAGATATGTTGAGCTTAGTAGCAAATAAAGATAAACATCTAGAATAGATGGATGTAAAGATAATTCTTACATGAATATCTGGAAAAGAAATTATATATGATGCAACTACATGGTTATGAGGTTCCAGGGAAAGAAGATTTGGTCTATAAATTGAAGAAAAGTCATTATGGCTTGAAGCAGACCCCGAGATAGTGGTGCAAAAGGTTTAGCAGATTCATATTAGACAGTGGGTATATGAAGTGTCACAGACCATTGTTGTTTCATCAAAAATTTTGGTAATTATTATATATTGTTTCTTTTGTATATGAATGGCATACTGATCATAGAAGTAGATATGAAGAAAATTAGATATTCAAAAGAGCAATTATCAAAGAATTTAAGATAAAGGGTTTAGGTCCAACCAAGAAGATCGTTGGGATGAGAATTAGCAGAGACGGGATTATAAGTACATTGTAGTTGTCTCAAGCAAAATATGTTGAGAATATTCAACATAAATTCAACATGAGAGACAATCAGTTTGCACCCCTTTAAGTAGTCCTTTCAAGCTATCTACCTATACCTAAGTCTGAAGCAAAGCAAGCATGGATGAAGATTTTCATATGCTTTAACAGTTTAAATTCTGATATATGTTATGATATGTACAATATCAAAATTGTGCATGCAGTCAGAATGGTCAGTAGGTATATGAGCAATCTAGGCAAGCACATTGGAGAGCGGTGCTGGGAATTCTGATTCTCAGATATTTGAGGGGAACAATCAACATGACACATTGCTTTGGAATTGCAAAAATTGATCTACAAGATTATATAAATTTTGATCTGACGGAGGATATAAATGATAAATTACAACAATGTATATTTTCACATTGGGGAACACAACAGTAAGTTGGGTTTCAAGTTGCAGAAGATTGTTGCACTTTCAACTACGAAAGCCGAATACATTGCTATCACTGAGGCTGGCAAGGGCATTATTTGGCTACAGAGCTTTATGGCTGAATTGAGCAAGGAGTAGAGGATTGGAAAGCTTCATAGTGACAGTATAAGTATTATTCTAATAATGTCGTCTTTCAAGCCATGACAAAGCATATTCAACTGAGGTACCACTTTATTCATACTTTCTTAAAAGATGGACAGCTATTTTAGAGAAGATATACGTAGCACGGAATCTTGTAAATACGTTTACTAAAGTAGTGACTATTGAGAAATCACAGTTATGTTTGGCTTCAGTTAGAGTCCGGAAAAGTTGACTGGAGTAAGCTACACTATGGTACAGAACTATGAAGATGGTACAGATAAATGTAAAAATCTGAAGAAGAAGCGTTGAGGTGCAATTGATCTCCAAGTGAGAGATAGTTGATTGCGGAGTTCTTTTGTGTTAGAATATATATTAGAAAATAATTTATTCTTGTTACAAGTTAATATAACTAGATTTATGTTTATTGGATTGAATTTATTTATTTTCCTATTTTAAGTTTTACAATTTTATGTTGTTTTCTTTATTTCCAAGTAATTATTATGAATTAATTAATTGGAGATATAAGTGTTATAACTTTCCTTTCTTGTTATTTTCTTTTTCTTGTATTTTTTATTGTAGGATTTCATATAAGGGTATTTATACTCCCTTTTCATATTAACAAAATAATTTCGCATTATTCTAAATTGCAACATAGTATCAGAGCCTTAAAATAAATCCTAAAGACTCCTGACGCTAAAACCTTCCTATTCACTGTAGCCGACAATCTTTGTTGTGCTGCAAACCCTTATTTTGCCTCCTCTTTTTTAGTTTTTTCGTCAGAAACTTCATTTCCTTGCAGGCCCTGCTTTCGGAATGTCCTCTAACAGCCTTTCCCACAGCCGAAATTCCCTCCTGTAACCTTTCCAGCCACCAATCTCCCTCTTGCTGGCCAGCTCTCCTTCCTGCATAGACCTTCTCTGATGCGATCTACCTGCACGCCTCCCTGTGAGGTCTACCTACCATGAAACCTCACCTGCATGCCTCCTCGCCCATCTAAAGATTCCTTCGGTTTCCATACTTCCAGCAGTAGGGATCATTAGATTAATTGATGGAGCCTGCATCTCTAATGACACCAACTATTATCTTATCTTCATTTTGTAGGTAGTAACCAAGTATTTTTGGAGCACCTGGCAGATTGCCATACTCAGGGCGAGGACGCTTCAACGGAGCGGGGTCTCGAGACACTGATAATTGCTGGCGCGGATCTACGTATCTCCTATATCCATCTGCCATTTTTCACGAGCCAAGCAGTAAAGAAAATAAAACACCTAGGGCTTGTCTTCTTATGTTGTTACTAAAAGTGTAAGGCCCATTGGTGTGGGAATATGTGGCCATGAAGCTGATGATCCATTCATGCCAGCCCATACAGGCATGGATAGCCGAGTAATTAGATACAGTAGTGGGAGGATAGGAAAAACTCTTCCTCCTTGTGCATCAAACACAATGTTTGTGGAAGGCCTTCCTGCTGATTGTATACGAAGAGAAGTCTCTCATATCTTTCATCCAATTGGAGGTTTCCAAGAGGTGAGACTTGAGGCCAAGAATTCTAAACATCCTGGAGAAGATTTGTTTGTGTTGTTCTTTGTTAATTTTACTACACCTAGCCAAGCTGCAGTCGCATTTGATGCTTTGCAAGTTTATTGTTTTGATGAAAATGATCGAGAGTTGGCCTGTTTGAGGCTGAAATTTGCTCGCTTCCCCAATCCATATTCATCTGTCCGGCCTCATAGTAGGCGTTGAATTTTTTTAATTGTATTTTAGGCAACAAAAGTGGTTTTGAATGTTATTTGCTGATGGAAAAGTTGCTCCACGCTGAGTATTTTGCCGTTGCATGTAGTCTTTCTACTGAATTTTATTCCCAGTCTTTCTTCGAAAGGCTCCTTTTCGTATCAACATTTCACGTGAGAGATGTTGGCCATTTAACTTGCCTTCAATGGTTTCTCCTTGTAGACTTCCAGACTTTTCTACTTCTTTGAAATTACACTTACAACAGACCATCCTTCGGAGCCTTTTCCTGCTTTAAGCTGCCTCTGGAGTTTTTTTTTTACAGCAAATCCTCCGAAGATTTTCCCTATAGCAAGCTTTTCACTGGAACTTTTTTTCTTGCAACAGACCCTCCTCCGAAGCTTTTCCCTACAGCAAACCCCCCTCCGATGCTTTTTTCTGCAGTAAGCCCTTCTCCAGATTTTTTTTGCTTACAGCTTTCTCTAGAGGTTGTTTATTTCACTGCAAACTCCCATGCAGCATTACCTGTTGAAACCTGTAGCCTACCTACATAAACTACAAGAATTGCAGTCAACTAGATGTCATTTTGTCCAGCAAGTACGTCTACTTCCCTACAAACTTCGTTGCAGCATTACCTATAGGAGTTTTTTGCCTATCTACAGACACTGCAAGTTCCTACAATAAAAACAGCCGCAATCAACTAGAAATCAGTTTTTCCTGCAGATTGTATACTTCTCTGCAAACTCCCATGTAACATTACTTGTAAAGTGTCGGCTACTTACTGAATACTGCGGAAGCTATGATTAAAGACAACCGTAGTACAGGATGAAGACTTCAAGTTCAACTTCACGAGATCTTCATCTTTCATTGTTTGTTGTTTTCAAATCCAAATTAAAAGTGATTTTTAATTATATTTCAACTTGAAGGCGAGTGTTAGAAATTATATTAATAAATAATTTATTTTTATCAAAAGTTATGAGGATTGGATTTATATTCATTGGATTGGATTAATTTCATTGGATTGGATTTATTTTATATTCTATTTTAAGATTTCTTATTTTATATTGTTTCATTTATCTTCAAATAATTATTATAAATTAATTAATTAGAGATATAAGTGTTATATCTTTCGTTTCATGTCATTCTTTTTTCTTGTGTTTCTTATTCTAGGATTCAGGTAAGGGTATTTATACTCCATTTTTCATATCAATAAAATAATTACGCATTAGTTTGAATTTCAACAGTTTGCAAAGTAGTCACAACGTACAGGAAACCAGTAGCAGCATAAGGGTAGGGCTGTAAATTAATTACTTAATAAATGATTTAAATTTTAGCTCGAATCAACTTCGCATCAAAATAAACGAGTGAGCTATGAGCCAAAACGTTGGATCGAATTTTTTTCGAGCCAAATTCGAGCCATAAACAGATCAATTCGAGATCGCCTCAAAGTATTCATTATTTATCAAAATTATATATAATGCTAAATAAAATTGAACATAACGAGCTACGAGCCGATTTTGAGTTGAAACGAATGCAAAAAACTCAATTTGAGCCATCTTGTTTTGATTTTCAACAACATCGAGCAAATTTCAAGCCTGTAAGGAGAACTGTTACGTTACCGAAATCCTAAAGAGGATGGGATGTGCTGCCTCTCCTCGAATGCAAGCTGAGATTATGAGACAACCGCCGAAGATAGTTCCAACAGAGACTACACCACCACGCGTTTCTGCTAAGCTTCGCCTCGGAAGAGCAGATATTCACTACACCCACTGCTGATGTTGCTACTACTACAGCTTTGAAGCCTGCAGGGCGTAAGCCGGTCAGGTCTCACCTGGGTCCGAGGGTACAGCCCGTTTCATGAAATATGAGTCATTGATTTCGAGTCGGATTGAGCACGACTTAATTTCGAGTTGAGTTAGCTCAAAATCGAACATAATGAGCCACGAGCCGATTTCGATCAAAACTCAATCCATTCGAATTGATTTAGACTCAGCCCTAGCTCAACACGAAATCAGATCGTTAACAGCCCTACCTAAGGGGGAGGCCAGGCACTTAGGTGGCACCCAAGCGCCTGGATCAGAGTGGCGACATGCGCCCAAGGGGCTCCCATGTGTTTGGATTCATAGAGGGTGGCACCCAGGCACAAACTTTGGGTGCCCCCACACCCCAAGCGCCCATTTGAGGCACAATATTACCAAAAAAATTTACTTCAATCGGAGTGTTCGGGAGTGGTGCTACGGTGACAAGAGCAATTTGTGTGCTATTAGCATTTAAGCCCTTGTTTCACGAAGGATTAATACTCTCTCGCATGGTTTATTCTCTATGGTACAGGAGCGGAGCTACATCTTTGTCGAAAGGGTGGATTCCGGAGTTTTTTCTCTAGTGAAATCAAGAGAGAAAGGAGCGTGAATTGTTGTAAGTTTCAGTGGTGTAGAGAGTGGATCTGAGTGGTGTAATATTTTATTATTCTCCTTTTGTAGTGGATTTCTTTATGTGGTGTGTCTATGTGATTTTTTCTCGCCCTTGTGATTTTCCATATTAAAACTTTGTGTGTTTTTTTTTTTTTTGGATTTACTTATTGTGTGTTTTTGTTCCATTCATTATTTTGGATCTCTTAAATCGGTATGTTTTTCCATGGTGTTGGTTTGATTATGAATCAATCAAATCCCAATATTAAATCCCAATAATTTTCTCTATGAATTAGACCTTACTTAGTCCGCCTCTATTTAGATAAAGAGAAATGATCAAAAAACAAAAGAAAGGGCAGAGGGCAGGGAATAGAAGGCATAAGGTTATTTCCTCTACCAATGTGCAAAATAAAAGATCAATAGTAAAGGAAAACGAGGGTAAATACTGCATGCCAGCCTAATGGTGTCGATTTCCATTTCATGAGACCTATAAGACCACAACTTTAAAATGTTCAATGCTAAGACTTTCTGTAGAATAATCAACAAAGCAACCTTCAGTTGTTTCTGATCCCCCAAATGAATGCCACGGGAATGATGATTGTTTCCTCAGGAATCCAACAATGTTTTGGCAGTATTTACTTCGCGGTTTATTTTGAAGAGTATTGATATAGAACTTTATTTCAAACCTAACACAATATATTCATTTTACATGTAAACCTTCTACCTTAAATCAAATTTGGCCACAACCAAAAAGCGGGGATGGGTGCATGCAAAAATGAATAATAGTTGTTTGGACATCTATCACATTTGTACCCACTACTAATACTTTTATATTGAAAGCAAGAATAAAACTTTTCGTTTAATACTGTAAGCCAATAATAATGCTTCAATTTTATTACAAAAATTACATTCCAAGTCAACACTCAATGTATGCATAACTAGTCAACGCGAGAAATGCCATGAATGCGTGATATTAAGGGATTCTTTTGGATTTTTCTTATCTACTCTCTGAAAGACGAGTAAAAGGGAATGTTGTTATACAACAGAAGAACTTGGTTTGACATTGAAATATCTCAAGTGAGAGTCACCATCCTTCCACATCGGATCACGAATCTCAAAAGCCAATAAAAATTCAAAGAACTTTCCTGTCATTCAATGCCGCTCTTCCAGTAAATTGCATCGTTGTTGTTGAGAGCATTCGGATCGAAAAGTCTTACCCGCGCGAAATAAATAACCCAAAAAACCAGTCCCCGCCAAAAAGAATAATCAAGCTACGAACTCCCCCTAACTTAACAGCAATTAGAATACTAGAATAAGAGCATCTTCGAGACGGCGATCTACATGGATCCATAAGGAAATGGGGAAGAAGAGTAACCTCAGTGAGCGATTAGACAGATTGAGAGATCCGGATGATCTTGCTTGTTTGAAAAGACGATCCATGGCTGTTTCGATCTCTGTTTTGCTCCCTATAGTTAGCCGTCGCGATCCTGCGTTTTTTGCGCCGCCCGACGGCGATCAAGGGGCGTTTTGCCGCAGATTGGGAGGCATCTCACTACCATAGTATATCTTGGTTAAACATGTCGGGTTAGTTAATCAAGTGATTACATGGGTAACATTTAAAATTTTATATTTATATTTGTGAGATTTTGACTTTATTGATTTAGGCATGAAAATGTATATTTTATTTCCAAAAAATAAATAAAAGTTTGTGTCTTTAGAGAAGTCGAGGCGGTAGAATAATGAATTATCGTGTTAGTATAGTTAAGAATACTGCACAGATTCACATGAATTAAAACAATCAATAGATACACCGTAGATTTTTAAGTGGAAAATCCAAAAATAAAAAAAAGTATTCTTGCTCTATCAGAATAATTCGCTGTAAATTAATGATTGCACACTTAGGTCTCTTGTCTTATGTGTGGGAGAATACTTCACACTTTCTTTAGATATAATCTTTGTTGCAAAGTGGTCGAAGATGATTGCATTTGGTAATAGTTGATGGGATTTCAGCATCCCGTCCTCGAGTTATGTTAGTATTTAGATCAAATTCAACATGGAGTGCGGCTCTGTAGGTTATTTCCTTGTTATGTAATGTATGCTAAGATGTTGCAGCGCATATTGCAATTCTGCAAGGAGCAGGTGGAGGACAATAGTGGTTGGCGTCGGCCAGCGAGCGCAAATCGACAGTAGTTGGCAGCTGCATGAGCAGGGAGCATTTGCCGGATTGTTCGTGTAGAATATTGGATTTAAGCTCCCTCTTCTCCAGAATCTAGCATTTCTATGGCTTGGGGTCTGATCCACTTCTCAAGAGACGGGTAGGGCTCTATTTGTAGAGTTCATATTGCAAATAAGGAAATAATCTTAACCACTCTGATCGGATAGCCTAAAGAGGTCCTCCTGATTGGATGGTATATTGTGTATATTTAAATGTCTTAATAATATTAGACAGAGTGATCAATAGCTCATTGGATTTGTCTTGTCGGGATGCTTAATTTGACTTTAAACATGCTTGATTTGGAATCCTTTCGACATTTCAATTATGTTCTAAAAGTTTACATAAGTGGTCTAGCAGCTTGATTTAGGCTTGGTTTGACTCGGATTACTTCAATTTCGATACCATTGGGTCCGTCTAGTAAAACATGTCAATTTGAATCAATGTTTGTTGAAATGAAAGTCATAGATTACTGTTAATCGAAGTTTGAACATTTTTTTATTAAATAAATTACTTTGAAATTCATTTTATACTTCGAGATTCGTGTCACAATACTAGAGCTGATGATAAAGTTGTTGATTTTAAATAGTTTTCTTGTGCAATGCTATGATTGTGAAAGTGCAATTTCCTTGAAAAATAAAAGAAGAGCAACTAATATGACTTGATTTTTCGCCCGATCTATCTTCATTTGAACGATAGTAACATCTTCACTTTTGATATTATGTAATGAATTTCTCTCAGAAGCCTCAAAAGTAGTTGGCCCTCTACTTAGAATGCCAACATAAAACTAGAGGTGAGGGGGTACAAATTAAATGTTTGTTATTAAAAACGTCAAATAGTGGCATAATCGTATTTATATATATATATATATATATATATATATATATATATATATATATATATATATATATATATATATATGTTAAAATGGGAAATTGCATATATAGAACTCAAAACCTCACTATTTACTAGGGGTGTAAATGAATCAAACAAGAACGAACAGAGATTGTGTTCGCGTTCGATTCGTTTATAATTAAGTTTATTTGAAATAAACTTGTGTTTGAATTATTCGTGAAGTCACTGTTCATGTTCATTTCTTAACTAATGAGTCGAACACAAGCCGAACATGAGTTGTTCGCGTTTGCGAACGACGAGCCAGATTGACAGCCCTATTACTAATATATATAATATTATATTTATTATATAACTTATTTTATATAAATATATAATATCTATATTATATTACTAATATAATATATTAATATATTATTATTATTATTAATTTATTATATATTATAATTTATAAATTTTAATTTTTTAAAATATCATAAATATTTTTATAGATAATTATTTTAAATTATTTTATATTTTGAACAATAACAATTCAAACACGAACGAACACATCATTATTCGTGTTCGTATTGTTTACTTATTAAACAAATCAAACACAACTCCTTAACGAACCGAACACGAATTGTTTGTGAACAACGAGCTTTTTTAACAGCCCTTACCATTTTCAATATTCTTTCGTCCACTTCTAGAAATTCTTATTCAAATATCAGAATTCATTATAAATTCCCAATCCATTCTTTTTTTCTTTTAATCAAATTTCCAATAGTGTGACCGTGGAACGCATAAATGCACTCGTTCAGCAGTTCAAAGCAATGACCTGTGTACTGTTTTGTAAGTATAAAAGTTTTGAGTGCTACACATGCAAACTCGCCGTAGAATTGTTAGATTTTAATGGTAAATTCACTTTGCACTTGACAGATGGTAGATTTGCATGCATACCATTTAATTCATATGTCTGTTTTCTCTGTGGAATATGGAATATGAAATCAAGTTTCATAGTCAACAAGTTACATTTTCCCACAACTACAAAATTTCTAATAATATATAGGAAAGTTTACATACATGCCACAATTCTTATGCATTTACATATATCAACTTTCATATTTACACTTGTAACACATTGTTGTCATAAACACGTACATGACAAGGTCCGTTATCAAAGATTTCAATGATAAGCATGTAAATATGAATGTTTAGGTGGAAGATATGTAAATACATAAGAACTGTGTGGTTTGTCAGTGAATGCCACCATATGAATAAATATATAATCATATACAAGACTATGGAAATGCAGTTCAGGCAGATCCACCATGAACAAGCCTACGAAATTGCTCTGAAAGTTTCTGATAAAAGCTGACTTCTGAAGGATGCACCCTATTGATTCCAGTCCTGAAATGCTCCATGGAGACTGCAGCTATCTCCAGGTTTTCCTGTTATAAAGAAGATACATTAGGGTTCAGAAGGGTATGAAACGAAGAAAATATTGACATGATTGGAGCACAAATTGCTAGCAATTAGGCTATCATTTCCCATGGAAATTATGTGATGTGATGACGAAGAGTTATTACTTGAAACTTGGTAAAAAAATGGATCTTTTTAGGAAGACTTGTATTCCACTCAATGCATATCTAACACCTAAACTTCAATCTTTACCCCTTTTTCTTTTAGCCCTTTCATAATGAAAGAACTTTTTCTAAAATAAAAACAGCAGGAAAATCTCCTCAAATGAGCCTGAAATTGGAAAAGATATTGCATCAGGAGTCCTGAGGACTCCAATCAGAGGATCTGTCGCATGTATAGGCAGGACTCCTGATGCAATATTTTTTTCTCAAATTGACAAGAAGAAAAAAGCAGAAAATGTAGACATACTTCTAGTGCTGCAATGGCGGCCTCCCGACATACGAGCTTTATATCCGCTCCAGTGTATCCTGGAGTAAGGCGAGCGAGATCCGTTGGGCTGACGCCGGGACTGCAAGGCATTTGACGCATATGTATTCGAAATATATCTTCCCTATCTGATCTATTTGGTGGTTGAACATCCACAATTCTATCAAATCGTCCTGCAAGAAATCAAAATTTATGAATGAAGAAGTAAACCCGACACCATGACATCCAAGGAGACTAAAATGCAAATTTAAGGTTGATTAGATTGAGCGGCGCATAGTTTAAAGAAGCAATTTTATTGAGGAAGATTTACGTACATATTGCTTAATTCCTACGTATTTTCATATCTAACACCCAAACTTCAACCTTTTTACATATATATGCCACTTTACCTACGCATAAAAAAGATGTATTTTACTTTTTAAAAGTTAAAATAGTATGTGATGTGAAAGATTTGGGTGGCATAATGTAAAAAGGCATTGTTTAGGTGTTGGATATGTAAATACATAGTAATAGGGCGGCATGAATGTAAACGCCACTATTATCAATTCAAATTCACAAAAAAGGAAAGACCTTTTCGTGAAGAGAGAAATAATCCCAATAGAATATTGAAGTTAAGGAAATTTACAAACATATCAAACAAATCTTATGTATTTACACATCCAACACCTAAAATTTGTTATTTACATTTGTAACACTTTGACGTTAAGGCCTACGGATGAAAGGTTGTATTTCACTTTTAAAAGGTCAATAATATTGGTATTTCTTTACATGATGTCAAAGTTTGGGTGCCATGTATGTAAATTTGAAGGCTTGGGCTTTAGATGAAAATATAAATATAGAAGAATTGTGTGGTATGTAAGTAAATGTCCCTTGAAGTTATGGCAGAACCTGGTCTAAGAAGTGCAGGATCTATCTTGTCAGGACGATTAGTAGCTGCAATGACTGTAACTCCCACTCTTTGGCCAAGACCTGATAAACGACGTTCGAGTAAAAAAACACGGTGAGAAGTTAAAAGTTACATTTGTCAAGGGTGAAACTATAAAAATGCATCATACCTCAACATTAAAATAGATTTTTACAAGGGAGAACAAAATCAAACAAAAGTGAATTATTTTTCTTAGTAATGTAGGTATCTTAGACTTCAAAAATAAAGGCTAAAAATTGATATTCAATGTTTGCAAATATGCCCATAATTACTTTTGGTGATAACAAAAAATAGCTTTTGCATGATAAATTTCAATAGCAATTTTATTTTCACATGACCAAACATTAAGAACTTGTAACTCAAAATATAACTCTGAGCTCCCTGAAAAATTGGATTATACAAACCGGCCGAAACTTCCTCTGGTAAATAAAAACTGTCAGAATCTTCCATTCAAACCAACTCGACAAATAGTAATGATGAATGTTGAGACAGAAGCACAAGTTGGGAGGATAATAAATTCCCACACAAGATGGATATTGATGTGGGATCAGGAGATTCTCGCATGTTTGTGCTACCCCTGCTACAGTATCGTGAATTGCAGGGAGTCTCGGCTTGGACTGGTCAAGGAGGGTTGGTTAACCCTTCCTTCACATGGATTTCCCTTCTATTTGGAGTGGATTCCACTCCTATTTACCTTAGGTTTATATAGGTTGATATTGTTGCGTATTAGGGAAGTTTTCTGCGCATGTTTTTCGTCAGGACAGCTGTCGGCGTCATTTTTCTCTTTTCTAGGATTGTATCCATAATCGATGATGCTCCGGTTGTAGCTTGTCCGAAGTAGTGACCTCCTTACCAGGGATCAAGCGGTGCTCTGGTTATAGTTCATTCTCGTGGGGGGTATTTATCTCTAAATTTTTCATCCTCCGCATTCTTCTCATCACTGCCGCCACCGCCTTTCCTCGCTGATTGAAGCGCTAGGACAGCTTCCTGAAATTGTCTTCCGTGTAGTTTTCTGCCTCCCTATAGCCACCCCCGCTGCCGCCATCCAAGTCATCACTTCTCCCATTCCACCTTGTTGTCGGCACCCAAAACTGGCCGCACTGCTGCTGCTCCGGACCTGCCGCATTTTTGTTGCCGTCATGCTGGACAGCCCTCCCACATCATCCCCTATTGCTCGCTTGCAACTTGGATCATTGGAAAACACTTATGTGCAGTTTTCTGTCTGTTTGCCAACCGCCTTGTCTACCACTCCACCATTTTCCAAGCCTTTGCCTCCCACCGCCACCATCGGATTCAACACAAGTTTGAGTGTTCATATTGTGTCTATTATTATTTCAGATTTCCAGGCATCATGTTATTGTATTTTTCCTTTCAAGCGTGTTTATTGTAATTGTCTAATAGCTTTCTATAATAATCTTTAATTTTTCTATTGTGGTTTTAATCAACTCCGATATCAGATATATTAATAAAAATGTTACTAACATATGTAAAATTTCATGTTATAATGTTTATCATACCATCCATTTCCACCAGCAACTGGCTCAGAACCCTGTCAGCAACAGAAGTACCATCATTTTCCGCTCCTCGAGTTACCGCAAGGCCGTCTATTTCATCAAAGAATATAATTGCTGGCGCATTCGCCCTTGCTTTTGCGAAAATTGATCTCACAGCCTTCTCAGATTCCCCAACCCATTTACTAAAAAGTTCAGGACCCTTAACTGCGAGGAAGTTCAGCTTTGCTTCAGAGGCTACCGCCCGCGCCATCATGGTTTTACTACAACCCGGAGGGCCAATCATTAGCAATCCTCGAGGAGGTTGAACCCCGATACGTTTGAAAGCATCTGGATGCATTTGTGGCCATTGGATTGCTTCAATCAACTGCCTTTTAACTTCTATTTGGCCACCAATGTCCTCCCAACTTACTTTAGGAAGTTCAAGCATTACCTGTGAATAGAGAAAACCAAGTTGTTTACAATTTAATGGATATTCAAGTAATGAGTAAAGTGCCCAAATAGTCCTCTGGCCATTTAAATGAGATTTTTTTTAATCTTAGAGTTCATTAAAAAAACTAAATTAGTCACTACATTATTTTTTATATGGGCTAAAATAGTTCTCCAAGAAGATTATTTTAGCCCCCATTAACAAAGTTTGGGACCCCTACAAAGAGTCAAGAGACCATTTTGATTCTTTTCTTTCCAGATAATCATCTGCATAGATATTGAATCAATATTCTAAGAGTCCGCGCACCTTGGGATTAAATTTTTAACTCTGGGATTAATATTTTTTATAATAAGCTGAAAATAGAGTGACATGGAATAGAATCCAAGATCACGAGGATAATTAAGTTTTCTTTGTAGCTTTGTTTACAGTCTAGCTAAATATTATCAAAGGACTAATAGATTAATGAGATATTTTTCAAAGTGCTCATTAATTTGAAATTAAGTGAAGTGCCAAAATAGTCCCTTGACTATTTACATTGGGTTATTTTAGTCCCAGTGTTTAGAAAAATATTAAATTAGTCTTAGGACTATTTTAATGGACTATTTTAATGAGGCTTAAAATGGTCCTCATTTGGCATAAAATAGCTTCGGATTTAAATTGATACTTTTATAAACTCTGGGACTAAAATAGTCACGCGTAAAGAGTCGAGACGATTTTGACATTTCTTATTTAAAAATTGAGTCACAATCTATAATTGGCCTTCAATAAAGAGAATAACATATTTATATACATTGATTCCAATTACTAGGCCATATTTACACTAGATAACATAGTTGACAGAAGTATGAAAAAAAAGAAAAAAAAAAGAAAAAAAAAAGAATTGTATATCCATGTAAAAAAATACCTCACGCATAGCACTAGGCCTCACTTTCGTCTTCGCAATTTGAAAATCTTCTGCAGATACTTTTAACAAAATCTTTTGCCCCTCTCCATGAGAATCATATGAACAACATTTTGTACTACTTTTAGGACTACAACAAAAACTATCAGGCGAAGGCGACAGCTGGGGACATAGTCAATTCGATAATAACAATGATATAGAATTCAAATCATCATTACATGGCGCCTCCCCAAGTTCTTGGATTTCAGGAACTCGTTTATCCATATCAATTGCATGAGTTTCGGAATGTAAACATTTTAAAGGTTTTTCGGAAGATTTGAAGCTAATAAAGCGATAAAGAGAAGTCATCGCAGCTTCATTACATAAGGCAGCTAAATCAGCACCGACAAAACCATGTGTATCAAAAGCCAATGACTCGAGCTCAGCATTACAAAGGGAATGATCGATGTGGTTTAGTAGAGTACGCAATATATCTAATCGTTGGACTGGAGATGGCACTCCTGAAAATAAAACAATGAATTCAAACAACTTCAAATCAATGGAATGATAAGTTAACCTTACATTCTATGTTGGAAAGTACAAATAGAGAAATACACTTAAGGAGAGCACTTGTAAGCTAATCAAGAGAAATGATTCTATTAATGTTTCAATATCCTTATAATTGAAGATATTTCCCACTTCATCGCCCATCTCTTGTAGTTATTCTAGAGAAAAGTGTCAAAAGAGTCGTTAATTTTTTGCAGAAGGTCATGTTAATCCTAAAGTATATAAAAGAGTCAATTTAGCTCACAATACAACTGAAATAGTTCACACAGAGGACTATTTCAGCCCCTTATTAAAAGAATTTGGGAAATAATTTGACACTTTTATAAACTCTAAGACTAAAATGACACCATCTAAATAATCAGGAGATTATTTTAACATTTTATGCATTTATTCTATTACATAACCACTCTTCTAAGCTAATAAGAGAACAATGCTCTCCACTTAGACACTATGCAACATCTTCATATTGGCATAGTCTATCTCCAAAGTCAATGCACCATTATACTTAATACTTGCGGTGTCACGAAAGGTAAAATCTACCGCCTTTAACAAGTGTAAAAAATACGGGCCTTTGTGGTATTATGTTAATAGTATTAATGAATAGCAAATATTTGAAATATTAAAGTATAAGGAATAGGCAAAACACTATTAAATATTGGCTCAAGCTAGCATAGATGAGGTGGCAATTGGAAAAAATCTACATCATTGTACGCACACGGCAAGATTCAAGCAGAAAAAAATGGAAAATGTCCGAAGGGGAGGTATTGCCGTTTATTATATCATAGTTTCAACTAGCATGAATATATAATAAGGAAGATTTACATGCACACCACTTAATTCCTATGTATTTACGTATCTAACAGCTAAACTTCATTTTTAAAAAATATGCCAAATTATCTATGCATGAAAAGGTTATTTCTCTTTATAAAAGTTAAATAAGCAGTGTTGTTAATGTAATATGAAAGAATTTGGTGGTATATATGTTTAAAAGAAAAGTAGATGTTTGATATGCAAAAACATAGGATTTGAGAGGCATGTATGTAAATGGCCCTTATGTTAACCATAGAGCTAAAAACAATGTTCTATTTCAAACTAATCAAGCTTTTGATTAAGCCTGTTATAAAGGAATTTTTTTCCATTTCTACCAACTAAAGAAAGTTCAGCTTTACAAGAAAATGCGAGCTTAAGAAACCTAAGAGGAATATTAATAACAACTTACAGGACGAGGATCATCAGTTCATACCTATCTCAATTTCTCGATCGAATCGACCAGGTCGTCTCAGGGCAGAATCAATGCTGTCCGGCCGATTTGTGGCAGCAATTACAAGAATGCCGTTAGATCTTTTAATATCATCCATCAATTTTAGCAGAGTTGCAACCATTCTAACAGATAACTCTTCACCTCCACCAGTCCGTGATGGAGCTATGGCATCAAGCTCATCAATAAATACCTTCAAGGAAAGAATTTTTCCGCATAAACAGCATACAGAAGTGAATCTCCAAACTTATTTGACATAGTGACGGCATCAAGCAGATAATTAAGAAAATATTGTGAGTAAAATGTTGAGAAACAACTACTTTAGTGTTGTACAGTAATAATAACTTTCATCCAAAAATATTCATGGAGTCCAAAGAATAAATCATCAATGATATTCTATAGAAACCTCTATATATGTTGAAATTACAAACTACTCATTATAAAGAAAAAAATTAGTCTGCAATGTTATTAATAGGTTAAATTAGGCAGCGAAATAATCAACGTCTAGACTCCTAAGTAAAAAGCTCAAGGAGCTACCCACATCGTAAAATAAATAAACTACAAAAGCAAGGGAAATCACAATTTAAACTTTTCTTAATGCGTAGAATGTAATCAGATTTCAGTGAGAGATTGAGGTAAAAAAGGTGAATTAACCAATATACATATGGGTTTGCCTAGAAATTATAAAAAATAACAATATAAATGTGAGAGAATCATGAAGCTTTGTGAGTTCTCATTTTTTATTTATTCCAACTGAATGTTGCACTAACATCTAAAAATTTATTCTATGCCAATCACTTAAACATTTTATTTACGTATATAACCTTAAGCATGTCCTTTTCTTTCCTATTTCTAGCGCCAATTTTATCTACTTTTCTATATTTTTTATCCTTCATTGCACATGTCCAAACCACCTGAGCATATCTTCAATACACATGGGCCAAACAATCGCGATAGACTGGCTTCCTGCGGACGATCCTTCCTCTTCGGCTCTTCCTTGTTCTTCCCCTCCACCGCTCCACACCGACGCCGAGTTCATCGCCAGTCGCCCGTTCGACCCTTACCAAGGATCGGAGTTCAAAGTCGTTGGCCATTGCAACTCGCCCATTTCTTCCCTCACAGTCTCGCCGATCCGAACGCACCACTTCTTTTACTTGCTGCTGAAGTCCAACCAACTCTCCATTCACTAAAAGTCTAAAACGTGTAATAATTGGTGGATTTTGGTTTCCTTTAAAACTCGAGTAATTTAGTTTGCTCTTTATAGTGACAAAAATCAATCACTTTTCTCAATCTTTTGATATATAGTATACTTTGATATAAGATCTCTTGATATGGCATCATTGAGATTTAAAAAAAAAATTTGGAACCATTTGTTATCCTACTTTTTTTATAATTTTTTGCTTATCTTGGCAATATTATTGACCCAAACTCGATTGATGTAGGATATTAAATTCAAGTTTATGATTGATCCCAATATCTGGGATTAGGTGAATGATGTTGATGATTTTGACATCCAATATGATAAGAAAAATTCAAGGTTAGAGATAGTAAAATTCTTTGAAATTTTTATGTCTGTTGAGTGGATTTTGGTTTCTTTTAAAACTCGAGTAATTTAGTTTGCTCTTTATAGTGACAAAAATCAATCACTTTTCTCAATCTTTTGATATATAGTATACTTTGATATAAGATCTCTTGATATGGCATCATTGAGATTTAAAAAAGAAATTTGGAACCATTTGTTATCCTACTTTTTTTTATAATTTTTTGCTTATCTTGGCAATATTATTGACCCAAACTCGATTGATGTAGGATATTAAATTCAAGTTTATGATTGATCCCAATATCTGGGATTAGGTGAATGATGTTGATGATTTTGACATCCAATATGATAAGAAAAATTCAAGGTTAGAGATAGTAAAATTCTTTGAAATTTTTATGTCTGTTGAGTGTTGAACATAGCCATGTACTTAGTTAAATTCACAAATTTCAAGCCATGGCTTCTTAGACTGTTGAGTGTTGAGAATAGTGATTATTATCTTCTGGTACTAAAATGACCTCCAAGTAAACAATCAGGGGACTATTTTGATACTTTACTCTTGAATATAACTTTTGTAATCAAAGGTGATGTCTTATTTAGAGCAACTAAATGGAGATATTTTTTTACAAATAATAGCTTTTGTAAGGCTGTGGTGAAGATTTTCATAAATTCCTTATATTTTTTTGGAACAAGCCCCTTTTGGCTTTATTTTTTTTCTGTTAATGGTTCATATGTTTTAAATTTTTAATAATTTAATTTCCTTCATTCTCAATGAAACAATTTAATGGATATCTACTTTTTATCAGGTCATTGAAAGGTTGCTATCCCTAATGAAGTTAGCATTTTGGTTTCCTTCAAAACTTGGTAATTTAGTTAGCTTTTTATATAAAACTTTTACAGACTTACAGCAATCTTGTCAAATGTTAATTTCTCTCTATTTCATCTTCAAGAACCTCCACGCCCTATTATTATGATGAGGTTTACCACATGCTCTAACTTACCATGGTCATTACTTGAAAATATACACATTTGTAGTACTACGTTTCATTATAAGAATTAAATGAAAATATGACACTCAATAGGAATGGAGAAAAAGGATTCATGTACCCCACCCACCTAGTGGGATAAAGGCTTGTTGTTGTTGTTGTAATAATATGTTTCATTGGCGCTGCAATAACCTGCGAGTTTTTAGATTTTTACTGCACTTCAATGATTCATTTGGGATGGTTGCAGTCTTTTGTAAAATTGTTGAATTTTTGTGAAAAAAATTCAGTTTAAGAAACATGCTATATCACCAAACAAATTGACTTGCATAGTTGGAAGATTTATTACATACATACTATCCAATTTGGTGGCAATTTCTATGTATTTTCATATCACTCTTAAACTTTAACTTTATTACAATTATTTTTGATATCCTTATCTCTACAGATAGTTGAGTTTTATAAATTATTTTGGGAGTTGAAATATTTGTTATATGGGAACAATGAAGTTGGACCGATGCCTGAAGCATGCACCCAATTGACTCAAGAATTTTTCAAAGAGAACACTCTACGGCTTATTATATTTTGGCTTCCAAAATTAAATCTTGAGGCATATTTATAAACTAATTAACCGTTCACTCTTAATAATAAACTTTTAAGAATTGATTTGAACTTATTAATAGTTATATAGTTATTGGCTTATTGCATATTTTGCAAATGGCATTCCAATTAAGTTTAGGCATCAACAAATTTTTCAAGCTAAAGTGGATAAATCACTATTGGTAATATATTTTTCAAATTAATTATTCAGCATTGTTTCCTTTATTTCAGTAGCATATTCAACATTTTGTGGCCCTCACTGTTAGTTCTCTGCTAGAAGTCTTTATTTCTCTAGCCACAAATAGATATGCATATTCCTATTTTCTTTTATTTTAAAGAACCAACAATGTGCATTTTTTCTTAAAAATGGTCTACAGTGTGCCTTGATTTTTAAAAGTTACTTACAGTGCTAATTTTTTTTTAATTTCTTGCCTCCATTTACATTTACTAGTTAAAAGATATTAAACTCTTAAGTTTTGAATTTTTAATTTGTTTAACATATATTTCATGTTAAAAATATTTGATCATCAATTTTAAATTATTTATATTGACAATAGTTTTTTTCTTTAAGCATTAACAAATGGATCGTTATTTAAAAAGAAAAAAACAAGTAGAAATTGATATTGACAGTCTTTTGGCTGATCGTGGGCTTCATCCTTTGATTTGAAGTTATGATGTTAATGATAAAGATGAAATACAAATAGTGTATTTGTTGAAGGGACCCCTTTAGCCAAAAAAAAATCACAATTTTCCTAAAACATTAAAGGATAATGTTGTACGAAAATTTAGTTAAAAATTGTTTGAAGAATATACAACTTGGTTAGAGTATAGTGTGCGGAAAGATGCTGCATATTGTGTTTATTGTTATCTATTTAGGCCTCAAGAACAAGTTACTACAAGTCAAGGAGGTATAGAGTATTTTGTTGGTGAAGGATTTAAAAATTGAAAGAAAAATGAAAAACTTTTAGATCATGTTGGTGAACATAATAGTGCTCACAATAAAGCAAGAAAATATGTGAAGTTTTAATGAAGCTATAAATACAGAGTGTTCCTGCAATGTGGCTGAGCAAAGATGAAAGAAAAAAAAAAGAATATCAGATTATGTTGACTGCAACAGTTGAATGTATTTGATTCATTTTACGATAAGGATTATCATTTTGTGGTCATGATGAATAATCTCAATCAATTAATCAAGGAAATTATTTGGAATTGCTTTATTTCCATGCTAATCATAATTAATAAGTGAAAAAAGTTATATTGATAACACTAGTAAAAAGTTATAGTTGACTCGCCAAAGATTCAAAAAAATATAACTGATTCAGCATTTTATATTATAATAGATTAGTCTCATCATGTATCAATGAAGGAACGACTACTTGTTGCAGTGAGATATGTCAATAAAAAAGGACAAGTTATTATAAGATTTATTGGTAGCAAACATGTTTCCTCAATAAATACAGTTACTCTCAAGGCAACCCTTGAATCTATATTAGCAAAACATTCATTAAGCTTGCATAGAATACGTGGTCAAGTCTATGATGGGGTATCTAATATGCGAGACGAGTTTCCTCTAGTATATAATGTTCATTATTTTGCTCATCAACTTCAATTATGTATAATAGTACTAGAAAAACTCATTGGCAACTTAAACATCTTTTTTAGTTTACTTCGAGAATTTTGAAATACAATACAACCTTCTTGCAAGGGGAGTGACGATCTCAAAACTATTCAACATGAAAGGATACTTTTATATATTAAAACTGGAGATTTACTTAGTGACCGTGATTTAAATCAAGAAACTTCTTTGCAATGAGTTGGTGAACTTGTTGGAACTCACATTTTCTTACTTTAATTAGTCTCGCCAAAATGTATGCATCTGTAATTAAAGTTCTTGAGATCGTAAAATTGGATACAATCAGTTCAAGTTGGAATTAATCAGTGCAATGGAACCTTTGACTTTATATTTACAATGCATTTAATGATAGACATTTTAGGTATTAAAAATGAACTATCACAATCCTTACAAATAAAAGATCAAGATATTGAGCATGCAATAAAATTCGTGCAATTGTCCAAGCAACGATTACAGATGATGAGGGAGAATAGATGAGATTCTTTATCGGATGAAGTGTCTTGTTTTTGTAATGCTTTTGAAATTAATATTTCAGATATGAGTTGTATTTTCAAAGCTAAACGCCGTTCAACACGTAGAGGGGAAAAAATTACAAATTTACATTATTATCAAATTGAGTGGTTTTATACTGTGATCGACCTGCAACTTCAAGAGTTGAACAATCGTTTCTTTGACGCAAGTACTGGGTTACTTCTTTGTGACATGTTTAAGCCCAAGTGATTCATTCTCTGCTTTTAATAAGGTGAAATTTAATCCGTCTTGCAAAATTATATCCAAATGATTTTTCTATTGTTGAACTTGTAGTGCTTGAGCATCAACTATCCACTTATATTATTGATATACCCGGTAGTATTGATTTCTCATTTCTAAATGGTATTGTTGATCTTGTAAAACAATTAGTTAGGACAAAGAAAGATGGTGTGTATCGCTTAGTTTATAGACGTATTATCTTAACATTAACTTTACTAGTTGCTACAATTACAGATGAAAGAGCGTTCACTGCAATGAAAATTGCCAAACAACGATTGCGTAGTTGAATGGGTGATGACTAACTTAATGATTGTCTCGTACCGTAACTTGAAAAAAAGTGTTTGATTTGATTCTAAATGAAGCTGTTATGGGATATTATCAAAATAAAAGTAGATTGAAAAGTTTGTAATATATTTCAGTTTATGATTGATAATAGAATATAAGACTTTATTTTGAATTGTGTTATTCAATTTATTTATTTGTATTTTTTTAATATAATAGGGTTGCCCCCACTCACAAAAGTGGTCGGCTCCACCCCAGGCAATACATGCCACTCCAAAAGTTCATATACAACCACTCATTAATTTATATTTCATAATTTTACCACACATTCTAGCATAGCTCCACTTAGATTGTCAAGCTTTTTTACTAATAAAATATCAAATTCACACAATATCATGACTTAATTACAATTTTATAAAGTTTATTTGAATCTCCAAGATATCCTTTACTTCATTTTAATCTCCCAATCTCAATTCTAGAAACTATAACCACGATAGTTTTTTCATTATTTTGTATAACAAATTCAAAAAATTTAAATTGATAATACACATGCATCATAATTTCTTCTAACATTATTAAATGATAATTACTAACATTAACCACCAAAATATTTTCTTCGCAAATATAATTTTTCACTTAATTCAAAGGATGACTCTCAAATCCTAAATCAAAATATCTTTTAAACATCTATAAAAAATATCCACCATATAGCTTGCTTCATATATCTTTCATAAGCATCTCTAAAAGTTATATAATAAGATGTACTTAATCATGATCCTTAATGTAAACAAACCATAATTGAAAATTCTAAAGCAACTCCACAAGTACATCTAATACCAACAAATGACACAATGAAAATAACTTTAATAGTTAAAATATCTTTAACACAGATTTTTATTTAAAAATCATCAAATTAATTCTTATGATATTCAACAATGTCTTCCAAAGATCAATCAAAATCATGTAAAAGTAATTTGTTTGCTCTCTCTATTTTACCATTTATTTTCTTAATACAAAAAGAGCTTCTATAGTAAATTTTTTTGGCATAAAAACAAATAGATTCTCCAAACTGATCTATTTTTTCTAAGCAAAATATTACTTTATAAGTTTGATTTTTGTATACATTATGCAACCTTGAAGATCACCTTAGTATTTATATGCTGGTGCAAAATACTTTTATAAAAATTTAGAATCATCTTAGTCTTAAAAATTCTATTGAAAATATTTCTTAGCCAAATCGTTAAAATATTCCCCATAAAATTTTCAACTCTCAATGAGTATCTATTTTGGACAAATAAAATTTTCAACTCTCAATGAGTATCTATTTTGGACAAAAATAATCATCTTTATGCATCTTCTTTAAAAGTATACTTTTTTGGATTATGTGTGATATATTTTATCATATTTTTCATTGTGCCACCCTAAGATATAATTTTTTTTCTTTAAAGCTCGCATTTATAATTTTTTCAAATTATGATTTTCAACCTTTTTAAAATCTTTATTTTTCACCAAAATATTATTATCTTTACTTCTAATGCATCTAACCTAACAAAGTCTTAAAAATCTCTAATCCATAAACTTAGTTGTGATAGTTTCTCACGCTTATCATCCTTCGTACTAAGCATATTATATAAATCATCAAAAGCACAAATTTTAGTTTTACTAAGAATACCTCTTTGCAAAAATTTTACCTTTCTTATAATCATTATGAGCCTCAATACTATCCAATTTTAAAAGCTATTACCAGTGCATTTTTTCCTTCAAATCATTTGTACCTCGTGATTCTACAACCAAACCTCCTTGCTAATGTATGATACTATTTTTAGGCTCTCCTAAGACTTGTAAAACAATCATCCTAATGGAGCTAGTAAACTTATTTCCTATTAGATTTAGATCAACTAAAAAATTCCAATTTGCACTATTAACAACCTACTTTAAGAAAATTAGTAATTCATCACCTTTTGAAGAAATAGTACTTTCACTTATACTCTTAAGATATACATGCATAGCTACAAATCTATGTTGTATGATTAAACCATCTCCTAGAAACACCTCACAATATTGGAAAAAAAAATAATTTTTCTGTCCTTCTAAGTAAGAAAAAAATCTATTTGTATTTTGATCACTCATATGTCTAAGTAACAAAATATTCTTCCCATTCATTTAAATACATATTTGTTAATGTAAGATGATATGCTACTACCAAATCAAGTATAATTTCTCATATTACATTTGGGGCAATTACACATATAGCACTCAAAACAATAGTATTTACATATCTAGCACCGTCTTTCATCCATCTTTCAAGTTCTCACATGAATATCAAAATTCTTGATAAAAACCCAACCTAATATTTACATTTTCATCAAATTTTCAATGGTTTGATCGTTGCACGTGTAAATGTATATGATCGGTAGTTCAAAAAAATACAAGAATGCTAATTTTATAAATAGCAGTGTTTTGGGCGTTATGTATATAATTATCCCATTATATTTTTATCTCTCATTACAGAACCATCATAAATCCTCCCATCATCCGTCATATTAGAACCTATACACAGATCCTAATAAACACTAACCAGTCATTACAAATATTCTACCCAAATTTTATTTTTAATCTATCCTTTAATGTAACTTGTGATGCATTCAAACTAACCACATCACAACATCTTCATCTATAATTATCTTAATATCAATCACCTTATCACAAGCCATATTCACATCAACAATTTCATGTTTCAACCTTTTATCCACTATAATCTTAACCCATCACTATTGTTAATAGTTTCAGTATCCAGTAGTTTATCATTTTCATTTGGTTTCTTGTAAAAAAAGATATATTCATTCTTCTTCTAATCTTCCTATATAGAAACAATCCGACAAAATTGAAAAGTAAACCAATTGTTAAGGCCAAGGGTTGTATGGCAAGCTCCCATAAAGAATGCTAAACCCTAATACACTAAACAAATCATCAACAGACAATGTGTAACTTTAAACAAAACGTCATTTCCATGTACAGTAAGTAGCACATACCGTTTATCAGTAATTTTGAGCAGAATGATATGGTAAATCAATGTGTTCCTCACGAATATAGAATGAAAATACAATCCAAAAAAAAATTACATAAACAAGAAATGGATTTGCATAAAAATTGCCCCAATAATTGAAACAATTAATCGTTTAGCTAAAATTAGGTTTTTTTCAAATAAGAATTACATAGTCCAACAAATCCAAATTTAAAAAATCCTAAGTGTTATGTCCTAAAAATTGTTTAGCAAAAAGGCACAATAGTCCATGAACTATTTAAGGGGGTTGTTTTAGCCCCAAACTACATAATGTCCAATTTAATCCCTAGACTCATCAAATCTGATTCAATAGCCCACTGAATCCAACATCAGATCTGATTCAATAGCCCATTGAATCTTCAAATTTGAGGAGTCAACAAACTAAATTGAAGAAAATCTATAATTTTAGACTAAAATGGCTACATAAAATAGTCCATAAGACCATTTTGACTTTTTTTCTCAATTAATTTGATTAACTACTTGATTGTTTGTTAAATCTAAATAATAAAAAATAGATTTAACACAATATCAAGATTTAATTGCTACAAAAATCAAAGTGAGAAGGATTTACCCTATATTCTATCTAAATCTCAGATGATTCTTGCAACCAAACATCCCCATTAATAGTAGACCTCCCAAATTCTAACATTGCTGAAGAAAGAAAACCGTGAAATTAATTTAAAAAATGTTATGAAATTTTAAATCTTAAAACAATATTCTCATGGACTAGTGTCTTTAAAAATATGCTAGGTAGCAAGGTCCCAATCCTCCATCTTGCAAAAATGATTCTACTTCTATAAATTACGTGCATCAACAAACCAAAAGACACTCTAATTTCGTATATTAGTATTTAGTGTATTTTCCCATATAAAAGTTCCTTTTCTTATCAGAATGATAGATGAAATTAAAGTATTCTGCAATGAAATTAACTTGATCAATATCTTCCATATTTATCAAAATGAAAAATATAATAAAATTGTTAAAAGTAAGAATGATGGTCAGCCTTTAAGTGCTTACCTGACACTGTAACAATAAATATCAAAAGGTTATAACCACAGTAGGTGTTTTAATAAATTCGCAACATTTTATTAGTTCTACAATGAACTAAGATGCAAAAACAGATATGTTCAGAACAATATTATCACAAGCTTCCTCCATCATTCAACATCCTTTATTCTAAAAATTTTCACTAATATGACCGATAATTGATTTATTTTCACTATCACTAGATGTCAAATTTCAATAAACATATTTAATAAAAGAGACATTTACATGTCAATTCCTATCTATTTACATATCTAACACCTAAACTTCGCTTTTTAAATTAATACCACCCAAATCTTTAATATCTCATTAAAAATACCACCATTTTAACTTTTAAATAGTGAAACACATATTTTTATGCATAGATAAGGTGGCAAGTATTTAAAATTTGAGGATTAGGTGTAGATATGTAAATACATAGAAATTGATTGTTATGCATGTAAATCTCCCTTAATAAAAATGGTGCATAAATTATTTTGTAACCAAGCATGCATGTGCACTATTAGCTTGGAAACATTGCTTTTATATGGTGAAAAGCGTAAATAAACTTGACTAAATGTTGGCATAATAATGCTAAGAAAAAATGACCTCTACTAATCACTTAAGATTGACATTGTGCAGAGGCTTCATTGTATGGTTACAATTTCACCAAATGATGCTTGAAATATAATTCTTGAAAGCACTATAGCAAATGTTTAGCGTAATCAAGCAAATTCCAACACAAATTAGTAGTGAAATATGATTTTAGCCAAAGCAAAGGTGAAGTTCTGAGAAAATACCACAGCCGGAGCAGCTGTCCTTGCTAAATCAAAAACTTTTTGTAATGCTTGCTCACTTTCGCCGTAGTATTGACTAACAATTTCAGGCCCGTTGACCAAGAAAAGCCTAGCACCGGCTTCACGAACACAACATGAAACCATGGTTGTTTTACCAGTGCCAGGTGCACCATGAAGAAGAACCCCTGAGTACCTGAATTTGGGACGAATAAAAAACAATTAGTAGAAAATAAAAAAGGCTCGAGAGTAGCAAAGTAGCCAATACGCACGTTTTGATGCAAAGGGAAGTGGTCTGGTTTTAGTATCATGATAACTCATATGAAGGAATGAGGAAAAAGCATAAAAAATGAATCAGAGAAGTGTAAAATAAACCAAATGTAAATTTTAGCATTTGGTTGGATGAAAACGAAATGCAGCACAAGATTTTGGTGAATTCACTTGACAATAAGCTCTATCTCTCTCTCTCCCTCCCTCCCTCTATAGTTTATCTCTTTACTCATAACTTCAATAGAGAAAAATAACAAAAAGTAAAAAAGTACAAAAGAACTAGATAATAAGAAAATTTAATTCCTACTAAAGGAAGTCAAAGGAAAAAACGAAGTGAACTAGAAGAAAGAAAAAGATTTATTTATTAGTAGGGATGAATGCATGAATTTTAAACAAAAGGAAAAAAAATCTTATTATTTATAATAAAATATTCATTTAAATAAAATTTAATAAATTTTATTCTATTTTTTTAATTATTAATTTTAAATGATCATAAATCTTTGTAGCCTTCTAGTCAATTAAATTATTAAAAAATAATATTCATCAATTTTATATATATATATATATATATATATATATATATATATATATATTTATTTATTTATTTATTTATTTATTTATTTATTTATTTCGAGTCTAAGTGAGCCAAACACGAATGGCCAAATCTTAATTTTTATTCGGCTAGTTTATATATCGAGCGTAAAAAAAAATACTATTTGGCTCATTTGCTTAGCGAACTAATTGAACACGAGCTACTTAACGAGTTAAACATGAGTTATTCGCAAACAATGAGCCATTTTGACAGCCCTAGGTATTATAAGCTATTAGTTGTCACTTTCTAAGTGGATAGAAAAAATTTCCATAAGCCGACTGCAAAGCTAATTTATGATAATTCTTATCCAATACAAATCGAGAGATGAGCTTCTTCATAACTTGGCTACATCAACATTTACATAAAAATAAAAACATATACAAAAATACAGATAATTGGTTATAATATATATTTGCATTTCATTTCAAAAAGAAAAATACCAAAGTGTGCAAATTAAAACATAATTTAGTTAATCTTCATTATATTATGCAATAATCATAGTATCCTTGAGAAGAGTAGCATGTAAAGATCAAGAAAGTTTTCATAGATTCTATATGTATCTATCAAAGCAGGCTATTAAATTAGATAAAGTCATAAGCATTCAAACTTTAAAGATACAAATTCTAACTATATGTATAAAGAAATTAAAGAGAAATTGTTGTGGAAAGAAATACCTTAGTAAAGGATCCTTCTGTGCTAATGAAAATTTAATAATCTCCTCTAAATCAGCAAATTCTTTAGATAAACCACCCAATTTTGGTATATCATTAAGTTCCCCACCACTACTAAATTTCGATAAATTCTCTTCAGGAAAAATTTTTCCACTTGAGCTTTCACTAGCTGCAGTTGTGGTACTAGAGAAAGAAATTTTTGTTTCAGCTTCCACATAGAAAGCCATGTACTGTTCAGCATCTTCCACAGTAAAAAAAAGAACCTTTTCCAAAACCGGGAAAGCAAAAAGATTTCCATGGAGTAAATATCTTCCATAAAGAAATTTATAAGCAAATTTCTCACGTAATAATTTAGTTTCTTCATCAGCCAATGCCAACTTCAATGTTGACTCATCCAACACAGAAGAATAAAAGCCTCCAGACGAGCGACGATCGGATCGAGTTTTAGGCAATTCAGCTTCACCATATCCATTTTTTATGGAGGCAAAATCTATTGAACCAATAAATGTAAATGGAAGCATATTTAAGTTCAGTTTCGTGCATTTGTGGGAGGGAACATGACAGGTATTGTTTATATTGCTTTCATTACGAGAGCTTGAAAAATTTCCAATGGGAGAAATAAATAATGACTGGCCAATTGTAGGAAACCCCATAGTGCAAGAAAGAGCCCACGATAACCTAGCTTCATTCTTTTGAAGCTTAAAAAAATAACAGAATTTATGCCAATTAAAAGCAATTCATGCTGAATATAATAAAATTTTAAGAAATTTTGTACCTTATCACAAGCCGATAGAGTGGCTATAGCGAAATAAGATCCCACATTATTCGATAAGCTATCGCCAGCATCAATTCCGAATTTTGCAATGTAGTTCTCCACAAAATTGTATAGTGGGAATTTGTTTGAAGGTTCGTTGTCTGATCGAGCTAATGCAACCTGCTCTGCAGCAACATGGAATCAGCCAGATTTCTAAACAAAAATTTACAGGACAAAAGAAAGAATTGGAACTCTGCAATCTTTGAGAAATGAATGTTTAATGATGTAAGAAAACATATATTTGTAATTTCCATGGACTGAAAGTTAAACTAGATTATGATGAGTAAAGGGTAGAAGAGTGGTGAGGCCCCTATTTTGATGGATATATAAGCCATATGCCTAAAATTGGCAAATGGTGCAAAAGGGAGATGAAGCAATTCAGAAAAAAATATTACATTCAATAAAAAAATGTTAATTATAAACAACACTCCATAAAGCATAACATATTCATCAATAAGGTGTAGCCTGGGACTTCATGTATGAATTTATCTTGAAAGATATGGCAAATAGATTCATACCAAAAAAGCTATGTAGTTCTCGAATAAATGAAATATATAATAACAAAATATTTCAGCAGAAATTATTCTATCAAGTATTCCATCAGAATTTATGATTGAAATTAGTTTGATAGAATTTCAAACCAAAACTATAATAACAAAAGTTCTAATGAGTTCTAAATGACAAATTAAAAGAAAACGTTATGCATTTCTCGACAATTACTGGCCAAAAATGGAATTTCCAACAGAAATTTCCATGGAATTTTGAAAGTTGAGATTACAAATGTGGCATACTATAGAATAGAGGTAAAGGGAAGGGGGCAAAATTGAATTGGAATAGGCACGTTGATTTTTTTTTTTTTTTTTTTTTTTTTACAATTAATTTTAATTCTATGCATCCAAAGATGCACGAAAGGTTCCTCAGGATACAATTTTGTCCTAACCAACCAACCTCATCCAGAAAGATTACATTTTTTAGGCCAAAAGATTAATAGCAAGATCTCAAATCAAATTATTGGTCTCATGGTATGATAATAACAAAAAACTCAACATATAATTTTAATATCAAATGGATTTCTATTACGAGGGTACCTACCCTAAGAGCATTCTTTTTGTACATCTAAGAGCAATTTAGTATTTTATTATTATTATTGTTGGGTATAGATAGGCTTGTTATATCTAGGTTAGGTTTATGCATGAGACTGAGTTGGAAGTCTTATGTTTAGGTTTTATGAGAGATTTCCTACCTCTCGAATGGTAGGAATTGGTAAAATTCTCCTCCCTCTCGAATCATAGGTGTATATCTTTGTATTCTCATTGAATTGTTTGAAATATTGAAATAAGAAATATATTATGCCCTAATTTATGTGGAGAATCGAGTAATTTTTTATTCTGGATCATAACAAATTGGTATCGGATCTCAAGATTCTGGGAATCATATCAGAGAAAGAATCGATCGAACTCGTTGCTTACTGGGCGAGGATTTCAACATATAGAGCCTGAGTCGCCACTCCGCGTCAAATCGCAGTTGGGCGTGAAGAGGAGAACGTCGCGAGTTTTCAGGTCTAGGTAAGTCGCGATCCCTTATGCGAAGACGTCGCACCGACAGACGCATCTTTCTCCTCCCGCTCCGTCTCACAGTAGAGTTGTGATTTCAGTGCAAGGAAAGCAACAACGAGATCACATCATCCGAAACTCGCACCTTTCTCTTCCTTGCGCTCCATCCTCGAATTCTGGCCACAGTTGCTGCTCCATCTTCGCAAAACAAACGCGATCATTGCTTGTTGGGGAGGCAGTGATAGGCTCGTGGCTAGGCAACGACGGCTTGTGGCTTATAAAAGAAAGTAATGACAGGTTGGGAGCCTTTGTTGGCCCGCACTGTCATGAGTGAACCCTGCAATACAGTCGCAATCAGAACTTACGGGGAAGGCCACGATGAGATCTTATCAGGGCGGGACAAAAGGCTTACGATTTGACAGTGATTCGAGTTGCCCGAGAAATAGAAGGGATTTCGACTTACTTTCATCTATGTCTCACTGAATTTTGTGAAATAGATTCGATCAGATCAAAGCTAGTGAGGTAGACTGCAACAGAATCGGGTATGCCCTAATTGTGATCCAAGAAGTCAGCGACCGGTCTGGAATCAAGCGTGCCATAGTGACAGGAGATAATGTAGCTGAGAAAATAGATGATTTGGATAAGAACTTAGAAATCAGCAAATCAGAATGAGAATGGAAGAAAGATTCACCGCCATAGAAGATAGGTTTTCTTCAATGGAAAAACGAATGGAGGATCGATTCAAGAGTATGAGGAAAATTCGAGAGATGATGAAGAAGTTTATTGAGATACAATCTAAGACCCCGCCGACAGTTCAATTTGCAAATCCTAACCAAATATTGACTGGATAATATGTGGCAATATTGAAGGGAAAAGAGCTTGAACATGAGGAACGTGAGGAGGGAAACATCCACCATCACGAACCCCCTCTCAAGGCTCCGATTAGGAGTGGCCTAGAGATTTCTGATGGAGACGGTTGGGCAAATGCATGGAGAAGAGATAATGTCGCAAGCATGGAGGAGCACGAAGAAGGGAGAAAAGTAGGCATGGGATATGTACGATCGAAGGAAAGACTTTTATCCTTGATGCATAAGGGAAACAACAGAGGAAGAGGGAGTTGGATGGAGATGTTAAGAGTCAGGAAGTTTAAGATATCAAGACACATGGTTAGGTGTATCGGGCGGAGCGATACTTCGCGTTGAATGTGTTAGATGAGGAGGAGAAACTCATGGAGGCAGGAATGTGTTTGGAGGGGAAAGCCTTAGCCTGGTTTCAATAGAGAGAAACAAGATACCTGCTTCGTTCGTGAGATGAATTTAAAGATGGTTTGTTGGAATGTTTTCAAGCCATTCGTGAAGGAGACCTGCACAAGCAATTTTATGTCTCGACTTAGGAGAGGACGGTCATGAAATATAATGAGAGATTTGAACTATTGTTGGAACGACTGTGAGGGATTTTTTAAGCAGGATTAGAGGGGAATTTTATGAAGGGCTTAAAGCCCGATATAAGGGCGGCGATCCGATTACTAAGATCGGGATTGAGGGAGATGATGGAACTAGCCCAGATGGTGGAAGACAATAACCAGATGAATAAAATCAACAAAAGCAACACAGATGGAACGTCGCACGGAACTGTTGCAACCACGGTGATGCCAAAAGTTCAGACAATGGAAATTTAGAGGGAGGCTGCACAGGACAAAAATAATGGACCACGGCTAAGAGCAACACTCAAGCGTCTTTTAGAGACAAAGATTCAAAAGAAGCAAGCCAAGGAGCTATGTTTTCTATGTGATGAGAATTTTACCCCAGAACAGTTGCAAGAATCAAATATTACAGCATCTCATAGTGCAAAATAAGGAAGCAGGGAATGAAGAAATAGAGACAGTTGTGGAGTAGGAAAACTCATTTACTCCCAAACTAAGGAAAATGTGACTTTTGGAGGGGAGTATTATTATGAGGGCGTCTAGCCTCAGAGTAAATTTGTCTTTTATATGCCTAAGGGCGGTTTAGTCTTTTATTATTATTATTATTATTATTATTATTATTATTATTATTATTATTATTATTATTATTATTATTATTAGGTATAAATAGGTTTGTTATGTCTAAAGTTAGTTTTATACATGAGATTGAGTTGTGAGTTTTAGGTTTAGATATTGTGAGAGAATTCCTACATCTCGAATTGTAGGAATTGAGAAAAATCGCCTACCTCTCGAATCGTAGGTGCTTATCTTTGTATACTCATTGAGTTGTTTGAATTATCAAAAAAAGAAATCTGTTTTGCCCTAATTTCAGTGGAGAGTTGTGTCGATTTTTGCTCCGGCCGTATCAACTTTATGTCAATAAACACATAATCTTTTTTACTTAATCTTGGAACACTTATGCAAGAAAATATGTTAGAAATTGAAATATTTCAACTAATTTTACATTAAAAAAAACACAAATTCTAGATTTGCACCCACCTGCCCCATAAAACCCTTCTAAAAACAAAACTCAAAATCAAAGCAACATTAAAGTACAAACTAAATTCCACGAAAGTACCAACAATCACTAAAAAATTGGATTGAATTTTATTTAAATATAGACCAAAAATATCAGTAAAGTCACTAAACATTTGCAAGATATGCGAACAGATCCCCTTCAATACCTCAAAGCTTGGCCGACAAAGGTTCTAGATAGGGTTTGCAGTGATTTTATTGCATAACTCCACTTTGCATGATACTTATGCAAAACAATTTGCATCTTGAACCCCTAGACTTACTTAGCCCTCGTCATTGGGGTAGATCGGTTTCAGGCATTTGTAGGAATCATCATGGAGCTATTGAGAGACCTGTGAATGGCATATGGTTCTTCTATAAGATACTTGAGATCCTTCAAGATCAACCGAAAATAAATCAAAGTAGTGTACTTGCCCCCGCAGCTAGGAGATTTTCTTAAAAAAAAAAATGACAACTTTGACCTCCAAGACTAGGAAATGTTCATTGACCAAAGATATTGACGGTCAGGAACTTTCTAGCTCAAGAGTTGATAAAAGATAAACATTGTCATAACCTCATCTACAAGCTCAAACGTAATGAAAAGGATAAATCAGCTTCTATCTAAAGAAAACTTGAAATGAACTAATATTTATAATTTATGAGAGGGAATTGTATTACCAACTTCTACATAAAGAGAAGAAAAATTATATATTGAACTCTATTGAATGAAATTGAGTAGTTTCTACCAGCTTCTAATTACATATAACATCCTTTTCTGATAGCAATTAGTAAAGTTTGCCAAATTTAACCGTGGAAAACAGCTAGTTTTCTAACCAAACCACTTGAAACTTCTCAATCCTCCTGACAGCAATAATTAACACTCCGGCGAAACATACATGACTAACGTCCATAGATTAATTCATTCTCCAACACGATTTGTTTTGGTCCAATTAGAACAGCAAGCATTATCTACACTCAAGCAAAATCCCACCTTTTTAATAGTAGCAGAAGAAATTTTCAATCACAGGAAAAAAGAAGAGTGACAATTTAACTAGCTGCATGAATAAGTTGATAAATAAATCAATGTCAAGCAGTACAAAGCTTATAGTGTTCAGCTCACCGAGACAAGAAGGTTGGAGCAAAGGCCGTGCGAGCCCAAAAAGGCCTCAGAAAGGTAAATCTTCGAATGGTTGGAGGAGAAAGCTTCTGTACCACAGACCACTCCACAAATGGCTGACTCTGATATAAGGTATGGGAATCGAACAGCGGCATCGGAGAGGACCCGCCTATTAGAGCCCTCGTCGGAGGCATCGGTCACCGATTGCGGGAGCGGAGTCGCCGGAGATCGGGAGGTGGAAGATGACCGCTTCTTACCCTTCTTGTCCCGCGACATTGTTTTCCTTTTGGCTAAATTTAACTCAAATAGCCAAAAGGATTGGTCTATCGCTCAAAAGCAGTACCTGTAAATTAATAAATGGCGCGTCGTTTCAATCGGATCAAAAACCATTGAAGGGAGGATACAGAGATGCGGAAAGCATTTCGGTGCTGTTTGGTAGCAGTATTTGAACAGGACTGTACCGAAATCCTACCAAACAGCAAAAAAATGACATCTTTAGAGGTCCAGGATTTTGTAAATCCAGTTGGAAGACGGATTTACGGGATTCAGAGAAACTAAAACACAAGAAAACGGGGGGAGGAAGTGGGAGAAAGATGAGGGTTACCTTCCTCAATGGTTTCTCGTGGGAACGGAAGGGAAGCAGGAGAAAGATGGAAGCTCTTGAGGTCTTTCTACGTCGCGATCGAGTCGTTGCCTTCCCGCTAGCTCTAACAGCGACCGCATAGCGAGCGTTGGCCGTTCGGTTGCGAAGGGAATGGCTTTGGGCGAAACCGGGAGAGAGGTGGAGAAGAAAGGTGACGGCGGTTGGGAAGGGCTTAGGGCGGTAGAGTGGAAGGGGAAGATGGTTTTGTGGGTTTAATTTATTTTTTAAGTTAATTTAATTTATTAACAAATAATTATAATTAATAAATTTATATGTGGCTACTAATTAAATTAAAAGTAATTTATAAATTTAAATTTATTCGTTTTATTAAATATAAATAATTATTAATTTATTTACTAAATCATTGATTAACTATTACTTCATGAGTGATCAATTATTGTTAAATATAAATCAATACATATTTAATTAATTATTGGAATATTTTACAAATAAAAAATTAAATTCAAGTGCCCAATTAAGAGCCCTTTCAAGAAGAGAATAAATATTAGAATTTGTATTTTATTATTTATATTTCAATTTCTATTTCTATAATGTTTGAATTTTCAAACTCGTAGGCTTTAGGTGGTCATAAAAAATAATAAATTAAGAAGATGATTAGCATTTTCCTTTGTCATCTATCTCTTATCATTCTCTTCAAAATTTCCTCATGTTATTAATTTATTTATCATTCTACTCCCTATAAATATGATTGATATGTAATGACTTCTAATCAATTATTAAATAAATTATTTGAGTAAGAACTTTCTCTCTCGACGATTGATACTCTATGGCTTCGAGTGCTATCTTTTGTTTGATGATATTATGTATTTATCTTTTCTTTTCTTTTAAATTATTCATTGTCTTTCTATAATGCTTAGCTCTAAAATTTTCACCACATCTCATACACATCATTTCAAACCAACCTTCGTAGCTCTCGTCCAAGTTATAGCATATTAAGATTGTAAACACGACTAAAATCCTCATCCACTCTTTATTATTGTACACATCCTAAATTAACAACTAGGAATCATTTTCAGCTACTGTCTAAACTTAAAACTCTTCCCTAAAAGAGGTTTTAAATCGGACCAACAAGTCAAATATAGGCTAGTATTTGTATTTTAGCCGCCATTTTCATTCTAAATCTTTTTTAAAAAAATTCAAAATTTATACATCGCATCTTTAGACCTAACACTAAATATTCATAGCAATTTTCAGTATTTTATTTCATCAAAAGGTTCCTCGATTTCATCGTATTTGGCTTCGAAGCGAATATGGCAACGAGTAATGTAACAGCAAGATATTTTTAAGGAAGATGTTCCATTTTGGCGTGCTTAATGGCTCGTTTAAAATTATGATTATAATAAATTTCACTTCTATTAATAAATTATGTATTATATTTTAGTGAGAATTCGTTTGCATGCATATGAATATCAGTTTGGTGACTTATTTTCTTAGTAAATAAATTTAGTGAGTTTTCTCAAACTTGTATCTTATGTATTTTTCTTATTTTTTAAACAAATACTCACTAAAAAACTTTTATCATTATAATAAAATTTACCACTACTCAATAGAAAAGATAAAAGCTTTTCCTTGGTGGGCTTTAATAGCAATTGGAACACGGGCCAGCGAAATAGCATTAAACATTTATTCCACTTAAGTTGGCAAGCGGGCCAGCTCAACCAACTAATCAAGAATTTGAGATTGGAATGTATGTGCCAATTTTGAGAATATGAAATATCTATCCATTTAATTAATTAATTAATTAATTATTATTATTATTATTATTATTATTATTATTATTATTTTCATTTCTGAGGTTTTTTGATCTCACACCTAAACTTTCACAATTAAAAATATCATATAAAATATAGCACTCATTATTATCTTTTAATAGTAAAATTCATCTTTTTATTTATAAGTAAAGTGTTGTGTGTGTAAAAATAAAAGTTTAGGTGTGAGATATGTAAATTCATGAGAATTCGGTGCTGTTTATGTAATTTTTCTTTTTTTTAATGAAAAAAACCGTTTCTTTTGATTTGGAAGGTGGGAGGTGGGAGGTGGGAGGTCATGAGGTCAAGAGAACTAATACATATTTTAGTTTTTTTTTTTATTATTGGAATTAAGTTTTTTCATAAATGTGAATAATTTTTTGAGCGTATAATTAGGCAAGAAGAAAATGGAGTAGTCCCCATCTGTTTTCGGCAGATGATTTGAGATTTCTCATAAGAAGAAAGTCGTCTCTAACCTGCGTAGCAGACAATCAATGAAATTCTCTTTCGTGTTAAGAAGCAAAAGAAAGCAGTCTTCCTCCTGCGTAGCATGCAATGAATGAGATCCTATTTTTTGTTGTGGTGAAGAAGAAAGTAGTCTATGTCTTGTGTGACAGAATACTAACGATATCTTATTTCTTGAAGAAGGTGCAGAGGAAATTCTCGCTGACTTGTGCAGCAGACGATTAATATAATCTTCTTTGGTATTGCGCCGTAGAAGAAAATCATTCTCATCTTGCGTAGCATGCAACCAATGAAATCTTTTATCTTGAAGAAGATGCAGAGGAAAGCCGTCGTCAACCTCTGCAAACTGCGATCAACGAGTTATTTTTTTATGTTGTTGCGCAGAAGAAAATTACCCCGTCATCCGTAGCAGGTGACCAACGAGATCTTTTTATCTGAAGAAGGTGCGGAGGAAATTTGTCCCCGTCCCTACCTAGCAGGTGATTATAGGATCTTAATAGCAACCAGACAAATGATTCAAAGCTTTAACTGCTTTCGCTTTATGAAACACCACTTAATAGCATAAAACAATTAATGGTCTGAATCAACTTTAAATGCTTTCTGCTATATGAAACACCACTTAAGCTCTGACATTAAATAGCAACCACACAGGTGATTCAGAGCTTAAGTGGTGTTTCATATAGCATAAAATAATTAAAGGTAATCGCGTGGTAACATTATATATAATCAAGAAACAAGTTGATTCAAACGACAAGCGAAATGCTCAGTGCTTGAATTAAAGGTAATTGAGTGTTTGCCACTTGTATGTATGTAAATTTTACAGTATTCCAACAACCAAATGACTTGAAAGCACTGAATCAGTAGCAAAAAGAGAAGAAGAGCTCACAACTTACCTAAAAGCAGTGATAATTTAAATCATGATGATTCCGCTGAGTTTCACAAAACCACCAAAGAGAAGGAGAAGAGATAAGAAGAACTCATAACATACTTGAATTTAAATCATGATGATTCCATCCTAAAGACAGAAAAAAAAAAAAAACTATTTTTCTAGATTGGTTGAATCATCATGCATATCTGGAATTCATCATAGCTAAAAAAAAATACGTATAAATCCAAAATTTCAAACCAGCAAAAGAGAGGCGCAACTAACACATGCCACTTTCAATGAATCCAACTAGTAAACAACAACCAAACCAGAAAAAGATCACAAGTCCAACGAACAAAAAGTGCATATAAATTCCAAACCAACTTATTGTTTCCACAGTATATCCCAAAACTTAAGTGGTGTTTCATATAAGCATTTTAAATGATCATGATAAAGATTGTCAAAGCTTAGATGGTATGTATTAGTGAATAAGTTAGAGATCATAGAGTGACATAAATCACTATGGCAAAAGTTGAGTGGTAGGTATGTAAATTTTATAGTATATTCCAACAGCCAAATGGCTTGAAGGAAGTGAAATTGCAAAAAGAGAAGGAGAGCTCACAACTTATCTGTAAGCTGTGATAATTTAAATCTTGGTGATTCCACTAAGTTTCACAAAACCACCAGAGAAGGTGAAGAGAGAAGAAGATGTCATAACTTAAATGATGATGATTCCACCATAAAGATATATATAAAAAAATTTTCTAACTCGGTTGAATTATCATGTATATGTAGAATTAATCACAGCTCAAAAAAAGAAACATATAAATCCAACAATTTAAAGCAACAAAAGAGAAACACAGCTGATGCATGTCACTTGCAATGAATCCAATTAGCTAACAAAAAATCAAAACCAAAACAAATACATATAAATCCAACCAGACCAACATAATATCCCAAGCCCAACGAGCAAAACATGCATATAAATCCAAAAATAAGTTTAAAATAAACAACTACACCAGCCCGACATCAATATTGTTAACATGATTATCGGAAATAAATCAATGACATCAATTGTCATAATATGGTGTAATTACTATGATATTGTGTAATTACTGTCAATTTCATATCTTTGATATCTTGGCTTAATTTCTGCTCTTAATTTACTTTCTTTCTTACTATAAATTCTATAATACTTATATAAATAGTACCAATTTTTGTAATATTAAAAATCAGGAGAAAAAAATACAAATTTTGTTTTCTTAATATGATATCAGAGACAAAATTTTGTCATAATCATCAATAATCGTTGGAGGACCGTTAAGACTCCCTTACCGACAGACTTATTGTCGGACGGGAAGGGAGGAACATTTTCCTTTCCTTAATTTTCGCTCGTTTGCTCGTCGTCTCATTATTTCTTCACCTACATCGTCTTCGTTCTACTTCATCTTCCTCTACGACTCAGTCAGTCTAGACAGAGCCGCGGTGGCTCCTGCCTTTGATATGATATCAGAGCTATTCTTCTGATCATCTCACCTCCTCTGAATTTCTTGGCTCGGTTCGGGTTTCTTGCCCCTCCGATAAGAACTTGGCTTGGGTTGTGTTCCTTCGGTAAGATTTTGGCTCCGACGAGATCTTGGCTTCAGTGGTGTTTCTCCGATAATATCTTGGCTTCGATGAGATCTTGGCTTCAGTTGTGTTTCTCTGGCGAGATTATGACTCCAACATTCTTGACTTATGCACTCTCGATTTCGACACTCTCGGTTTTAGCATACTTGGCTTCATCACTCTAGACTTCGACACTCACGATTCCGGCACTCTCTGCTTTGATACTCTAAAATTCAGCACTCTGTGTTTCGACACTCTCGACTTCGACACTCTCGACTTCAACACTCTCTGATTCAACACTCTATGCTTCGACGTTGTCCGTTTCGGCACTCACGACCTCAACACCCTTGGCCTAGGCACTCACGGCTTCGACACTCTTGGCTTCGACACTCAAAGACTTCGACACTCTCGGCTTCGGCACTCAATGCTCGAGATTTTTTTTTTTTTTTTTTTGCTTCAACTTCAGATTCCTCTCCCAAATTCCCGTCTCCTCCGTTAATCAAGCAGCTGATATCTTCACCAAAACTCATTATCCAATACGTTTTCAAGATCTGCTGTGCAAACTCAATATGACATCTACTATAAAATCATGAACTTGAGAGAGATTGTTAACATGATTACTATAAATAAATCAATGACATTAATTGTCATAATATAGTGTAATTGTCCTGATATTGTGTAATTAAAACTAATATCATATGTTGATATCTCGGCTTAATTTCTGCTCTTAATTTAATTTCTTTCTATTATAAATTCTAGAATAATTATATAAATATCACCCATCTTCTGCGATATTAGAAATCAAGTGAAGAAATACAAATTTTATTATCTTAATAAATATATTGCTCAAACTTCAAATAATGAGCCAAATTTAATGAAAATATTTCAATATCACATCATTTTGCCATCCATACGATCGCCCCAGTATATTTACGAGCCGTTCCTCTTCCATTGTCTCTTCCTGTATTTAGAGAGGATATATATATATATATATATATATATATATATGTATATATATATATATATATATATATATATATATATATATAAAATTAAACTAAACATTAATGAAAATATTATACTAATAATAATAAATATTACCAATAGTGTTTTCAAACTAGCTGTGAAAATTCTGATCCAACTAGATGCACATATAAGTGTGTTGACTGTTTTTATAGACAATAAACATCTATAGTCATCAAGAACTCTTAGCTAGCACTAAAAATAGACTCTGAAGCCAGAGTTGTTATTAAAATTGATAAAATATCCTTGTTCATTTAAAATAAACATGGATATTTAAGTGAGTTAAATTTTTACCACTCAAAAATATCAAATTGATTATTATTGACCAAAAATAAATCCTCCTCAAGATATATCTGCTAATCTGATTTTAAAGCTTGAGCAGACTCCGATGATATCATAAAATGTGTAAATTGAAGCATACAATCAAAATATTTAAAAATAAATCTTACCAAAAAAAAATAATAATAAAAGTAATTTTTATGTATTTGTAAATACAATTTTTAAATTTAAATTTTACTATTTGTAACACTCAAATTTTAATAATTGTGTGATATATATGTTATAGGCTTTTATTACGTACGCTTATGCATTTAATCAAAAAATAGAGATGATAAGTGAAATTTATATTAACTAATAGCTTAAATTTGAAAAATTAATAATTGAGATAAGAAAAAAGAAATAAATTTGTATTTTTTATTTAATCAGATTGAATTTATATTATATCGTAATTTAAAATTTTAACAAATTAATTTTAAATCAAATCTAAATATATAGAATTAGAATTACTAGGTGTGACTTTCAAAAAGATAAAACAAAATTTTGATGTCAAGATAGGGATATAAATGTAAAAAATTTATACATGGGTGTTAGATATATAAATACAAAAAAAGTTACGGTAGGTGTGAAAATAAAAATACATTTGGAGATGCAGGGTATCGAACCCTGTACCTATCGCATGCAAAGCGATCGCTCTACCATTTGAGCTACATCCCCTTAGTTGTTTTGGCTAAAATAATAATTGTATAATTTAAATAAGCACCCATCACAATATGATATATTCTTGAGTGGATGAGAATGGACAGTATGATTTATGCTGTTGTTAATTGACATATTTTTAAAATTTTTTCATACATTGAATATTTGCATATATACCACTCAATTTTCATGTATTTACATATCTGACATATATACTACAATTATACACAAACCACATCGCATATGCTTGAAAGGATGTATTTTATTGTATATAAGTTAAAATGATGATTTTTTATATGTTATTAAAGATATGAGGGGTTATAAATGTAAAAAAATAAAAGTTTTGACGTAGATATGTAAATACATAGAAATTGGATGGAATGTGCGTAAAAGCCACAAAATTATTATCTAAAGTTCCGTACATAGAAAAGGATGAATTACATTTTTTTTTTTTTTTTGATTAACTCAAATAGAGGAAAAACTAGAATATGTTCATTAACTTTGATTATAGGGTTCTATGAACTATAATATCAACTCATTCCATTATTTTAAAACTTACTCCATAAGGTTTTATTGCTTGATCGAAATTACTAGTGGAGGTAATTAAGAAATAACACTATTACGATCAAAGAGAACATTTATAAGGGGAAGTCGATTTGTTCATTATGGAAGAGAAACTAATGAAAAGAAAATCTTTCATGGATATGTTCTGACCTCTAATTTCTCAGCTCATCATTCCTCTGAAGCATCAGTAACCTGTTTGATTGGATCTCAACCTAAGCCCGTGGATACTATTTTTAATTCATTCCATAATTTGCAGTCTCCTTTCAGCTGATCCCACTTGTTTTTCAGTTGCATCATATTGTACTCCCTTCCCGACATTTTCTTGAACTTTTTTATAATATTTTGCCACCCTTCATTGTTAAAATAGGTGGTGGGCTTATTTCCCAGTTCGACTTTCTTAATTCAGAAGTCGCAAAATATGTGAGTTTACTAGAAAAAAATGAATTATCAATAAGTGGCATGGTGATCAAGTTCAAAAAGCACAATGATTGGATTCCAGTAAAATGAATTTTAATTTTAAACTATTGTTAAAGATTTATGGACAAAGATAATTTTTATTATATTTTATTTAAAAAATTATTTATATAATTTATTACTTGAAGATAGGGTTGCTTATAAAGAGGAGTTTGTTTAAAATTAACTGTCTTCTATTGCAAAGTTAAGTGAGGAAATATAAGGCGTATTATTTAAATTATTTCCTATTGTAATGGTTTAGTGTCCGTTTGGGGCAGCTTATTTGGTACGGCGGAGTTTTGAAAACTCACTTGACATTTTTGGGTAAACTGCGTTTTGGCAGCTTATGCGTTTTCAAAACGCAGAAAACAGCTTTTTCAGCTTTCTGGTTGCGGTCTAGCTTTTCCAAAAAAATAAAATTTGTAATAGCCACCGCAACTAGCTTATCAACAAATTATTTTTAATCAACTTATCAAAAGATTATTAATAAGTTGCAGCTGCCCCAAACAGAACCTAAAAAGATTTACAATTTAATAAATCTTAGATGTTTGTTATTGGGAGATGCATAATATTGGTGAACATTATATGTCAAGAGAGTTCAACTAAGTTATGTTGTTAAATATAGGTTGATGAAGACGACGTAGGCGTCAAGAGGACATCGACTAATAGACATTTGCTGAATTGACGAGCGATAAGTTATTGATATAGTAGCTTTTAGAAGATGTTAGAACACCAATAATCAATAAAATTTTGAGTGCTGCTAATTTAAAAATGTGAAAAAATAAGAAAAAAAAATGAAAGACTAAACCGGATTATGTACAAAATTATACCGAAGTTCTTGTAATTATTATCATCAAAAAATATATCGGATCACACTCTTACATAAGTGATAGAATATTATAAGAGCCACCCATCATAGTTGACCATGCATACTACAGCCAGGAAACTGATTGAAAATCAATCAAAAAATGACAAAAGTAATCCAGTTATGGTCTAACACTGGCTGATAATTACTAATTTTTTATCAATGAATAAAATATTCTTTCTAATAGTTTGAAAAAGGATATGAGGCATATGTAATATTTTATTGCCATTGAACGATGTCTGTGATTTAATACAATTATGATTTAGATTTTTTTATGTCAATGAGAGGAAATCATCTTCGTTAATGTTTCAACCCAATAAAATACTTAAATATTAATAATTTTGAAATTGAAGGATCAAATTTAGTGCCAAAGAGTAATGATAACTACACCCGATCCTTTCTATGGTAAAACTCTACCATATCTGAAAACAATTTTATGTCATGAACAACTCATACTTTTCATCATTTGTAAATACAACGAAATCCACACATTCTGCACATATTTTATCTGCGCGTAATAATTTTTCCAAAAGAAGACATGCACTACTTTTAGGGGCATTGACATGCACTCCTTAAGGTGGTTTTACGGAATGGAGGAGTAACGACCAACCAACAATCCTTGAACCTATTAAATTTAGTTTAAATTGGCATATTTTACCTTTATTCAAATAAATGTATTGCCCAATCATGCTCACATTCAAACAATTGAGTTTAGTTTTATTAATTTTATTGTAAGTGAAAAATTGGGCATTGCTCATCAAGTTAGCATCTAGTAAGGCTAGCTCTTAAAGGGATGATGAGTGCTCATCTATGTACTATGTAGTTATCATGATTTTTTGAATTGAAATGCGTTTTAAGGGAACCTCAAACATAAAATTAATAATAGATCTTATCAGTGGTGTCAAAAATTGACACAACATGCTAACTTGACTTCAAACCAACTGAAAAATTTTAGGTGCAGATTGTCGAGAATAATTTCGAGAATAATTTTTGGGTTAGGTTTGTGTTGAGAAATTATGGTAAAGAAAACGCAAGAATCGACACAAATTCAGAAGAAAACGCAGTGATTTAACGAGGTTTGGAAAGATGCCTACGTCTTCGGGAGCAGAGTGGTGACTTTCCTTTCAATTTCAAAAAAATAGTACAAGAATCCCTTTTAGGATTACAATATATATATAACGTACCGCATGAGCGTTGCCCCCGCACACCAACCCACATAACGTAATTCCCCCGATTGGACAGATGCTTCCACTCCGCTGGCTCGCTCTGTTCCGCTCCAGTATATGTCCCTTACCGAATATATGAATCATATCTAACAGTTTTGACTGGCATGTCAACCCAAAAAATGATCCAAAGCTCGCCCGCCAACTAAATTGAATCAAGTCAACTAGCCAACCTGAATTTGACATGAGATTGATTTGAAATTGCCTGACTTTGAGACAAACAAGTATCATTCCTTATATTAAATGTGTTATATTTGTTGAGGATTGAAGGCAGGTCGTGTTCGCCAGTGGCTTTCTGACCAGTTTAAAATTCGGGTCGGATTCAAATGAAACAATTTCATATCATGCTAATATATGATCAAACTCAAACCTGACGGGCAAACCTAATTTGTCACCCCTAACCAAAGTATATTGTAGAAGAGTCAGCCCAACAATGAAAAGTCATGTACTCGTTAAATTTGAATGAGTTAACCGAGAAATATGTTAATATATCGCTAATTTGAAGGGATCTTATTTGAGCTAATTCTTTTTTCGCGACAAACTTTACTTTATATTTTTTTTATTAGATATGAGTATGGGTGTAAATGAACAGAGCTAGTGTTCGTGTTTGAAATGTTCGAACACATTACTGTTCATGTTTGGTTCGTTTGCTTATCGAACGAACACGAACTTCCTGACGAACCGAACACGAATTGTTCGCGAACAACGAGCTTTTTTGACAGCCCTAGCTTTGATAGGATACTTCCTCAAAATGAAGCAAATTGAACAGGTATTTCGTACACAAGAGGTAACCCATACTTCCTCAAAATAAAGCAAACCGAATAAGGCATTTAGGGTTTAGATTAGGATTTTATTTTAATATATAGTATAGTATATTAATTAAAATATTATAATATTTGTATTAATATAATTAATATTATATTATTATTATTATTATTATTAATTTATCATATATTATAATTTATAGAGGTTTAATTATTTAAAATATTATAAATTTTTATAATATATAATTATTTTTAAAATATCATAAATTTTTTATATATAATTATTTTAAATTATTTTATATTTTGAATTGTTGTTTTGACCCCCAATTAGTTACTAAGGTAAGTGTCACTCTTGTAAATTTCTACTTACTTTAAGCCTCCATTGTTGACTTTTCATGGAAGACCCTAGAAGAGGACATGTGGAGGCCATGCGGTGGAAGGAGGACATGTGAAAGGACACGTGGAGACCATGCGATGGAGGACTGCTAAGGGTGGACATGTGGAAGCCATGCAATCCTTGAAGGTTACACCTCATCTATTTATAGAATATTATAATGTAATCTAATCTACTATAAATAGATGAGATGAGAGGAGGCCTTAGTGTGGGTTTTGTAAGAGTGAAAAAGAACTCGAGGAGTGTGGGCTAGCTTGTTAAGGGTGAGGAGAGCATCTTGGAGGCCTTGGATGTGAAGGGAGGCCATGGAAGATGAGGGCTCATCTATGTAAAGCTAAGTACTCCTGTTTCTTGTCTTAGTGGATTATTTCGATTCCCTCCCGTGGACGTAGGTCAAAAAGACCGAACCACGTAAATCCTCTTGTTTGTTTGTGCTCTTGTGTTTGCATCTTCTTTGTTGTGATTTGCGGTTTGTTCTCTTACCAAGATTAAGGAAAGAAAGTGTTTTTCCCACAACAATTGGCGCCGTCCGTGGGAAAATCTCGACACATCTTGGTCGGAGGAATTGCACCCAAGAAATCGCAGCAAGAAGAGCTGTTTGGCGGGGACAATGGGCTCCCCCAAATTCGACATCGAGAAATTCAAGGGAAAGAACGACTTCGGCCTGTGGAGAGTAAAGATGAGAGCCCTACTGGTTCAGCAGGGTGTCGCAGAAGCCTTGCAAGGGCCGACGGCACTGCCGGCCGACATGACAGAGAAAGAGAAGATTGGCATGCTGGAGAAAGCTCATAGTTTGATAATCTTGAGCTTGGGCGACAAGGTTTTGAGGGAGGTGTCGAGGGAGACAACGGCTCAAGCACTTTGGGCCAAACTCGAGGTACTCTACCGACCGAGTCCCGGCTAATGGACTATTTCCGAAACGGCGCTATACTCTTTCAAAATGCATGAAGACAAATTAGTCTCGGAGCGGATAGACGAGTTCAACAAGATCATAGATGATCTTGAGAACATCGACGTCAAGATGGATGACGAGGACAAGGCGCCGCCTTGTTGCTAAACTCTATTCCTAAGAGCTACGAGCGGTTCGAGGATGCGATGCTCTATGGAAGGGCGCAAACGATTACTCCGGAAGAGGTTCGATCATTAATCGAGCCGAAGAACTTCGAAGAAGCACGACATGAAGGAGGAAACCAGTGGAGACGATCGATGGTTAGAGGAAGATCGAGCGATAAAGGATATAAAAGTGACCGGAAGCGGATCGAGGTCTAGAAGAAACGTTAGAGGTCGGTCTTCTAAGAGATCCTACAAGTGCTTGCCATTGCCACAAGGAAGGTCATTTTAAGAAGGATTGTTCGGATAGAAAGAAAGGCTTTCGGGAGAAGCCTAAAGATTACGGAGAAGCAAGCATAGTCTCGGATGGCTATGATTCGAGTGAAGCTACGAGTGATCACGGAATGCGAATCTAGCAAGGAGTGGATTCTTGACTCGGGGTGCTCCTTCCACATGTGTCCTCACAAAGGCGGTTCGAGACACTACAAGCGGCAAATGGTGGATCCGTTCTACTTGGAGACAATAAAGCTCGTAAGGTGATCGGCGGCGGGACGATCGGAATAAAGATGTTCGATGGAGCTCGAACGGATCCGCGGCATGTCGGGTACGTCCCGGAACTTAAAAGAAATTTAATTTCTTTAGGGACGCTGAGTCGAATGGATACTCATTCAAGGCGAGAGAATAGGCTGTATCGAAGTAGCCAAGTGCTCTCTCATAGTCATGAAAGGAGTCGGAAAGAATGGGTTATACTCCTAGTTGGAAGAAGCGCGATCGGGAACTTCTCGAATGCGGTTCAATCAAAACCCGACGAGATCCGGACTATGGCACATGAGGGTGGGGCATGTAAGTGAAAGGGGCTTACGAGGAATTGTCAAAGCGAGAACCTGTATGCGGAGATCGGGTCAGCAAACTGGAATTCTGTGAACAATGCGTACTAGGGAAGGCCACCAGGGTGAAGTTCTCCACTGGAATACATACATCAAAGAAACCTCTTGATTATGTACACAGCGATCTATGGGGCCCAGCTAGAACTCAGACTCATGGAGGAGGAAGGTACTTCATGTCTATCATCGATGACTACACCAGGAAGGTATGGGTCTTTATCCTAAAAATAAAAGATGAAGCTTTTCAACGATTCAAGGACTAGTTAACTCTCACCGAAAACAAGATGGGAGCAAAGCTGAAGCACTTGAGAACCGACAATGGATTGGAGTGCCGTTCGGAAGCGGTTTGAGGAGGCGTGCAGGGAGGAATGGCATCACAAGGCACAAGACGGTCCGGAACACTCCTCAACGAACGGCCTAGGCGAGAGGATGAACGGGACTCTCCTAGAGAGAGTGCGGTGCATCTTTGTTAAATGCGGGTCTACCGAAAGTTTACGGGGCGAAGGCTGTGTCAACCGCTCGTTACCTTATCAACGGATGTCCATCGACGGCTAGTTGATATGAAGACTCCTTTGGAGATGTGGTACGGAAAACCGAGTAACTATGATAATCTTAAAGTCTTTGGATGTATTGCATACGCTCGCGTTAGACGAGGATAAGGCTGGAAGCGAGGGCTTTGAAGTGCATCTTCATCGGATACCCACTGGAACCAAATGTTACAAACTTTGGTGCCTAGATCAACAAAAATGCATCATCAGTAGGGATGTGACATTCGATGAGTCCAAAATGGGGAATCTGCAAAGCTACGTTACCAGGGACAGTGCCACTAAGGAGGATTCGTCAATTGAGGTGGAGCTGCAACAACGACAAACTTTGACTGATCAAAGGACAATAGTGAACGATCAAGACGAAGTGGCAGAAGACCAGCAAGTGACTGAACCAGAAAGAAGATCTGACGACTACAGCTTGGTAAGGGACGGACGAAGGAGAACTATCGGACCGCCGGAGAGATATGGCCATGCGGATATGATCTCCTTTGCTGCGAATGTTCTTGAAGTGATAGAAGAAGCGAGAACCAGCGGCTACGAGGAAGCCCTAAAGAGCGAGGAAAGACACGAGTGGGAAGAGGCAATGGATGAGGAAATGGCTTCTCCGATGAAGAACAAAGCACAGGAACTTGTGGATCGACCAACGAACAAACGCGTAGTCGGTTGCGAGTGGACCTTTAAGAAGAAGGAAGGAATGCAGTGCGAGAGGATCATGTACAAAGCCAGACTCGTTGCAAAGGGATTCACACAGGTTGAAGGAATTGACTTCAACGAAATCTTCTCACTCGTGGTGAAGCACTTGCTCGATTAGGATAGTCTTAGCACTAGCAGTTCAATTGACTTGAAATTAGAACGACTAGATGTTAAGGCTAGCGTTCTGCATGGAGAGCTTGAAGAAACCATCTACATGGACCGGCCAGGATGGGTACAACACACCCGAGACAAAGGACAAAGTTTGCTTCTTGAAGAAGGCATTGTATGGTGAAACAAAGCCCAAGACAATGGTACAAACGATTTGATGATTTCATGCTAAAGATCGGTTTTGTCGAAGCGACTACGACAATTTGCGTGTACATGAAGTGGCAAGACGATGAAATCGGTACGTACTTGCTCCTTTATGTGGATGATATGTTAGTAGCCGGCGGGAGCAAGGAGGAAGTCCGAGAAGATCGAAGGTATGCTCGATTCCGAATTTGACATGAAGGACCTAGGACCAGCTACGAAGATCCTAGGTATGGAGATTACCGAGACAAGAAAAAGGGTAGCTTATTCTTGTCTCAAAAGTCATATATTCGAAGGTTCTAACAAGGTTCAACATGCGCGAGGCTAAGCGAGGTTGCAACATCTATTGGCCAACACTTCGGACCATCGAACTCTCGAGCACCGAGAGCGAAGAGGAGAAAAGGTACATGGAAGGTGTCCCTACGCCGATGGGGTTGGTAGCATCATGTATGGTATGGTTTGTAGCGAGACCAGATTTAGCTCTACGCCGTCGTATTGTAAGCGAGTTCATGGCAAGCCCGGGACGGGCTCATCAGGAAGCACTAAAATGGATCTCGAGATACTTAAGAGGCACCAGCGATTTGGGGCTACTCTTGAAACGGCAGGAAGACAAAGAAGAAAAAGTAGTCGGTTACGTAGATTCGATTACGCAGGAAGCATTGACACCGGAAGTCACCGGCTGGATTCATCTTCATTGTCTTCGATGCTGCCGATCGGTTGGAAGTCTAACCTCCAATCGATTGTGGCCCTCTCAACAACAGTAGGCTGAATACATCGTCGTGGTCGAAGCAATCAAGGAAGCTATGTGGCTAAAGGGCATGGTTGAAGAGCTTGGGATACATCGAAAGGTGATAACTGTGTTTTGCGACAACCAAAGCACCATCCACCTAACCGGGAATCGGGTATTTCATGAAAGATCCAAGCACATAGATGTGAAGCTTCATTTCGTAAGGGACGTCGTCGCTAAAGGCTCGATAGTGGTAGAGAGATACCGATCGAAGAGAACCTCGTCGATATGCTCACCAAGGCGTCGCCCATAGCTAAGTTCGGACACTGTCCGAACTTAGTGAATTTTCCATCTGGTCGAGGGCCCCTCGGGGGCCACGTGGCGTGAATCACTACTCCAGCATAATTGAGGGTCAAGGTGGAGATTTGTTGTTTTGACCCCCAATTAGTTACTAAGGTAAGTGTCACTCTTGTAAATTTCTACTTACTTTAAGCCTCCATTGTTGACTTTTCATGGAAGACCCTAGAAGAGGACATGTGGAGGCCATGCGGTGGAAGGAGGACATGTGAAAGGACACGTGGAGACCAGTGCGATGGAGGACTCACAAGGGTGGACATGTGGAAGCCATGCAATCGCTTGAAGGTTACACCTCATCTATTTATAGAATATTATAATGTAATCTAATCTACTATAAATAGATGAGATGAGGAAGGCCTTAGTGTGGGTTTTGTAAGAGTGAAAAAGAACTCGAGAGTGTGGAGTCTAGCTTGTTAAGGGTGAGGAGAGCATCTTGGAGGCCTTGGATGTGAAGGAGGTCATGGAAGATGAGGGCTCATCTCATGTAAAAGCTAAGTACTCACTGTTTCTTGTCTTAGTGGATTATTTCGATTCCTCCGTGGACGTAGGTCAAAAAGACCGAACCACGTAAATCCTCTTGTTTGTTTGTGCTCTTGTGTTTGCATCTTCTTTGTTGTGATTTGCGGTTTGTTCTCTTACCAAGATTAAGGAAAGAAAGTGTTTTTCCCACAACATGAACAATAACGAACCGAACACGAACGAACACATCACTGTTCGTGTTTGGTTCGTTTAACAAACCGAACGAAAAAAATTGTTCGTGTTCGTCTCGTTTGCTTATCGAACGAATCGAACACGAACTTTTTGTCGAACAGAACACGAATTGTTCACGAACAACGAGCTTTTTTGACAGCCCTAGATATGAGGGTGTCCATATTTCAATTTTTATTTATATGAGATAATTTTAATCCCAAAATTTATAGACGTGTCAAAGTAGTCACTAGACTCATTTCTCATAAAATACTATCAGAACTCAATTTTAAAACAATCGAAAAATTATTTAATATTTTTATTAATTCTGAGGCGAAAATGACTCAATATAAATAATAAAAATTATTTTTACTATTCATGAAGAATAAAATATTAAATTTAGATATTATGTCGCCGTCCAAATAAAGCCCACGAGCGGTACCTCCGCCAAACTTCAATAATGAAGGGATTCAAAAATCAAATTGAGTTTTATATTTAAGCTACATAAGTGCAATTATGTTAAGGGAAAAAGTTAGTTCAGTGAAAGGCGTGTTTGTCGGTTCCAAAAAACTATTATTAAAAAGCTTAATTTTAAGCAAAAGCGTTTGGGCTGCTTTCCTGAAACAACATATAGTATTGTGTGCTCCAAGCAACCCCCATATATTTCTCTATCAATGAAGAAAATTTGCATTAATTAAGTTTGTTGAGAAGTTTTATATGTGGGCCCATTTCTATATCAAAATTCAAATTCTAATCCATATATGATATGAAATTCTTACGATTAATCAGAGTATTAATTACATTAAGAATAGTTTCCACAATTGTTCATTTATTTCTGTAATTGTACAAAATAAGTTCTTATAAATAAGAGACAAAAGTACGACTAAAAAGAGGCAGACCATTTGGAATATCTAAGTTCTCTGTTAAATAACTCTTGGTTCACTTTATTCTCTTGTTCACTCGACTCCAACTCTCGAGGCGTGTTCACAAAAGACAATCCAGAATCCGACAGTAATGAAAAAATTATTATTTTTTTTACTTTATTTAATTGTAAGGTAAAAAAAAAAAAAAACAAAATTGTGTCAAGACTTATAATATTTAAAGTCAAAGAATAAGGAAAATAGGGTATTGCATAAAAAATATTATGTGCAAAATTTGGAGGTATTCAGACTCCGCGTACAATAATGTTGTACATTGTTGTCCAATCATTGTAAACATATTATACAACAACGCACAACAATATTGTTTATAAAACCTGAATATATCCGATCTTTGTACGTAATATTCATTGGGTATTTCACGAGAATTTGAATTCAAGTGAAGGGGGCGGATATTTAAATAGAAACAGTAGAAAAAATTGCTAATTTTCTCTATTTTATTTTAAATTTTAATATCATGATGAACAATGATAAAAAAGAAGGTTCTTATAGTTTTTATATTAAAAATTTATTTTATTTTATTAAAAAAATAAATTAAAATTTACATAATTCTTTTATTTTTTAAAGACGTTGCACTGGCCTCGTTGTAGTTAGACAACTCCATTTATTTAAAATATGAATTAATATTTTAAGAATATTTCAAAATAGTTCTGACACCGTATTTAAATGACATTCCTACTTATATTTGAAAGTTCAAAATCACAGCTTATATTTTGACCGTGTAAACTAAGTTATAAATATTTAAATAAGTACTATATCCATATATATATTTTTTTAGTAGAAACACCACCGTAGTTCTTTACGCGTTTCAACAAAAAAGAAAAATATAAAAATCGAGAAAGAGATCTTATCTAAAACAACTCAAACAACTCACTCAAAAAAAAATAAAAAAAAATAAGAATCTAAGATACTATCTAACACAGCCTAAGTACGATATTCATATAAATATATTTGATATAATTGTTTTATTAGCGCTTGATAATTTATATTTAATGGATGGCTCATAGGCCATTTGATTGTTAGTATTCGCAATCCAAAAATATATGTAAATTAAAGTCGAGGTCTTTTATTATTATTATTATTATTATTATTTGATTTAGTAGATTGATTCTAAACAAACTGTATGTTAAATACTGATTTATTTGTGAATCACTACGGAGAAATAAAGCCTATTTATTGGAAGAGAGAGAGAGAGAGACTAAGAGATGAGTGAACAATAATCAATAGTAATACATTCATGAAATGATTTTTTTGTTTAATAGGTGATGGAATAATAAGATGTTGTTATAATTTTTTTTATGCTTTAAAGGGGTCTAAAGCTAGGGTATTTATGATATTATATATATACGAGTATCGTTTGGCTGCTATGTGACTTGACAGCTGAGTGGAATGAGCTTTGGGTTGACAAAATAAGCCTGGTCGGCGAAGCTTGGTTAGAATGAGTCAATCGGCTGATTGAGTCTGTCTATTGATCCTTAATAACAGGGTGAGGGACTACTAGACATATCTACAATTGTAAGATATGCTAAGAAACTAAATCTTAGTTCCTTGGATATGTTCTTCTATAGTGGTTCGCTCGGATCATTTGGTCATTTTTTTTATCATTTTCGTGACTCTGTCGGCTCTGGACTTAATGAGTGCGGCTCGGACAGCTTCACTTGGCATAACTAGTGGACATCATATTCTTTTGTCAGCGGGCACTCCTTTGCCATACTCTTTTCTTCTAAACGGTTGGACCTCTTTGGAATCAATGCTGACACATTTTATAAGTACTTTTAATGCATAATTCCCTTATTTAGATGCCAAAAAAAAAAAAAAAATGCCGATGGCGAATTGATCATCTGATGAAATGTGTTAAAAATTTAACTAGTTTTATAAAAAGATCGCTTCTAAATTTCTATAAATACACTCAATTTTCAAACTGAGTTAAGTCTATTAACTTTAGAGAAAACATGAAGCCAATAACAATCGAGAATTATAATCCAGAACCATTATTGATGATTATAACTCAACGTATTCTAGTTCTTGTCTCCTACGCATTGCCGCATCAGCAACATTACTTTTCATCAAAGCAATACAAAAGAGAGAGCAATTTTCACATTTTACAACTGTATCTTCTCCAATTAGAGAGAAGAATGACACCTTATATTTTCAAATGCAAAATACATAATTTTAGCTGAGTCAGATCCCATAATTTTTTGTCCCTTTATTTTCTTCCTATTTCCCTGCACTGCATATTTCTATTAAGGGTCTGTTTGGGGCAGCTGTAGCTTATTGAATAATCTGCTGATAAGCTGATTAAAAATAATCTGTTGATAAGTTAGGTGAGGTGGCTATTATAAAATTTTATTTTCTTGGAAAAGACAGACCGCAGCCAGAATACTGCCACCACATCTAGATAGGTACGGTGTGAAAAAGTTGTTTTCTGTATAAACTACCAAAATGCAGTTTACCCAAACAGGCCAGATGCATTTTTAAAATGTCACCGCAGCAAATAAACTGTCTCAAAAGGACCCTAAATTAGTTCAAATGTAACGCTTTTTATATATGTATGTATTGGAGCCCTTAGTCTCTGTTCATCTGCTATTTATTGATCGTATATAGTTTCAGTTCTTCACGTGATCTTCATGAAAATGGTTTCTTTGTTTCGGTTGAGGCTCAATAATGAGCGTCAACTAGCATTTATTGTCACATTTTCCGCCACAAGGATGTATACGGCTGCTAAAGGTCTTTAGAAACATAATTTTGGTTTGTCTAGTTAAAGATAATAATTTAATTCTCTTTCATGAACAACCATCTCGTAGGGTTCGTTTGGGACAGCTTATAAGTGTGGTGACGTTTGGTTCGTGCATTTTTGAAAATGTTGTCTGCTGCATTTGAGTTTTTTACACTAAACGCAGGCCGCAGGTCGACCTTTGTTGCCGACCTGCAGGCCACGTTTCAAGATAAACTGCTTATTCTGAAACGCACAAACTGCCCCAAACAGACCCTTAATTGACCTAAGAAAATCATGCTAGGTTTTTTTACTATACAATGAATAAAAGAGTAAAGTGTCAAATAGTCCCCATTTTTTATACTGGACCATAACAGATTAGTTTAAAAATAATTGAAGACTATTTTAGTATTACTATAAATTATGGGACAAAAACAACCCCATGAAAATAGCACTGTGCAAGAAGATTCGTGGCGTAGAAAAATGAACTGTCGTCTTAGATGGTATAAGATTCCAGCATGCACTCAAATTAATAAAAATGACAAATAGAGGTACTAGATATTTCTACTTGGAAAACCTACGCTCAGATAAAAACATAATAACAATTAGAGATACTTGATATTTCTACCTGGAAAACCCAGAAAGTGAAATAACTTCGAGGTTTGGCTGAGTTATAATAATCCACTATGTATTGATAATTACACACACAAGTCCTTTTTTCCCAGGCGGGAGCGGCCTACACAGTTTCTCAAGACATGGTATTCATTGTACAATGATTGAGGGCGATTGAAATTAGTATAGGTTGTTGGGACTTAAGTATCCTGTCTCTGAGGAGCATTGTTGCAAGTGTTCAGAATGAAGTACCACTTCGTCAAGTCCAACAAGTACGTTGGGATGTCAAGACGCATGCTATGATACAACAAGGGACTTCGTCAAAAGGAGCAAGTGCGTTGATGGCGGTCGACGACAGCTAATATGTGGTAGTCGAAAGTGGTCAGCAACTGTAGGAGCGGGTGACGTTCGCTAGACCGTTTGTGTAGAACTGGGACCCCGTTCATTCTCTTCGAAGCTCTAGCCTCCCACTGGTTCAAAGTCTAATCACTCCTCTCAAGAAGAGGGTATGACCTAATTTATAGAAATTAAGTTGCAAATAAGGAAGAAATCTAGACTACTCTGGACAAATAACCCGGAAGGTTTCCTTAATCAGGCGGTGTTTTTTAGACATTTAAATATCTTAGTCATATTAAAATTGAGAATATTGGATTCGTTAGATTCGCCTTATTGAGAAATTCGATTTGATTATAAGTTTGTGAAATTTAAAATTCATTTGATATTGCGTTTACGCACATAAAGTTTTCAAAAGTAATTTAACAGTTTGATATGAGTTTGATTTGACTCATATTAGACCAATTATGATATAATCTCATGAAACTAGTCAGTTTAACTATAAGTTTGAATGATTTTTAATTGAGGTCAAACGTTTCTCGCTAAAAAATTACTCTGATATTCATGACACACCTCGAGATTCGGGTAGGCTGATCAAAATATATTAACGGCGTATAATACACTTCACTCAAAAATTAAATAGATATTGTCTTCGGAATAATGCCAAGCAACAATTTATGTAAAAATTGTTATAACGGTAAAATACTACTCATACACTTGTAAAAATCAAACAATATTGCTGTAACCTCATCGTGAGAAACCAAACAGCTCCGACAATAAAAATAATAGCTTGCATAATCAGCTTCACACAACTTCTATACATCCCTGTAGAAAAGTTCCCTTCAAGGAGCAACTATACATTTCCTTGTTCATATTATACTATAAGCCACATAGGTGGAAGAAGAAGAAAGATCAAACCTTTCATGGCTTCTTCCTCTCTAGAAGCACACCAGACACATAACAGCGCAACAGAAAAGAAAAGTCCATAGCTGATTCATCCAGCTTTCCACCATCAACTCCTGCCTACTCCTCTGATTCCTCCTACCCACAGTCTCTGACTGGTTCAAGCTCGTGTGGAGATCTTCTTGGTTCCTAGATACCCTCCCAAGCATCCCGAAAGCAAACTCCCCAAGCAAAACCCCAGCGTTGGAGTGCAGAACTCCTACATGATTCCTCAAATCGCTGCTGTAAAATTGGTGGTTCTGATACAGGGTAACACCCTGCCTCACCGCTAGGGGTGGATGGAGATCACTTGCGATGACGGCCGGAGAAACGAATTTCCGGTGATCTCGAGGTCGATCAGGGATGCTGCTATCTTCACGGTGGTGTTGTTTGGAATCGAGACCACGGCCATAGAGTGGTACGAGGGATGATTCCGAGAGAGAGGATTTACAGACAGGGCAGTGCCCATGGCTGGTATCGAGATGGATCCAGCGAAAAATACAGGGCCAGCAGTAGAGATGGCCGCAGAGGGTGACGACTGGATCGGCGGCGAACTCAAGGCAGATGTTGCAGTCAAAGCAAGCTGTCGAGGCGCAGGAAGAAATTGTTTTAGAAGACGGATCGACATCCATCGAGGGTTCCACGATGTGATCATTGAAGCATCCGTTCAAAGTCGTTTCAACATCCATATTTCTGTAGAAAAGAGGAACAGTTCCATGGTGAGAATCTAATAAATCAATTGTTTCAACAAGAAACTGTTCTGCTAATCCGCTTAGAATCTTGAAAAAAAAAAAAAAAAACAAAAGAGGGGAATAAACAGAAGGGAAATCCTGAGCTAATTTAAAGAACTAAGGTGAAACCAAATCTGAGAGCACGAATTAGGGTTTCACTTGTTCCTCCCTTCCCAAAGTCCTAAACATCATAATCCCCTTCTAACCCTAATCCGATCGAGAAAAACGCACAATGAAAAACCAAAATATATTCTTAAATTTCAACTCGAGGAGCTCATCGGAAGCATACCGATCTCACCGTCTCCTGCGAGCTCTGGAAAGAGTAAAGGGTTTGCTGAATTCTTCGACGGCGGCAAATAGAAGACTGTGCTGAGTATTGAGCGAGGTTAACGAAGGAGCTTTGAAGCGTATTTAAAGGCGTGGCAAGTGGGGCTCTGCGCGGCTTTCCTCGTACCCGTTGCCGCCACGTGTGATATCTCATCACGGCTAGCGAGCTAAACTCGATTAGAGCCGTCCGATCATAGTTCCTTTAACGGGGTTCCACGCCGCTGGGTTAGCCATACGCGCATTTTTCCCTGCTCGCACCATTATCCTTTTGCGGGGTCAATTTCATATATATATTTTTTTTTGCAATAAAAATAAAAATGTTCCCTCAATTTACAGTAAAATAAAAATGTTGAATTCTGATTTGTAAACAGTAAATAACTTTATTTATTAATCTTTTCTTGTGAAATGTTCTCTCTATTTACACAGAGGGTATAATATATGATGTTATTTTTGTGCTCCAGCTATAACAGGAGCATTATAGGATATTTTATAGTTTACATAAACGAGTCTATTGCTTTGCTCTCCTATGACCCGGTCAACTGGGTTAGCATGATTTTGGCTTGGTTAGACCGGCTCGGTTCGCTTAATTGTGTTGGCGCAAGCCATCAGCTGGATTTGATTAGTTTCTGATAGGTATGATTGATTCGGTCGGCTAGACTTTGTTGCTCGAATGATTTAGTCTGACTATCGACCATCGATCCCTGTATGATGAGTTGATATCGGCATAATTGGACTTGGTTGGCAAGCAGATGGAGAGTCATCATAACTGGTCGATAAATTATTCCTTGATGAGAGTGCACCTTTGAGATGATCGTGAAGCTCAATTACATTGTCAATTCTCGGTACTTGATGAAAAATCTCGATGGCGTTCGTGGGATCGTTAGTGACGGTGAAGTGCGCAATTATATTATTAAGTTGGATTTATTGAGAGGTAGGTTGATGCATTTACTCGACTTCTGGTGGTGGCTAGCTCCGATGCTAATATGCTTGTTCAAGTTCGATTAGCCCGAACTTCGATCGTTCGTCTTTGTCCCACTCCTGGCTCAATTAGCCTTCCGATCATATACATGATATTTCTTGGTCACTTATTGATGGGCCCTTCTTTGTTGCCCCTTTTTCTTCCTCGATGATTCGATCTTCTCGGGATTTATGTTGACACATTCATGATATACAAAAAAGTAGGAAAAAAACAACATAACTAAATATAAATTTCTTTAAAAAATTTTAAAATTATTTGGTTAAATATATAAAAAAAGAGTTTTTTTTTTTTCATTTGACTTAAATGAAATCAATGAAAAACTTTTTAAGTGGATAAATTTTGTTTTTAACATAGCCGCATAAAATATAATTTAACTGAATTACAAATTAAATATTTTAAATCTATTTGATTAGCTTTAGAATAAATCAAAGAAAATATTTCTTAATTTTATTTGTGATAAATGAAAAAACTGCAAAATTTAAATGTGAGTTGATGCGTGTTAGAAGATTCGCGGCTTTAGAAGATTCGCGGCTTTAGAGTAATTATTATTTATCTTTTTAGCATTGCCGCATTAAAAAACACGTAGAGGTAATTAAAGAAAAATAATTAGAAAGTGACACCAACTTTTTACACAGAAGGCCATTGGAAGAGGAAAAAACTACAATAGCCTGATTGAAATAATCCACTATGAATTGTGAGTAAAAGTGTCAACTCTTCTTATGAATGAGGGAATATAGAATTACAAAGTTGTATATCCGTGATCTGATTGTTGTTATTGGCGATAGTAGACTGCAAGGGCTGTAGTCATTGCAACTGAAGTGTATTATGGCGGTCTTTTGTAGGGAGCTGTGTCAAAACATGCACACACACGCACGCAGGTACACAAACGGAGGAACAATGTAATGATTTATATAGTTAACCCCATTCTACAGGTGTCATTTAGCTCCTCCCGCCAGACATTGCTCAAACATGTTGTATGTAAATAGTTTTATATGCTAATATGTTTTTTTTTTGCAGGTCAGAGTTTTTTTTTATTACTTTTACTACATACTTTTTATAGTCCTATGAGAGCTTTGTAGCAGAAATAAAATACAACATGGATTCAGAGGCATCTGGCGCGGGAACCACGTTACGAGGACCAGAAGCAGATGCTCATGTCATGTATCTTTATTCTACATTTGATATTCATGTGTGGAGTTAAGACCGAACATATATAGGCAGAGTACGACAACTATTTTTCTATTCTGAGATATGTTGACGAACTAGCGGCACCTAACCTCTATATTCATTGATTTGTTTTGAGATTGCATTAGTTCCCTTCTTTCATTTTGGATTTCATTTTTTCTCGGTTGTCACGAAAAATATAACATATACTCTTTAAGAACATTTAAAATTTTATATTATCTACAAAATCTTGATAAAAAAAGACTATAGATAATTAAAATTTAGAGTTAGAATATTATGAATATTTAAAACCTGCACTTTTTTTTTTGCATGGCCTTGGGGTCGGTTTTAAAATTGTTTGCATGGCATTATTATCACCCAATCATGATTAATAAGGTCTTCGCGCCATTCGTTTATGATAATAATTGCATCATACTTGCATATACTTGAGGAGGAGTCCACGTGCTTCTTCAAACCTCACAGACCCAGCTTAGATTTCCATTTAGGCAGTCGTCTAGTCTGTTAAGGGTGTTAGAAGGCTCCCGACCTAGATTGTAAGTCTTTTTATTAGGAGTGTTCATAGCTTTCCAATTGAACCTCTGTTTATCTTTCTTTGTTTCGATGTCCTTGTCATTTCAACATGTATAAAATCCCTACTCTTGGAGTTCCATCTGATCGTCATTAGATACAGTATTGTTCATTTGACCTTGAGGCTACTATGATCCCTATGGACGACACAATTCATGGATTGCTGACCGTGGATCCTTAGATGTGATGGGTCGACTATCTTCACGACCAGGTTAACTTAAGGTTCTGAGGACTTAGGATGACGAGTTTGTGGTAGCTTGCCCCCATGACCTATACCTTTTAGGATTACTCTACCCTTCCACTTGTTGAGCCTTCGAGCCGTGTCTCCCCATTTGACTTCGTTGATATTATCTTGATGACCTCATTAACGATGTGTTAACTCCCGTTTTGTATACGATGATTCACCCACCACCCTGATTGTCTGGTGAGCTCTGATGGATACGAATATCCCTGTTAAGATGATTTTAGTTATTTCGTATGCATGCCGACGAGCCACTATTAATTTAGGATGTGAGAGACTCATTATTTATCAAGTGGCTTAGCAGTAGCTTTGAAGCATCGGATATCTCATACGAAATAACCATTATTTGATGATGACTTATTCTCTAGGTTCATGATAATATAAGAGAAAGTACTTTTATCGAGAGTATTTATGGGTATGTCCTAAGATGTACTTAACTGGAGGGAAAAAGTTCCTCTAGGAGACACTAGACCTCATACAAAAATGTTTCTTTTTGTTTATTTGGTTAGTAGTTTATATATGGATTCTCTTCGTGGATATTGTGTTTCGAGTCCTGTTCGGACGTAAATTCTCGACCCATCACATGAGAGTTACCTATATATGTCTTCCGCTTTGTTTTATTATTATTATTATTATTTGTGTGTAAATATCTTGTTGTATTTCCTTTCTATTAGATTTTTCTCCTCCTCGAATCATTTGTAACGATTCATAAAGGATATTTATTTTGAATAATAAAATTATACACCAACCTATAAATAGACATGTTGATGACATTGAGTGCTCTAAAAAGAATCGAGAACATATATATTAAATCTTCTATTATGATTAGTCGCAACTAACAACTATTAAACGAATAAGATAATGACCCGATAATCAAGGGTCTCTTTGAGGTCACTTTCTATTTCCTAATTTTGTTTTTTGTCCGTTTTACTTTTGTTTTGTTCTATTTTCAGTTTTCATTTTTCAAAACCACATTTGGAATTTCTATGATTTATATTTAAAAAAAAAAAAACATGTTTTGCCGGATATATATATATATATATATATATATATATATATATATATATATATATATATATATATATATATATATATATATATATATATTATGAAAAAATCTGAACGAAAACAAGAATCGACACAAATCGAAGAACACAAAGAGATTTAACGAGTGTTCTACGAAGAATTGCCTACGTCCTCGTGGAGAGAGCCGGCGAACGCACTATTTAAAAGCGAGTTCAATTTTACATCCCATGGGTTACACACACACACACACACACACACACATATATATATATATATATATATATATATATATATATATATATATATATATATATATATATATATATATATATATATATATATATATACATATATTAAAACCATATGTAAAATTACAATCACGCCCTCGCTCCCCCAAACCCACTAACTTCCAAGAGACACTCCTTTTCACCAGGAGTCACACTTCTTCACCAAGAAACTCCAACTCCCTAGATATGAGTCATACCTAACAATTCTCCACCTTGGCGAATATCCAACATCTTAGGAGAAATGCTTTACCCGGTATACATGCCTATCAAACAAATCTCCACCTTAGCAAATATCCAAATTTCATGGAGAAAAATATCTAACAATATATATATATATTTAAAGAGAAAATTATAATTTCATAAAACGTTTGGGTCTACCAACGTCTACCTGCATGTTAGTATTAAGCTCGACCGCTCATGAGGTATACAACGTCTTTCTTACTCCACCTAACACGGAGCATTACATATGAACAGGCGGGTGGGCGTCGGGCGGCGGTGTCCAGCTAAAGGATTTGTTGTTTTCAATATTTTAAAAAACAAGTAAAAATATATATTTTTTCTATTTTAAATATTTAAAAAAAAAGTAATGCTCATTTAAAAAATAAAAAATAGAAATAAAATATAAAAATAGATAAACAAATACTATTCTGTAATTTTTACCTCTTTTTTATTTTAAAAAATAATAATAAAAACAAATTGAGACCCAAACACCCTCTAATCAATTTCCTTTGCTATACTCGAAATTCACCTCTCCAAAAAAAAGAAAAAAATAAATAATGATCAGCAATACGTCATATTCTTTATTAATGGCGCCCCGCCAATTGATGCCATACCAACGACAGCTGGAAAGCTGCGCTGAAATTGATGCGTTGCGTGGCGTTAATAACAAGTTGGAGGGATTATTAGAGACTACTTTTAATAACCTCTCAATAACTTAAATTTTGGGTCATTGGAAGCTATTGATAAATTATTAAGATTATTCGAGATTTTATGAGATTTTTTTGATATTAACTTCAATGGTCTAGAAATAACCCGCAATACGCCTATTTTAATATTATTTACAGATTATTATGAGAGTTGATGCGTGCTAGAAAATTCGCGACGGTAGAATAGCGGATTATTGTCTTAGCATTGTACGAAAATTCAAAGACACATAGTAGCATTTGAAAAATAAGCGGTAACAACTACAGAAGTTTTTACGTGGAAAACCCGTAAAGGGAAAAACCACGGGGTCTGGCCCAGTTGCGAAATCCAAAATTGATTGATGTTTACAGAAATCTCCTGTTTCACAGGCGGGATAGAGTAATTATATGTTTAATTCAACAATGTCGACTGACGGTGTATGGTTGATGGTGGTTAACGATGATTGACGGAGGTCTACAGTGATAGAGGTCGACGGAGGTCGACGATGATGGAGGTCGACGAAAGTCAACGATGTTCGACGATGATCGGTGGTGGTGCTTGATCGTAGTTTTTTCTTAAGGACTTAAGCTTTCTCTCTATATTTTCTCCTCTTATGTGAGGGGTGAAAATGTCAATTTATAGGATTTGGTGTGCAATTAATGCAGTCATTTTGATCGGATGGTCCAGAAGGCTTCACTTGATCAGACCGTGTTTAAGGGGCATTCGATGGACCTAACAGTGTTGGAATTGAGTGATATCGAGTTCGTTGGATTCTTCTTATCGAGACACTCGATTCGAGTATAGGCTTGCTAGTGTCGACATCTATTTGAGCTTTAAAATATGTTCATAAATCTTCCAAAAGCGATTACATGATTCGATGCGGGCTTGATTTGACTTGGAATTGACTAACTTTGATGTCATTAGGTTTCTCTCATTGAGCCGGTCAGTATGCCTATAACTTTCTTTGAAATAAGCGCTCTAGATAAATTTCTATGAAGATTTGAACATTTCTTGCTTATAATATTGCCTCGAGATTCGTGCCAGATGATGAAATTTTGTTGCTGATATATTAAGAGTATTAGAGTTATTCGAAGTAAACATGCAGTTTAATGTGTGTACTCTGTATGTAATAGTTTCTCCAGAAATTGACAGAACTGCCAGATATGACTAGTGATTTTTCAAATTTTTTTTGTGGGAGTGAAAATTTTAAATTATCGGACCACCATAAATGAAAATTCGAAACCTCGTCTTTAATTACAAAATAATATTCGATTATAATATTAAGTAATTTTTTTGGCTTCATAATTAATTATTTCGGTGCGATGAATCAATATTAGTAAAGTTATCGTAATAAATGTGAGGGTCTTATGAAACAGATTATAATAATAATAATCAAAATGTTATAGCCACTCGTTATTTATTTATCACTTATGCAGAATCCATCATCGAATTAATATTCGTCATTATCACCGGGGGTACCGTATTTGACTTATGAGCTATTTTGCTATATTTGTGATGCAAATGTCGTAGAAAATAAAATAATATTTATGTCACATGAATATTTTTTTTTTATCAAACATGAATTTCGATATATATTTTTGTGAAAAAACTCTCGATTAAATTTAAGATTATTCTGTCAAATTGATCGTTTCGAAGAGAGGAATCCAATAATATCAAAATAGTTTAAATCCGGGTGTAATTAATCCAAGATTAAGTAATTGAAGAATAATTTGAGGCTATGGGTCGTCGTTGGAAAGATCAAATGAACTTTAGTTTTAAAAAAATTTATAATTGAATGGAGCGTCTCGATGAGAAGATTTAAACGAGTAAAATTTGCTAAATTATAATCTTATAGAGACATTCAAATTATTAAAACACCTTATGATTGATTGGAAGTCGATATTGATCATCTGATCATGTGGATTTGGAAGTTTTTCTTCCAAAAAAACTAAAATAAGCCTCTAAAAAAACCTATATATTGATTACATCTCTTCATTGGAACGAGGTCACTATTATAATCTCTAGCCATTGTAGCTACCAACCATCGTCTATTGTCAACGACAGGTGCTTGTCATAGCCCGTCGTTGACCACCGCCAAACTGACGTTACCTATAGAAACCAGCCTCCGTAGCTACCGACCGTCACCTATAGACTGACGTCAACCACCACTGATTGTCACTGCTTGTCGTCAATGACCGAGTTGCTGACGACCACTGCTTGCAATTGTCATAGTTAAAATATGACCCCTGCCACTAAGCATCACCATTACAACACCCAATTATTGTATTTATATCTCACTAACACTATAACAACTTTCAACTATGAGTTTTATGACCAATTAACGTTATTGCAGCCACCGGCCCACCAATTATAAATTTTATGACCAACTAAGTACTATTGTAGCAGATTTCAATTACGACGTCCGTAGCCAATTGTCGCTATTCCATTCATTGACAACGGTCGTTTATGACTAACAAATTTCATTGTAGCAATCAACTACATATTTTATGGCTAAATATAACTATTAAAACCAATAACAACATTCGTTTCATCCCAATTATTACAATTATGTCAAAATTCTTATCGCTCATATGTTATTATGAACTTTGTATTATTATCTTCTTTAATTCAAGAGATGTGTTTATCTATGTACTTACAATTACATAGTGAATGAATTTGATTGTGTTAAAGTCAATGATTTTTTCTTCTTTTCAGTGTTTTTCAATGTAAAATATTATTGCCTCCTTCTGTTATTTAAATTTTATCTATGTGTATTTGATATTCGTACAACGCTGTGACATTAAACTTTCACTCTACTGTCATAGTATATATTTGTTAGTCGTTAAAAAAATTAATTAGATATGATTAAGCATAAATCTAATCAGTTTACCCCAATTTCATTTCTAATAAACTTATGGTCAGAGTGAGTTTTCCGATGAGATAAACCCTACACGACTAAAAATGCATATATATATATATATACACACACACACCATTATATGCACCAAAAGTGCCCGCACGAATATGAAAGGGTAAGGCATGTGAGAATGTTGAGCGAATAATTGAAGCCTCGAACCAAAAAACACAATTTGAACCAATCAGTTTAACGACCGACTATTCGGTTGAGTCAGTCGACATACAATGTGAGTTGCGCCCATCTGACGACCAACTGCTCGGTTGAGTCGCTCTACATATATATATCATTGTATGCACCAAAAGTGCCAGCACAAATCTCAGAGGGAAAAGACGTCTGAGGATGTTGACCGAATAATTGAAGCCTCGAACCAAAAAGCACAATCTAAACCAGCTCGTTCAACGACCAACTGTTCGGTTGAGTTGATCGACATACAAATTCAACAAATCTAGTCGACGGACCTTGCGCCCATCTGACGACCAACTGCTCGATTAAGTCACTTTACATATACTGTCGACAGATTTAGTCAATGGAACTTGCTTAAGGACCCATCGACTTCTCAGTTACTAGCCCACCTAACGACAGACTGCTAAAGCTTTGTCGACGGACATATGATGTCGACGGATTCGGTCAGCGGGCCTTGTATACAATTTCAGCCACCTAGGCCTCCCGTTGGGACAACAAACCAAAATCAGTCTCCCTATTTCCCTCAGGGAGAGCAATCTTCATGCAACCGACTGGCTCGGTCGACCGAACCCAATACGTCTCCTTGTTGATGACCGATGCATTTCACTAGAAGTGTAACACGGATCCGATGTTAAATTAACACACTAATTACATTTAGGACCCCATACTCTCTACTATCGCTACTCTCTCTCTCTCTCCCTCTCATTCTCTCAGCTCTAACTCTCGACTCGTGTATTTCCAAATGATAACTTAGAATTCAACAATCATATATTATTATAACATCAAATATATAATCTTCAAATACCAAAATATTCTAAATACAGCTTTAAGGCTATAAGTTGGTGGAGATTTTGGTAAAAAATACTTGAGAATAATAATTTAAAAATATTTATTATTTAACTTATGTAAAAAAATTAAAATTGCACTTAGAGTTTGTCAAAGTCAAGTAAAATATATATATATATATATTCTCTCACTTCTAGTTGTTTCCTGGAAGCTATAAACCAAGCCATGGTCAACCACTTGCAATTATAAAAGAAAATAGAGTAATTTCATTGATAATTAATTAATTAATTGTTTTTACTAAAATTAGAAGTTTATTAAAATATTTTTAAGCCTTCCAGGACCCTTACAATGACGAGTAAATTATTGTTATTTTAATTTAGGATCACGGCGTCATCAAGCAGAGAAAGTTCATAGAAAGGAGTCAAAATGGAAAGAACGTGGAAACAAAGAAAAGGCTTAAAGTTATATGAATACGTGTGATTTATTGAATGTTAAAAAGTAATAAAAATTTAAATTGGAATTTATATGTGTCACAAAATACTTATGAATTTACATGTTGATATCTAATACTTATTATTTGCTATTTAAATATATTTATTGATGTGCGTCGGTAGATTCACGATAGTAGAGTGATTATTTAGCTTCTTAGTGTTGTACAAAAATTCAACACACATAGGTAATTAAAGTTAGTAGTAGTGACACGAAATACTTTTATGTAGAAAACCACGAGGTGCAGCCCATCTAAAATGATTCACTACGAGTTAGTAATTACATGCCCAAACCATTGTCCCATAATATAGAAAGAGTTACAGGTTCCTCAAAGTACATTGTTCTTAGATCAAAATAATTGGTGCACAACACTCGAGAACAATCGTAGTTAAGAGTAGTTGTTGGAGGATTGGTATACCGTTGTTAAGGCGCATTGCTGCATAGGACAATCTATTGTTACTAGTTACTTAAGATAGTATTTCATTACTTTGCATCATTGTGATTGATGGCGGTCAACAAATGGTGGTGGCAGCTACAGAGTAAGAAGTGATCATAGGGTCTTCAGTCGGAAGAACACTGTAATTCAACACCATCTTCGCGAACTAGCTCAAGGTAAAGATTTCCTTTCGGTTCAAGACCAATGCCCCTTTTAATGAAGGGGCAAGCAACGCTCTATTTATAGAATTTGAGGGAGGCCTCCTTGTAAGTAAGAAACAAAACTAAACTAGAGTGCTCCATCAGAGGACTAAAGAGATTCATTTGATTGAATGGTGTTTGGTGGATATTAAGAATTGAGTGATATTGCGCTCGTCAGACTTGTCTCGTTAAGACTTTCATTTTGATAATAAATTTGCTAGATTTGAATTTTATTTGACCTTCCAATTGATCACTATAAGCTTTCAAAAGTGGTTTAATAGTTTGATCTGATTTAGTATGAGTCAATTTTATTATCAACGAACGCAACGACACCCATGCTATTCTGTTGTAGGCATGGATCACCTATGTGATCTGTTAGATTATTTAGCATCATAGTGTTGCATGAACGTCAAACGCATATACAAGTAATTGAAGTGATGCTAGAGACACCAAAAATTAGTTCGTGAAAAACTCGAAATAGGAAAGAAACTCTGGTCCAAGCCAGTTGGAATGATCCACTATAAGTTGATGAGTATCGTACCCATTCTCCCAAAAACGAGAAAATGTTACACGATTCCTTGAGTTATAATGATTGTATGCCGAAGAATTCGTTAAAGAACAATTAGGATTGGTTGCAGATGGGAGTAGTTGTCGAGACTTCATTGCATTGTCCTTGAAGTGCATCGTTACACGATGTTTCGATAGTGCATAGCTCTTTTGAGTGCCTCTATACAATGCATCGTTGGTTTTACTACACGATGTTTCATTACTCCGTAGCATACATCGTGACTCCAGAAGGAGCTTCATTCAAACAAGTAGGGGGCGGCGGACAATGATCGATGATGACATGCGAGTCGTGGTTGATGTGACAAGTGTTTGCGAAAGCAAGATGAGTTTGAAACGAAAAAGAAATTATCTCCTTCGCGAACCAACTCTAAGTACCACTTTTCTTTCGGTTCAAAACCTAGGTCCTCCTTCACGATAGAGGTAGGACTCTATTTATCGAGTATGACAGTGAACTCCTTGCAAATAAAGAAATATTTTGGATCACTCCATCGGATGACTTGGAGAGATTCCCCGTAATTGGACCACATTTTGTGGACTTTTAAGTGCCTTTGCGATATTTGAATCGAGTGATATTTGGCTCAGCACTAATGTTGTGAGACGCTCATTTTGATATTTGTTTGTCACATTTGGTATTCATTCAACCTTCTAATTAATCAACTAAAGCTTCTTAAAGCAGTTTAATGACTTTGTTCGGCTTGTTCTGGCTCGTATATGGCTAATTTAGGTCACGTCGAACCGTTTAGTTTGACTATAGGATTACTGAAATTAGAGTTCTAAATAATTTTAATTTGAATTTGAATGTTTTTATCTAAAAATTACTTCAAAATCTATGCTAATCACTTCGAGATTTATATCAAATTATAAAATTTAATGATGATGTCTCAATAATAATGTTAGTTAAAACATTAATTTAGGGTGTTAAAAATATATCTTGATGTAATAGCTTTTATTTAATATTATTAATCTTGATTTTTATGTATATTTATATATTGAACATTCAAACCTTTTAACACCATCACATAAGAAAATTCTACTATTATAAATAAACTCTTTATGTAAATTTATGACACCAAAATATTTTTTATGCAAATAAAAAATTTTAAATGTTATATTTGTAAATACATAAGAATTCTGTGGCACATATGTAAATTTTTTTAAAAAAGAGAGATAGAGAAAGTGACTAACAGTATACGACAAGTACTAATTAAGTTTTATTTCAGCATTTAAAATTGACTTAAAGGAGTCACAAAATTACATAAACTGTAAATATATAAATGTCAGAATACGAAGTTGCAAAATAATGATAATAATTTCGGTTTAAACAATAATTTAGGGTGTTAAGAATATTTATTTTTATAACTGCTTTTATTTGATTTTATTAACTTTTATTTGCTAAATTAAAAAAAAAATGCGAAACTTAATTATTAAACATGCAATTGTTCAATTAATACAATACTTATTTTAGTTAAGAATGTATTTTATTATTCAAAATATTATTTAATTTATTTCAAATTTGTATTTTGGGTCTGGTAGAGGTAGCGCTGTGAAGCTACCATCACGTCTAGTCAGTACCAGTGGGAAACTGATAATTTCACTGACAACTTTTTGTAAAAGTTATCAAAACATAATTTATCCAAACAATCAAAACTGTGATGCAGTGTCGCACCGCTGCCTCAAACAGACCTTAAAGTTGTATGAATTTTACATTTAATTACAGTACAAGGCTTAATAATTTTTCTCGTCGTTAATAAGAAAATTATTGTTTTATTTAGTGATAATAACTAGTGCCCCCACATCAATTAAAAAATGATGATTACATAGAGACCACATAAAACACTGATATTTACAAATTTACCATCCACGTTATTGTTTTTTGAACTACCAAACCATTATATTGTTAAGTAACGTGGAGATCTGGTCCACATTAAATAAATTTCTAATTAAATTATTTCATCTACCGCTCATCTACCTTCCCACCTACCGATCACCTACAATATCTCACCTGCCGCTCATCTACCTCCCAACATCCACTCTTTTGGTTCCTATAAATAACCTCTGTTGGCTTAGAGAAAGAGTATCAAGCAAAAATAAAGCAAGAGCCAAGCAAGAACCAAGCAAGGGCCAAGTCAAGTCCTCTAAGAGAGAAATAGAGGAAGAGAGAAAGAGTGAAACGAAGAGAATAAAATAGAGATTTTTTTGTAAACGTCGAGATACTTGACAGTATAAATTCCTCGAACGTAAGCAAATTTGCCGAACCACGTAAATCTATGTGTCGCTCTGGTGTTTATTGTTTCGGGTGTGTAATTTTTTCTCGTTCCATATTTTACTTTATCATTGCCGTTTCTCACAACATGTATTTAGAATTAGCATGCTACAATCAAACTATGAAGAATTTTATAAAAATGAAAAAAAATATTGATTACAATTTTACCATGAATTTTGACGTTTGAGTGAGAATTCAAAAAAAGGATGGTTGAAATGTAAATAGCAAATTGTTGGGTGGTCTGAATGTAATTGTCCAAAAAAGCTGTGTTTGAATTGGTCGACACCATGATAATTGTCGGTTTGTCGGTCAACTAAAAGCCATTGTCCAGACTCGGAAGATGCCCAGGAAGGACAATTGCTCCCCAAAAATACGTAATTTTGTCTTTATAAATATTATATTTTAATATTCTTTATTTACATAACATAGGTAATTTAGTAATTTCATCTTTCGATATATTTTTGTTGTCAAATGTTTAAAAAAAATCAGATACATCCCCCCGGTGACAATTGTTTAACACAATCCCGCCGCCAGCAGCCGTCAGCCACAACCGATCGTCGTTGACCACGTCGATCGCCATCAACCGCCCCCACACAGCCAGGCACTAGTATCACCGTCAACCATCACAGAACATCGTCCACCTTCGCTGACAGTCATTAATCACCGCCAATCACTGTCAACGTCCACTGATAGGAAACCGTCAGTCGACGTTGTAACTTGGAAGATCTAATAACTATTTCCCGTTTGAGGGACAAAAGCTCATCACTACAGTTCATGTGGCAAAAACGACCTACATGGTCATCAGTTTTTGCGGCTCACTGCTCCGGCCCCCGCGGCCTATGAATGTCATTCATACTCGCCACAACGGACTACGTGGTTCACAGCTTGTGCAGCTCCCGACTCCTGCCCCTGCGGCCTACAGACGTTATTAATACTCATCAGTTACGGCCTACGTGGTCCACTATTGCTTACTATGGTTTCTCTGACCAATCAACGCTTCTAGAGCAACAATCTGCAACACTCACGACAAACCATTACCTCCACAACAATCAGAAATGACTCTTGCCACCTGATGTCACAAAAAACTACAACCAGATTATAGTTACATAAGTTTGTAACTCCATGTTTCCTGATTTAGGAGAAAAATGAACATGTGTACTCATCATTCATAGTGAATTATTTTAACTGATAGCTAGGCCCTGTGGTTTTTCTCCCTTCTAAGGGTTTTCCATGTAAAAAATAGAGATTCTCCTCATGTTTACTATTCTTTTTTTAACTGAGTGTGTGTTGAATTATCGCGCAATGTTAAGACGATAATTTATTACTTTACCACCGCGAATTTTTCAACACGCATCAATATGTATTTAAATCTTCCTACAAAAAAGACCAAAATTTGAAGAGATAAGCAGATATGTGAAAAAGAAAATATAGAAATAGACTTGATAGGCTTGACTTATAATTTATTTTTTTAAAATTAGCTTTATTTTTTTCCCGCACCTAACGGTCTTATATTTGAAACCCACCAACTGGCATTTTGTAGGTGGCCGAAGGTTAGCAGTCGGCGGCGCCGGCGGTCAACTTTTCTTAATTTTTTTCTATTTATTATTATTATTATTATTATTATTTGCTTGTGTAGGCACGATCTTGAGCACAAAATAATGTGATAAGAGATAGAGTATACGTGTCAACCATAAAATTCTGATGTATTTATGTATCTAGCACTGAAACTTATATAACATCAGATATTATTATTATTGATTTTTTTTAATGAAATGCAAATTTTTATACATGAGCTTATGACATCAATTATTATGGTTGATGTGTAAATATAATGAAATTTTGTGGCGTGTATGTAAATTTTTTATTTTTTTTTATGTAGGTAATATGATATTTTCATTTCTTAAGTTTTAAGACTTTTAAATCATTAGTTTAATAATATTTAAGGGTTGAGTTTAGGGCTGTCAAAAAAACTCGTTCGCTAATAGCTCGTGTTCGGTTCGTCAAGAAGTTCGTATTCGATTTGTTCGATATGCAAACGAGTCAAACACGAACAATTTATTTCGTTCGGTTTGTTAAACGAACCAAACACGAACGATGATATGTTCGGTCTTATTTGGTTCGTTATTGTTCGAAATATAAAATAATTTAAAATAATTATATATAAAAAAATTTATGATATTTTAAAAATAATTATATATTATAAAAATGTATCACATTTTAAATAATTAAATTTGATAAATTATTAATAACAATAATAATATTTTAGTATTAATTATATTAATATAAATATTATAATAATATAATTAATATACTATACTCTATATTAAAATAAAACCCTAAACAAACCCTAAACATCTTATTCAGTTTGCTCCATTTTGAGGAAGTATGGATTACCTGATGTGTATGGAATACCTGATCAATTTGCTTCATTTTGAGGAAGTATGGAATACCTGATGTGTATGGAATACCTGATCAATTTGCTTCATTTTGAGGAAGTATGCTATCAAAGTTAGGGCTGTCAAAAAAGCTCGTTCGTGAATAGTTCGTGTTCGGTTCGTCAGGAAGTTCGTGTTCGATTCATTCGATAAGCAAACGAGACGAACACAAACAAATTTTTTTCATTCGGTTTGTTAAACGAACCAAACACGAACATTGATGTGTTCGAATATTTCAAACACGAACACTAGTTTTGTTCGTTCGTGTTCGGTTCGTTTACACCCCTAGTTGAGTTTGGGATTAATTTTGTTTTGTATTTTTAAAACGAAAAAATAGAAAACAAATCGGAAAAATAGTGTTGGCTTATTTGTTTATTTTTATTATTATTATTATTTGTTTTTAGGACACATGAAGGTTGTTTTTAAAACATCAAAAACACATAATTTGAGTTTTCACTGTTTTAAAAACATATTTTCAGAGTATTATCTATGCAAGGCTATGCTGCCCACCACAGACCACTGCTCGAAGCCAACCGCCATCAATCGAGATGCTTGACACATTTGGAAGGTCAAATAAATGATGATTATGACAGATATGTAGTCAGATCGAGCGACTTGACAAGATGAATACAACGAGCCCAATATCACTTAACCCTCACATCATTAAAACACTCACATGTCTATCAAATGTGGTCGGTTCGAGAGAAGCTCTTTGAGTCGTCTCATTAAAGTTATTCATATTTCAACATTAATTGCACCGAGAATTCAATAAATAGAGCTCACCCTTCTCATGAGGGTGGAGGAGAGCTTGAATCCTGAAGAGAGAACTTGAAATATAGAGAATGAGTTAAAGACTAGAACCGCTTCCACCGCCGTCAATCACTACCTACAGCCGTCAAACATTTTTGTTGTCGTCAACCACTACTGATCGTTGTCGATCACCACCGACCGTTGATCGTCTTTGAGCACTGCATGCCACCTTCGAGCATTGCCGACCACTGACAACAAACCGCCGACTACTACCGTCAACCACCACCTGCCGGTTGTGAATTTAAATCTCATAAAAAAACTACTTTCATCTTATACACTAAATGTCCGTTTAGGGGCAGTTGCTACTTATTAAAAAATATTTCTGAATCTGCTAAAAAATAATATGATGTTCAAAAAGCCATGGTAACAGTTACATTTTTTTTTAGTTAGACCTCAATTAAAAAATTGTTAGCACACTTAGCCAAGAACCGCGATAAATGGAAATTTCAAGGACGGCTTTTTGAAAAAACTGTCAAAATGCAGTCTACCAAAACAGACAAAATTATGCTGTGATATCGCACCGTCACCACACCGCTGCCCCTAAACGGACCCTAACTCTCAGGATTCAAACCTCTCACTCGAGATTCTCTTCAAATTGATTTAGACTCCTAATTGTAATTTTGTTCAAGTAAGCTATAATAGTAGTTATATTATTTATAATAGAGGCCTTTGCATAAATACCCCTGAATTCCTACAAATTTACATATCTTATTCCTAAATTTTATTTTTTAACTTTATACCACCCCAATCTTACATGTAAAATAAAAAAATACCACCATTTTAACTTTTATAACCGGGTCATTAGATATATACCACTCAGTTCCTATATATATTTACACATCTAACTCCTACACTTTACCATTTTACATTTATATCAACCAAATATTTCACGTCAGATAAAAATTTTAATATTAAAAATCTTATTTAGTGAAATACACCATTTTTTAATAAATATAATATGACATCTATATATATATATATATATATATATATATATATATATATATATATATATATATATAATCTTATTTAGTGAAATACACCATTTTTTAATAAATATAATATGACATCTATATATATATATATATATATATATATATATATATATATATATATATATATAGTGTGAAATGTTTGTAATTATCACTCTTATTATTATTATTATAATATCAGTTGCAATTTTTCGTATAATTTTAAGTCCCAAAATAAATAAAATTTTCATACCATTTTAGCGGAATTGGCAAGCCCAATAGAGCCCAATCCCATACATTTTTTAGCTCAGGTCTAGGAGCCCAAAGTAGCTGCTCGTATAAAAAATGCTCTCTTCAAAAAAACAAAAAAAAAAAAAACTGTACTTTTTTCACTTCCTTTGAAACTTGCCAACCATTCTCAACAAAAACAAAACCAAATCAAATATTTTCTCTATAATATTTAGACGGTACGAGCCCAATTAAAAAAGCCCAATAAAAAGAGCCCAACGGATCGCACACCAAAAATCCCATTTAATAAATTGTAAAAGGTTCAAATATCGTGCTGTTTAATTTAATGAAACTTTAAATTACATCCAATATATATTATTTCACTAAATTTCCTTATTAACGTTGTAAGCTTAGGGTTGCGAATAACAACCATTATTGTATCATTTAGTGAACAAAGAACACGACGATATAGCTATCATATAAATACACGGAATACAAATAAAATACAGAATTTTATGCAGGGTAAAATAAATTTAGTGCTTTGAATGTGGTTTTTATTAGGGCTTTTTAAATACTAGGACCCCAAACAGTATTATTTACGTATCAAGCACGTCCATTCCAAAGTTGTAATAAAAAAGTTTTATGTCCAGACACCGCATGTCTGGACGGTCAACCGACATGCACCACATAACTATAGATGTCGACGTATAGGGAGTGACACCCGACAATTGGTCGTCTATTTTTTTCATTGTCACAGCTAAGTCAACGAAAGTATTTGCAACTTCAATTTGGATGCCCGAGTTGCTCTAGCTTAACCAAAAGCGGGAATGAAGGCAAAAATGAAGCATGTTTTGTCCGCCAAGTCCGAGAAAAAGGCAAATGTAAAGTCAGAGACGAAGTAGGTTGTTAAACTAGAACCAGTGGCTAGGGTTGTGAACCCAAAGGCGAGGATTGTTGCGGCCAAACCTACCGCACGTCTAGTCAAGGCGGTAAAGACTGTAGAAACTTGCACCATGGAAGTATAGAATAGCACCGACAATCAGTACAGGAAATCACTCGATTGATGTTCGTTAGTTGATTTTGCATCCATATTTGCATAGGATTTTTATTAACAACGAGATTAACATAGCCGAAAAGCAAACATTAAAAAATTACGTGTGAAGGAGGTTTGTATAGAGACGACACTAGAGAAGAGAAAGCGAAATGTTGCCACAGATAAGAAGACTCGAATGGATCGAGTCCTGTGATAACTCCAATGGCTATGTTGGCGATGGGCGAGTGATAGTTGATGGAGGAGAAAATATTACGTTCGGAGTCTGCAATCGACCAGACAAAGCAAAGGAGAAAAAAAAAACGAAGTGGATCGCAACTATTGTTCGGACGCAGCATACGTCCAGTCTCCGAACAAAATATTTTTTTCTTAATGGAAGGAGTTGCGTTTTCCTATAATATTTAGGTTTTGGGTGCGAGATGTAAAAATACTATTTTTTTTAATCAAATTTGGAATATTTTAGGCCATACAACTAAACTCAACTTCAGACTATCTTGATGTTTGAAAATTGTTGCTAAACTGAGTTATTAAAATTAACACAAAATTGTAATATTTTTCAGAGTAAATTCATTTAGAATACAAATTTGGTCGCATAATATATAAAAGAAAGACTTGCTAACATACAATTCAATTCTTAAGTATTTACATATCTAACACCTAAATTTCAATTTTTACATATAAGCCATCTTATCTATAGATGAACAGATCTATTTCATTTTTTAAAAGTTTAAAAAAGTGATAATTTAATGTAATATGAAAATTTAGGGTGGTATAAATGTAAAAAAGAAAGTCTAGATGTTTGATACTTAAATACATAAGAATTATATAGTATACACGTAATGCTATAATGCAACATATGCAAAATAATTTCATTATTATTATTAATTTCAATATATATTGATTGAATTTTAAAAGAAACTGAAAATGTTCTAATGATTTCAAAAATTTTGAGAATAATATATATATATATATATATATATATATATATATATATATATATATATATATATATATATATATATATATATATATATATATATATAAGCAATTCTAAAATTTTGATTTGTTAGCGATTGTTTATTTGGATATATGCAATTCTAAAACATATATGTTGCTTAAGTTTCTAATGAATACTCTAAAGCTTATGACTTCTGATCATACTTGAACGGCTTGATATTGGCTTATTTGAACTCGAATTGAACCATATTTTGTCTTCTGGTTCGTATTTTGGTGTACCAATCTTATCTCATATGAATATGTATTGCGTATCAATGAACTTGACCAAACGAAGTATTTTGATAGCATAATCACCAACCACAGTACGATTTACGCAACGTAATTTATTCGAAATTAGAAAAGAAATAGATGATTTAAAGTGCTCGAACATTCAACACATTGATTGAAAATAAAGTGAAGCATCTCAAATTATCCATATAAAAAAAATAGATAAAAAATAATAAAAATTTTATTACTATTTTTATAAAATCAGGTTATTAGTCATACCAAATTATATAGTATTGCGTTAAAATTTTAAATTCTTTTTGTAATTTTCAACAAAGTAAACATATTAAAAAGAAATTCGAAGAATTGTTCGGAAATTGACATTCATAATAGAATATAGTTTCTCCTTACTTTTTTACATTTATGATCCTCGGGATTAGTTTAATACTCACTGTATTCCATAATTCAGATTTTACAAATTTAAATTTTGAAAAAAAAATGTTTGATTTTGTAAGAAAAAAAATCAAGTATGTGATTGTAAGTACATAAGTTCATTCTTCTTCTTGATTATAGAAGATTGAATTACAAAGCTTATATACAATAATAGTTTGATGATAATAGTGACAATTGGGTCGTAGTTATTGACAATAATAGTGATAGTGGTTGTAATGATGGTTGCTAATAATTACAAAGGCTGTGGTTCGCTATAAATATTGTAGTCGGTGGTTGTAATAGTCTTGGCTTGTCTTTCGAACGATAATTGAAAACCATAGTAGTAATTGGTCATATAAGCCACAATTGGTAGCTTCATGAGCGTTTCTTAGCCACAAAGGCCGTAATGGAAGTTTGTAATGATAGCAGATAGATGTAGGCTCTAATGGTGAGTTGTAGTAGCGTCAACTGTCCACAAGGGTTGCAATGAAGGATTGTAATGGCAGTATTGACTACATAGAATGTATTGGAAAGCTGCATTAATGTCTGTAGGCTATAGAGGTAGGAATTTGGTGTTGCATGAACTGTGAGCCACATAGGTTGTACTTAAACGCATAGGTCATACTTGAGAGTTGCATAAGCTATGAGTCATGCTTTTTTATAGCTGGTCACATAGGTCGCAGCGGTGAGCTAGAATAACGTTTACAGGATACAGAAGTTGGAATTAGGTGTTGGATTAGCTATGAGCCATGTAGGCAGTAGTTGCCCACATAGGTCATGGTGGTGAGCTAAAATAATATAAGTAGGCCACGTAGGCTGGAGTTAGGAGTTGTATGAGCTATGAGCCTCAATAGTCAAGGTTAGTCATATAGGTCGCAGCAGTGGTTGACCATAGAGACTGGAGTTGGGAGCAGTATTAATTTTGAGTCACGTATGTTCTAGATGGTCATGTAGGCCATGATGGTGAGTTCCAATAATGTTCAAATGTTACCTAGGCTGGAGTTAGAAGCTGCAGAAGATGTGAACCATGTAAGTCGTAGTTAATCACATAGGTTGTAGGCTATATATATCGAAATTACGCTTTGTATGAGCTACGGGTCACGTGGACCGTAGTTGATCAGATGAGCCATAGTGGTTAGCTGCTATAAAGCTAGTTGGACACCAGACTGTAGTTGGAGCTTTATTGGTAGATGGTTGCAATAAAGATATTACTTGTCGATAATGATGTAAGGAGAGGACTTAGGGAGTATGGAGAATGTTAATTTATGATGAGTTTGTAGGTTGCAAGCATTTATTGTAGGGAGTTATTACTAGAACTTTGGCACATCGTATTTGAGATACATCGTGGTACAATATTTAAAACACTTTGTTACTTTGTAGGGTGTTTTGTTACTCTATAATTGTTTAGCAATATATGTCAATACTTTGCAAGATGCTTCGTTAAAATGCATGTTGTTGCACTACAAACTCCACTAATGAAGACGAGTAGGGGCAATCGACAGTGGTCAAAGGTAACTGGCGGGTAGTGTTCCACAACTACTGAGACATAAAGTGATCACCAACTTTTCAATCCAGAACAACCCTCAAATTCTACTCCGCCTTCTTTAGGTCCCGATCACCTTAATTTTCTGTCCCTCTTTCATGAAGGGAGTGAGGCTCTATTTATATAGCATAGAAAAGGCACCACCTGTAAATAAGACATGAATCTAGACCACTACATCAGATGACCCAAAATGATTCCCTTGATGAGATGATATTTTATGGTCATCCAAGTATATTAATAATTGAGGAATATTAGACTCATTAGATTTGTGTCATCGAGATACTCGATTTGGCTATAAGCTTATCGGAATTTGAATTCATTAGACTTCCCAATTAATAACCCAATGCTTTTAGAAGTTGCTTAGTGGCTTAATTTGAGCCAAATTTGACTCGAACTAAATCAATTTTGGTATTAATGGATTTCTCTCAATAAGTAGATTAGTTTGATAGCATGCTTGCTAAAATTAAAGTTCTTGGTGAATTCTAATTTGAGTTGCAACATTTTTTGCTAAAAAAAGATTTGTGCCAAAATGTCTCAAGATTCAAACCGAATAATAAAATTTGATAATGAGGTATCAGTTGCCATCTAATTTATGAGTAGCTTTGCTTGTATCGTCAAAAAAATTATCATAATTATAAAAAGTTCTAAAAAATCCCAAAATTTTTGAAAAAATTCACTGTTTAATGGCGGAGGATGAATGGTGTTGACAGACGACAGCAGACAGCGGTGGACGATGACACACAAAAATGGTGGCAAATGGCGACAAAAGCACAATCGCAAGCACGAGAAAGGCACAAGAGCGTCTTTTAAGGCCACCGTGTTAGTCGGGTCGGTGGGCTGATTGATGTGTGGTAGTGGAGTGAGTTGTCAGACCAATGTGTGCGGATCAGTGATGCAAGCAGGATGTGAGCTAGTGTGTGGGGGTTCGAACATGCCAAACAAAGTGGCTCAGTGTCGTGTTATCATGCGTTCAACAACTGATCAGCGCGTGTATTGCAAATTGTGCACGAAAGCCACATGTTTGTCGTGAAGACCATGACTATGGTAGGTTGTTGCATAATAAATAAACATTTGACATTTTTTTTTGAATTTTTTGCCATTTTAAGTCTATAAATAGGCCAAAAACGTAACAAAGAAAAACACTTCATTCCTGAGATGTTTAGAGTTTCTTAGCTTGCCGTTATGCCCACTTTGTGCTTGAGTTCCGCAATCCACGAAGTTCCCTTATCCTGCTATTGTGCCTCTTTTGCGATGGAGTCGTACATCCGTAGAGTTCCATTGCTCTGCTATGATACCCATTTGATGCTAGAGTTGTGCACCCCCATAATTTATGAGAGTGTTCACGATGCTATTAAGCTTTCCAAATGAAGTTTTTGCTGCTTTTGTTTCGGTTTTTTTTTGGCTTTTTAGAGTAAATTTTTCACGTTATTGTTGCACTATTTGGATGAAATTTTACACACAATTATTGTTCTTTATGTAGAAGATTTTTATTGTTGAGTTGCGCTTTCTGAATGATATTTTTCGCATTGTTGTTGCGCTATGTAGAAGAGATTTCCCATGCTTTGAGAATCCGAGGTCCATGGATCTCATTCCACAAAAAATAAGAAAAAATAATAGAATCATGAGGATATGATGCTGACACTTACTAAAGATGAGCCAAACTTTTCTTCAAAGACATGAAATATAAAGTTTGAGAACATCAAATATATTCTTAGCATAAATGGATGTATATTGCTAATACAAAACATATATTAGCATTGGGAGACCAAGTCGTCAAATATTAGATTGGATTATACACCGCTGTGATTTTCTTTCTTTGGAAAGTTAAGAACTGAAGAATACTTGAGAATAACTGATGGAGGCAAGAACTATTCTCAGCTAGAATATCAAGAAAGCGCGAGCTTACTAAGCAAATATACTTGCTCTTGAAGAGAACTGGGATGCACTACTGGAAGGAAGTTGGCACGAAGGACTCACATGCTAGCTAAATGTTTGAAGGCCCCCTCTTCCTCAAAAAAAAAAAAAAAAAAAGTAAAAAGCTAAAAAATTTGCAAGAAGATATTTCTGAAAAGGGAAGAAGATTTTGACATAGAATAATATTTTGTGTTAATATGTATGTATTGATTGTTTTTCCTTAGCATTTTTGTGGTAGTATGTCGGTATTTGTGGCTTTTCTTGTCTTTGATGTTGTCAGTGTGTTAGTTTATGTAGCTCTCTATCTGCATTATATAGCTCTTTACACATTGTGATGGTACATATCTTTAACCTCATATTACACTGATAGAGTGTCACTTGATTCTCTATTCAATGCAACTTTAGATTACAAAATTGTTCAACGAGCTAAGAGTTCCCAAGGTTTTTATAGTTACCCAAACATTGCCTACCCGTCCCGGGTTGCTTTGCCATAGATGAAAAGACTCCATAGTTAGAGATACAAAACATATAATAGGTTATTAATCGAAGCACCTGCTCGATAATCATAACCTATAATGGATGAAGTCGAATATAATCCAGTAAGGTTGTAAGACTCAACTTAGGTTGAATAGTTGAAAGAGCTCCACAATGTTACCCATTTGTGGACGAAGTCGAATTAGATCCACCAAAGATGGAATACCCGTCATAGGTTGTATAGTCGGAGTTGTTCGATAGCGTTAACCTGTTATAGATTAAGTTGAATGAAATTCACCAAAGCAGTACGACTTATCATTGGGTATATAATTGAAGAAGCTAAATAGTGTTAACTTGTTACGGATAAAGTCAAATGAAATTGATCAAGAATGTAAGATCTTGTCTAAGTTGTCTGGTCGGAGATGCTCGACGATGTTAACTTATTATAGACAGCTTTGAACTAAATCATCTAAACATGTAAGACACATCCTATGTTGTATAACCAAAGATGCTTGACGATGATTACTCATTATGGATAAAGTCTTATGAAATCAACCAATAATATAAGACCCGCCGAGATGATATATATAGTCAGAGATGCTCGCCAGCGTTAACCTGTCATGAACAAAGCCGTATGGAATCTACCATAACGTAAAACCCATCATTGGACATCAGTTGATGCTTTTATTTATTTTCTCGCAAACTAAACAAGAAGTACAAAAACCTATATTTATTTTACAATGAAATTAACAACTCCAAAGTAATTTTAATGTATTGCATTACTCTTATATTCCAAAATTTTCAGTGAATTAAACAACCATAAATAAATTTTGAATTTTAAAAGCTAATGAATATTAGGGTTTAATCAGAATAATCTCACTTAATTGTTAAATTAAATTCACCTTTAAACTAGTTTGTGAACGGCCACAGATTATTAGACCCGATAAATTTATTTCTCTGCGCAGCATTAGCGGACACGTAAAGAGCAGCAGTCCAGACCGTTTGATCTCGTAACGCGCATTATCAACCGTCTGATCACGGGATGAAGGCTGCTTCAATAACGAGATGAGTGATCCCATCGTCCATTCACTTAACGGACGGTCAGGATCTCCCCAACGATCTCTCCACTTTCATTGGCCAATAACACCAGAACTCGAAATATCATTGGTCCACGTCACCAAAATGACGTTTTGGGCTCAGAAGAAACCCGATCCGTCTCTCTCCTCGGAGACCCGACCCTTTTATTTAAGCTCAGAGTACCGTTCGCAGAAGAGAGAGAAACTGCGTGCACACAGACAGAGAAGGAGAAAGAGAGAGATTGGAACGATGGAGCGAGCGATTCGCGATAGGGTTTTGTTGGGGCTTCTACTTGCAGGTATGTTATGGATATGTAATCGTCTCTGTTAGTTCTTCTTGATTTTGCTTATGAATGGGGTGATTTGGATCTCTCTGGCATTAGATTTGATTCACTGCTGGATTGATCAGTTGATTTCTTGTTTTTGGCTGTGATCTGTGAGAGGCTGTGTGATTTTTTTCTTTTTTTTTGGTTAATTTTGATATGTACTTATAGTATTGACCCGAGGGATGCTGTAGTAGATTTTGTGAGGATAATTGAGATTTAGATTCTAATGAGGCTACATGGGGCAATCCGATGCTTCTGTTGTTTAAGATCTAAGTTGGAAAGGAGAACTGAAATTGATACTGTATTTAAACAGCAATAAACAAAGTATGTCAATAGAGTGGTTATTAATAGCATTAAAGTTATTAATGATAAAAAAGAATGATAATAGGTCAGATAATATTGAAACATAGCATAATCGAAAATTTTTATGTTTGATTTAGTATGTAGAGCTGTAACTTTGAACCAAATACCTGATGGTATGATTTGAATTTCTTTACGGCTAGTTTGGATGTTTGTGCAGATCTTAAATCCCCCTTTGAATTTGAGGCATAGGATAAACACTTAGGCATCATTGTTTTGATTTCATGCATTCCTTCATCACCACTAGGTCTATTTATTGGGTGAAGCTCCAACTAATTCGAATTTCATCAGCCCAATTAAGGAGCACGTGTTGGTGGATCTTTTGTTCTCCTTAGAACATCTTATATCATATCTTATATCATGTGGATTTGATACAGTATTACGGCCACAATTCGTTTCTTATGCCATCCCCCCTTTATCTCCACGCATGAAATTCTTGTATTTCCTTGATGTAGGAAGATTTGCATAAATAGCTCTCAATTCCTGTGTACACAAATCTGACACCTAAATTTCAATTTTTACATGCATGCCACCTTGAAAGGTGTATTTAACTTTTTAAGTTAAAATGGTGATATTTTTTATGTGATGTTAAAGGTTTGGTTGGTATACATGTAAATATAAAAGTTTAGGTATTAGATGTGTAAATACATGGGAATTGGGTGATGTATTATTGTTTTGATTCACTGTAAAACAACTGTTTTGCTTGTTTCAAGCTCTTAACATTTAAAAGACTGAAATAACGTATGCAGTTTAGTGGGATCTTCATCATGCTCATTTACATTAAAATTGCTATTAAGAAATTTTGGGACCTTTCTGATAACTTTCATGTCTTTAATATGTGAAGTAGCTGATTTGATCACCTTTTTGGAAGTTTTAAATTGGGCATTTACATACATACAACAGAATTCTTATATATTTACATATCTAACACGATGCGAATTTCCATACAAAGAATTGTGTAGTATGTATGTGAATTTCCCTTCAATCAAAGGACTTGCTACTCACTGATGGAATGTTTTCTAAAACTTTTTGAATTGAGTATGGCTATCCAACAACAATTGAACAGCACTGTGGCTCTAAAATCTTAATAGGCAAAGGACTCAAGCTCAAATATTTTAATGTTAATAGCTTAAACAATACCTCTCTAGTGCTAAATAGAAACAATTTTGAAAATAATAATAATAATAATAATGCTTAAATGGTTTTTGCAGGTTGTTTATTCGCATTCTCCATTGCCAAGGAAGAAGCCTCCAAGTTGGGAACTGTCATTGGGATTGATCTTGGCACCACGTACTCTTGTGTTGGTGTCTACAAGGGTGGTCATGTAGAAATTATAGCAAATGACCAAGGTAACCGAATCACTCCTTCCTGGGTCGCCTTCACTGACAACGAAAGGTTGATTGGTGAAGCTGCGAAGAACCAGGCAGCTGTGAATGCTGAAAGAACTATTTTTGATGTCAAAAGACTAATTGGAAGGAAGTGAGTTTGCTATCTTATCCTTCATTTGATGAATCTGTTCTTTGATTCAATTACACAAGTTTATTATGTTTTTAACTCTTTTTGATGTAATTCGATTACAGGTTTGAGGATAAAGAGGTGCAGAGGGACATGAAACTTGTTCCCTACAAGATAGTGAACAAGGATGGAAAGCCTTATATTCAAGTTAAGATCAAGGATGGTGAAACTAAGGTGTTTAGTCCCGAGGAAATCAGCGCCATGATTTTAACGAAGATGAAGGAGACAGCTGAGGCATACCTTGGGAAGAAGATCAAGGATGCTGTTGTTACTGTTCCAGGTGAGTGTAGCTCAGATTTCATTAGTGGCTGCTTCACTAGCCTATTTTGGTTGAAGCTGATTAACTTTTCATGGTGCAGCTTACTTCAACGACGCTCAGAGACAGGCAACGAAAGATGCGGGAGTGATTGCAGGACTGAATGTTGCCAGAATTATAAATGAACCAACTGCTGCCGCCATTGCTTATGGACTGGATAAGAAGGGTGGGGAGAAGAACATTCTTGTCTTTGACCTTGGTGGTGGCACCTTTGATGTGAGCATCTTGACCATTGATAATGGAGTTTTTGAAGTGTTGGCTACAAATGGTGACACTCATCTTGGAGGTACTGTCCTTGTAGTCCAAAATATATGTAAAAAAACCTTTTGTGACATACGTCTATTGCTGAGATTGATTCCATTATTTTGCAGGGGAGGATTTTGATCAGAGGATCATGGAGTACTTCATCAAGTTGATTAAGAAAAAGCATGGCAAGGACATTAGTAAGGACAATCGTGCTCTGGGAAAACTGAGACGTGAAGCAGAGCGTGCCAAGAGAGCGTTGAGTAACCAGCACCAAGTCCGTGTTGAGATTGAAGCCCTCTTTGATGGAATTGATTTCTCTGAGCCTCTGACTCGTGCCAGATTTGAGGAACTGAACAATGACCTGTTCAGGAAGACCATGGGACCTGTTAAGAAAGCCATGGAAGATGCCAGTCTTGAGAAGCATCAAATAGATGAGATAGTTCTCGTTGGTGGGAGCACCAGAATTCCCAAAGTTCAGCAGCTTTTGAAGGATTACTTTGATGGAAAGGAGCCGAACAAGGGTGTGAATCCAGATGAAGCTGTAGCCTTTGGTGCTGCTGTGCAAGGAAGCATTTTAAGTGGAGAAGGTGGAGAGGAGACCAAAGGTATATATATGTAAATTGCTTTTTATGAATCCAAGAGAGCAAGAACTTTTTATTTTGCTATAATCAGAAAAAAAGAATTCTGATTTTCCTGTTGGTTTCTTTCCAGATATTCTCCTTCTTGATGTGGCTCCTCTTACTCTTGGTATCGAGACTGTTGGTGGTGTCATGACCAAGTTGATTCCGAGAAACACTGTTATCCCAACAAAGAAATCTCAGGTTTTCACCACTTATCAGGATCAGCAGACTACCGTCTCCATCCAGGTATGAATTATATTTACCAACTACTGATATTTTTCACATATTTCCTACATTTAGTACACTCTAATCTGTTTTAACGCACAGTATTCTGGTACTTACAATTGAACTTTGGAAATGGGTTTTCTTCTACCTTTGTTTTCTTTTTTCCTATTTACAAGAAAACCCTACTTGTTAACTATATTATTGTGATTATTTGCATTGTGACGGAGTTTAAGGGGAGAAGCCAAGCTTGAACCTCCTCATCTTGACTAATTAATTGAGTTTGAGCTCAAACTTGAGCTCGGTTCTACAAATTTGAGCCAGCTCATGCTAGATCATTTATTATGAAAAATAGAAGATGATTCTAACTTGAACAACTACGGTAATAAAATGCTAAAAGGAATGAAAAATTAGAGTAAAATTAAAATAAATAACTTCTTATTAGAAAAAAACAAAGTTTTTTAATAATGTTTGTACATAAAACATTTAAATTCGGTAATAAAATGCTAAAAGAAATGAAAAATTCAGAGTAAAATTAAAAATAAATAACTTACTATCAGAAGAAAACAATGTTTGTACTTAAATATTTAAATTCTAACATACTTTAGTTATTTTATATTGATATTGTTCTTATTGAGCAGACTCATGAGTCACAGCTCGCATCAGTTTTCTTTTATTAAACTTTTAAATGTTTCAATAATAACATTTAGAATCAAACTTGATATTGACTTTATTTTATTAACCTTCATCAAAATTTCTGAGTTAAATATTTGACCTCGGTTCTAGAAGTGTGTTCTAAACTACAGACAACTAAGCCCCGTTATCTGATCTAACGTTTCTTCTTGAGCAGGTCTTTGAGGGTGAGAGGAGCCTCACCAAGGACTGCAGAAATCTTGGAAAATTTGATCTCAGTGGAATCCCACCCGCACCTAGGTTCATTTCTCTTCTTAAATGAATCCTTCTGCAGTTTTTACTTGTGTATTTACATATCTGACACCTATACCAAAAAAATGCCATTTTAACTTGTAAAAAGTTTTTTCATGCACAAGTAAGATAGCGTGCATGTAAAAATTGAAGTCTAGGTGCCAGATATATAAAACAAAACGTATTTAGGAAGTGAGTGGTGTGTATGTATATCTTTCTTACAATTATCTCAATGAATAACACCTATACTTTACTTCTTACATTAATACCACATAAATATGAGTGGACTTGTTTGTCAATCTTCCTTAAAATTATCTCAATGAATAAACATATATTGAACAACAGAGGCACACCTCAAATTGAAGTCACATTCGAGGTCGACGCCAATGGCATCCTCAACGTCAAGGCAGAGGACAAAGGCACCGGAAAATCCGAGAAGATCACCATCACCAACGACAAGGGCCGCCTGAGCAAGGAGGAGATCGAGCGGATGGTCAAGGAGGCTGAGGAATTCGCTGAGGAAGACAAGAAGGTAAAAGAAAGGATTGATGCCAGGAACCAGTTGGAGACCTATGTTTACAACATGAAGAACACCATCAATGATAAGGATAAGCTTGCCGACAAGATTGAGAGCGAGGAGAAGGAAAGCATCGACACCGCCCTCAAGGAGGCATTGGAATGGCTCGACGATAACCAAAATGCAGAGAAGGAAGATTTCGACGAGAAATTAAAAGAGGTGGAGGCAGTCTGCAACCCTATAATCTCCAAAGTTTATCAGAGGTCAGGTGGTGCTCCGGGAGGGGCCTCAGATGGCGGTGTTGATGATGATGATGAGTCTTCTCATGATGAGCTTTGAGAGATGATGATGGAAGTTTTTGGTCTTGCTTCTGTAATTTTTGGATAGATGAGGGATTAGGGAAGAAAATATTGGGACTGAATACATAATTTTTCCCTGCAGCGTGATGGATGTTATTAGTTCTTTTTTCGAAACAATGTCTTACTTTTGAATTATTATCTTTTGATGAATTTTGGAAAGGTTACAATCATTACCATCTCTTGCTTGGATTCAATTAGGGGGTGTAAATGAAGCGAACATAAAGAAGAGAGCTTATGATCGTGTTCGGTTCGCTTGAAATTATATGCGTTTGAAATAGGCTTGTTCGAAAATTGATCGTGAAATTATTATTTTTGTTCAGTTCGATTTGTTTGAATTAATTCAAATTGCTCGAAATATTCGAAATGACCGAATTGTATGTATATTTTTTGCATTATTCGCCTTGGTCGTGCTCCGCTCAAATTTTAATATATCATAAAAATTTCTATTAAATTTTAAAATTTTCATTAAATGCATCAAAAAATTTAATATAAACATATTATAATTATATTATTTTTTATATTATTTAATTTATTTTGAACCAAAAAATCAAACACAAACGAATAACTTCTTGTCCGTGTTTAGTTTGCTTGCGTTCTACTCGTTTAACGAATGAATCGAACACACTATTTAGCGAGTCAAACAATAGCTGTGCGCAATCGAGGAGCTTTTTTTATAGCCCTAGATTTGATATACGATTGGATTTTAAATTTTTGTTACAATTGGCGGATTAGATATTATTTAAGTTGCGATAAAACACATTTTTTTTTTATGAAAAATAGCTTAATTTATATTTATATTTTATTTTGACAATTTTATTAAATTCATATTAAAGTATAGGAGAATAAATTTAATAGAGGTTTAGTTTCTGTGGTCAGATGATGACTGTTAAAAATCTAGAAATTATATTCTATGTTTCCAAATGTCCCCTTAAAAGTATTGTTGAAGATTTTGATTTACAATATAGACTTGATAGTTAAATAGAGAAAATTTAGAGTTTTAGTTGCCAAATATTGACACCCTTCTTTCAAGTTGTTGATTATTTTTTTAAACGCACCCGATAATGACACTATGTTTTCAAATTTAAAATTTTAAATACTTTTGAATTATTTAATATTTTTTTTATTTTTTTTTATTTTTTTTTTAGTTATTTTATATGTTAATAATATTGCATTCCTTTTACAACAAACCCAAGGGCACCTTTATATTGGCTACAGAGGATTCTCTAATCAAAGTGAATAAGGAGAGTTGACGATGCAAACCTATAGGTTTAATAATTATTGAATAAAAGAGAGAAAAATATGCTCAGTAATTTCCACTACATATAACAAAATCTAAAATATGTATCAATACAGCACTGATAGATTTAAAAATAACAATAACAAATAAAACGACACTGATTATACGCATAACAATCGAAATATTAATATTTACACATTTCCACGCTTAAATTTCATTATTTACATCATACAACACCCTAATAATGAATCTTCTCAATGTTCAATAAAAGAAGCCAACTAAGATTAACCACGCTCATTAAAGGTTTGTTTGGGGCAGCTGATCCAGCTTATCCAGATAAATTGTTGCTCAACAGTTTATCCAAATAAACAGTTTAACTGTTTGGTTTGTGTGTTTAGAAAACAGTTGATTTATAACATTTCTACATAAATGACCTTTCTGTTCCTGATCTGAATAAACTGTCTAGTTGTTTAGTTTGTGCATTTGAAAAATAACTGATTTGCAGTTATTTTTGGATAAATGATCATTCTGACATTATATAATTGTGTTGTTTGCAACAGAATTATTATGACTATATATTTGATAGTTTATAAAAAAAAATCATAAAAATACAAAAATGATATATACAACACTAAATAGTGCTAAAAAAAGAAAATACATATTAAAATTATAATTTAAAATATGATAATATTCAATTTAAAAAATGCAGAAGAAACATGTCACGCGCAATATTGCCCTGTATGAATACCATAAAACCTCGATAAACCATCCGCAGTGGAATCGGTCGGACTATCTATCCAGCTGAAGAAACCACACTTCTCTGGACCGCCTGCCCACTGCGGGCACCTGAGAGCTATCACCCGTCTCTATGTGCCCAGCGTGATGCGAGTAACAAAGTCGGCAACCGCAACAGCATAGCACTCGCTAAGAGTTCCTCGAAAACCTGAAGCTCATCTTCCTTTAATAATTCAAGAAAGAACATGTCATTCATAATATTAGATGAAATTAATATATATATATATATATATATATATATATATATATATATATATGAAAATTGAAAAGAAAAAACAGTATTGAATAAAGAAACACAAAAAACATTAAAAAAAAGATGCAAAATCAACCTCACGAGTGTCCCACAAAAAAAAAAAAAAAAAACAAACATAAAAGCTGCCAAAATATATTAAATTCATAAAATCCAAATTTATAATACAATCAAATACATAAGAAGAGAACATATAGTCTAGATAATAAAGAAGATGAGGTCAATCAGCAGCAACAGATAGCATCTGTGATACACTCACTCAAAGCAGCCATCTCGGCTGCACCTTCGTAATTCTGAATGTCAAATTCATGACTCCATCATATAGCCCAACATGGAATTAGAAAGCTTCAAGAGGGAAATGCATCTGATCATCGTCAGCCAAACTGAAATCCCTATCTGACCGAGAGGGATGGAGTCGAATGAAGTTGTGGAGTATCATAGTGATCACCACAATATTTAATAGTTTGAATAATGAGTACGGTGGCATATCACGTAAGATACCACATTTCTTTTTCCAAACCTCAATTGTTCTTTCAATCACCCTGCGTAAGAAAGTGACATTTGTTAAAAATTTCTTTTCTACGGGACGCGCCACTTGATCTCTCGAAATCAGGAATATGATATTTGATGTTTGAATATGACTTTAGGTACCCCCTCTGCAAGAGATATCTAACATCTACCAAATAATATTTATCTGTTATGAAATACATTATCAGTGATAATTGATAAATATAACTAATAAGTTTAAAAACCTAAACAAGCCTAGAGGCGTGGAGGGAAGGAATGTCTACTATTCCTTGTTGCATGGGCAAAAAGACGACTGTCACGCTTCCTATCTAGCCGTCACAAATGTGAAACACATATTGAAGTCACAGACGACCATCACATTTTGGGTAGGTGAACCATACCGACCAATGTACGCCACCTTTTCATGACTGGGTAGTCGAGCATTCACGTGAGTACCATCATTTCCCTAATGCAGTTCTATTTAGATTTGTTAGAGACGTCAATCACAACACACATTACATTCTAAAGTAAAAGTAATGCGCTGATGAAACTTACATTGAAAAATGACATGTAACGCGAGTCATTGGCAATTTTTTCTGGAGTTGTAACGAATGATTGATCCTCAGGCTTAATTAAGTGAGATACTGAGGTGACTAGTGCTTTCAGACCTACGAAGAAGTATCGACTGATTGTCTCTGAAGAATGTTGGAATTCATAGCTCCTCTAATTGATTCGTTCTGAGAAAGAATGTACAGTGCTATTGTCAGCACCTCCCTTGTAGTCATTCTGGAGGAACTTTAGAGGCTGTGGTTGCTACGTAGAGAGAGGAGACACACATAACCAGGTCCAACCACCAACACCAACACCCAAGCACCAGCAACAACACTCAACAGTAGAGAGAGGAGAACGCACACCCAGGTTCAGCCACCAACACCCAAGCACCAGCAGCAACACCCAACAGTAGAGAGGAGACACACACCCAGGTCCAGCCACCAACACCACTAATACACACATGCCGCCTACAAGCCTCTGCATGCCACCAACACAACCTTCACCACCACCAACACACACACACTTACATGCCACGAACAAGCACATCACACAGATACAGACACACGCACATGCCCGTGCACAACACACACACCCACCCACGCACAAGCCTCCACATGCCACCAACACAACCTCCACCTCCACCACCACCAACACACACACTCACGTGTCACGAACAAGCACGCGTGCGCGC